>CM042836.1:38044537-38442037 GCA_023653725.1 Bungarus multicinctus
CTCTAGAACAGGGGTGTCAAACTCACGTCATCACAGTAACAACATGTGACATATCAGGACTTCCCCCTTTCACTAAACCGGGTGGGGGCGTGGCGAGTGCATAACTCATCCAGCCCATGAACCAGGAGAATAGAATAGAATAGAATTCTTTATTGGCCAAGTGTGGTTGGACACACAAGGAATTTGTCTTGGTGCAAATACTCTCAGTATGTATAAAAGAAAAGGTACATTTGTCAAGAATCATAAGGTATAACACTTAATGATAGTCACAGGGTACAATAAGCAATCAAATCATACTAGGAAACAGTCAATATAAATTGTAAGGATACAAGCAACAAAGTTACAGTCATACAGTCAGAAGTGGGAGGGGATGGGTGATACGGAATAATGAGAAGATTAACAGTTATAGTAGTGAAGACTTTGTAATAGTTGAACAGTGTTGAGGGAATTATTTGTTTAGCAGAGTGATGGCTTTTGGGGAAAAAACTGTTCTTGTGTCTAGTTGTTCTTGTGTGCAGTGCTCTATAGCGTTGCTTTGAGGGAAGGAGTTGAAACAGTTTATGTCCGGCATGTGATGGGTCTGTAAATATTTTCACAGACCTCTTTTTGACTCGTGCAGTATACAGGTCCTCGATGGAAGGCAAGTTGGTAGTAATTGTTTTTTCTGCAGTTCTAATTATCCCCTAAAGTCTGTGTCTGTCCTGTTGGGTTGCGGAACCAAATCAGACAGTTATAGAGGTGCAGATGACAGACTCAATAATTCCTCTGTAGAACTGTATCAGCAGCTCCTTGGATAGTTTCAGCTTTCTGAGTTGGCTCAGAAATAACATTCTTTGTTGTGCTTTTTTGATGACGTTTTTGATGTTGGGTATCCATTTTAGGTCATGTGATATAATAGAACTTAGAAATTTGAAGATCTCTACTGTTGATACTGTGTTTTCTAGTATTGTAAGAGGTGGTAGTATGGGAAGGTTTCTTCTAAAGTCTACCACAATTTTTACGCTTTTGAGTGTGTTCAGTTCCAGATTGTTCTGGTTACACCACGAGCCAAATTGTATAATCTCCTGTCTATATGTGGATTCATCGTTGTCTTGAATGAAACCAATCACTGTGGTGTTATCAGCAAACCTCAGTATCTTAACAGATGGATTATTTGAGATGCAATCATTGGTATTCAGGGAGAAGAGAAGTGGAGAAAGTACACAGCCTTGGGTGGGCCCTGCGCTAATTGTATAGGTATCAGGTGTGATTCTGCCTAGCTTCACCTGATGCTTCCTGTCTGTTAGGAAGCTTATGACCCACTTACAAGTGTGTTCAGGTACCACTAGTTGGTTTAATTTACTTAGAAGAATGTCTGGAATGATGGTATTGAATGCTGAACTGAAGTCTACAAAGAGGACCCTTGCGTAGATATTTGGAGATTCAAGGTGCTGTAGGATGTAATGCAGAGCCATATTAACAGCATCATCTGTTGATCTATTTGCTGGGCATGCAAACTGTATGGAATCTAACAGTGGATCCATGATGGTTTTCAGATGGGACAGCACAAGCCTTTCAAAGATTTTCATAACTACAGATGTTAGAGCAACTGGTCTGTAGTCATTCAGTTCTCTGATGGAGGGCTTCTTTGGCACTGGGATGATAGCAGACCATTTGAAGCAGGAAGGAACATAGCACATCTCTAGTGATCTATTGAAGATTTATATGAAGATGGGGGCCAATTGGTCAGCACAGACTTTTAAGCAAGGAATTATCTTGTCTGGCCGTGCTGCTTTTTGTGACTTTTGTCTGTGAAATAGATCTTGCACTTCTTTTTCTGTGATCACCAGAGATTGTGAACCCAATGGGTTTGGTCCAGTTGTAGGAGGTTGGTGTGCTTGAGATGGAGGTTGTGGAGATATGTGGCTATAGCTTCCTTTCAAACCTGCAGTAAAACACATTCAGGTCATCTGCTAGTTGTGATTTCCTTCTGCTGGGAAGGAAGTTTGCTGAAACTAGTGATGTTTTTAAGAGTTTTCCACATGTTTGCTGGTTCATTTGTTGAGACTGATTCCTTAATTTTTCAGAGTAGCTTATTTTTGCTGATCTGATCTCTCTTGTTAATATATTTCTGGTCTGGTTGTATAGCATTCAGTCACATTTTCTGTAGGATTACTCTTTGGAATGGCATAGCTGCTTAACTTTAGCTGTGAACCAAGGTTTATTGTTTCTATATATTTGCAAATTCCTTGTTGGTACATAAGTCTTCGCAGAAGCTGACATACGATGTTACAGTATCTGTGAGCTCATCTAGGTATGCAGAGGTATCTTCAAAAACATTCCGATCAGTGCAATAAAGGCAAGGTTGGAGCTTTAGCTTTGGCTCATCAGACCAAGTCCTCGCTGATTTAATTGTTGGTTTAATGGTTTTAAGTCTTTGTCTGTAGGCAGGTACAAGGTGAATCATGCAGTGGTCAGAGTGTCCCACAGCTGCTCATGATAAAGACCTATAAGCATATTTTACTGTTGTGTAGCAGTGGTCTAAAGTATTTTTTGCCTAGGAAGGAAGGAAACATTCTGGTGTTGCTTACAGAAACTGCTTCTCCATTAACCCTTATTACATTCTTGACGGGACTAGACTTCCTGTCTCAGGAACTTCGCTGGAGTTTTTTTCCCTTCCTTTGCTGGTACTTTGCTTGTGTGGAGTGACCATTCAAAGTTACAATGGCACTGAAAAAAGTGACTTATGACCATTTTTCACACTTATGACTATTGCAGCATCCCTACAGTCAAAAGAGGCCATGCGAGGAGATGCGTGCCTTGATGTGAGTGATGTTGCATTGGCCCCGCCCAGCCAATCACATGACCACCAAGCCATGTTTACCCAGTCACATGACCACCAAGCCACACCCACCAACTAAGCCACACCCACAGAATCAGTTGTTAAAAAATTTGAATCCCACCCCTGACTCTACCCAAAGTAAAAGGCTCTTAATTCAAAAGTCTACTCTTTTCATGAGTAGACTGAAAATCTTTTGAAGAGGATCTAACCTAGGGAGAATAGATTTGTGGGTGGGAGATCCTTCTGATAAAGAAGCAGTGGAAGCCATAGTTAGACACAGCCTTTTCTTAGCTTGGACTGTTGTTCAGCTTTAGCCTTTTGTGAAATACATTATACTGATAACAATTATTCATGTCCTTGTTATCTCTCATTTGGATTCTTATAATTCTACATGGGAATGTCCTTGTGGATTATCAAGAAAGTGTAGCTCTTCCAGATTGAATCAGTCCACATGTTTTCTTGTTTAGATTTAATGTTGCCATATTAACCAGTGCTGTGGAAGCTGCATTTGTTATCAGCCTGTTTCTGGGTTCAGTTCAGGGTGCTGATCATCACCATTCCAACTCTTAATTACTTGGAACCTGAATATCTAAAAGACCAGCTTTCCCTGATGAACTCTTCCTATTCTGCCCAAACATGTATTAGAAGGTGCAGAGAGAGGCCTCCCAAATAGAAATATATATAATTGTGACTCATCTCCATTAGCCTTAAAGAGAAGAATACCCCTAGTTTTTATAGCCTCTGGTAAAAACCTAGCTTTTCCAGAAAATCTTTCACCATTAATTTTCATGGCAGTGCTCTAAGATTTAGATTTATTACATGTATCCAAATGGCAGATCTGCTTCTTTTGAAAGGTATGATGGATAATGATATTGGCAATAAATCAGATGATTTCCAGACAAAATGTAACTCTATCTTATTCAGTTTGCCTATATTTTGTGTGCTCTAATCCTCTAGCCACTGTATAGAGCCACCTCCAAAATCTCCAACAGCGCAAGATACAGACATAATTGGGTGTTAGCACATGTAGATTACACTTTAGCTCAAGGGTGCAATTCAACCAGTGTAACAACTGGTTCAGTGAACGTGCGCTTCTCACGCATACGAAGCATTTGCTACTGACCTTCTCCAGCAATCTTTCTGTATTAAACATCTGATGCATGACAATCCACTGTGCTGCGCGAATCACCTGAGCTTGAAAACCAGGATATATAGCACAAACTAGAGCCAGGGCAGGTGGGTGGGCCCAATAGCTGATCATCAGAGCGAACTGATTCACTCACAGCTGATCATCAGGGCTACCAGTTCACCCAAACCGGGATGAAGTGGTAGAATCCCACCCCTGGTTTAGCCTGAATCAATGTATTCTTTCTCTGGGATTTCATTAGAAGTATTGAATAACTTTTGGGACAAAACAAAGCCTCATGGCACCCAGAAAAGAGTTGCTACAAGCTCAACTATTTTTCCCCAAAGACCTCAGAATAGAAATGTCACTCAGGAAACCATCATAAAATAGTACCTCCCATCTCAAAGCTTTGCAAGCATATTTCTATGGCCAAGCTTTCTAAGTGGACTAGAAGTATCCCATAGCTAAACAATCCAACCCAGACCAGGAAAGAGACCCATAACAACTGTGTTTCACACCTTTTCATTTTAACCACCAAACATTTACATTTAAAATAAATAATGTCAAAAGTGCTCTTGACTTTTGGCTAAGAAAAAGTGTTTTGACCTCCAATTTTTATTTCAGCTACCTTTCTTTCAATTCTGCAGTTTTTACAGAGATTTTCACTTTATTATAAAGGTTCCTCAGAAAAGTTACCTTAATATATTCTGCGGTATGGCATAATCTACACAAAAGACTCCATAGTCTTTTGGATATATTTTATTATTCACCTCCCCTCCATAGCAATAGTATATAATATTTTACATACATAGTAACTTTTATTTGCATCCTCTTTCTTTGATATAAGCACATAATACCAGTCTTTTCCAAACTCTGTGCCACATGTTCTGGTTCCATATTTGTTAACTCATATCTGTTAGTACTTTAATTGCCTCAGGCATAAAATATCAGTGGATATCACCTAGCTTCTATCACCTATATTCTATTATATATCACCTAACTTCTATTATATTACCTATCTTCTTGTGAATTTCTATTTTTATATTAGATTAGATTAGAACATTTATACAATGTTATGAATGTATAATATTCTTGTTTTCCCATAACAATCCTATGAGATGAATTTGGCTGAAAGAGAGTACTTTACTTTACTTTATTTAAATTTGTATACCACCCCCTCTCCCAGAGGGACTCGGGGCGGTGTACAGCCAGATAAAAATATACATATAAATACACATACAATAATTAAAATGAGTTAAAAGAATTAAATAGATTGGCTATTATCAAAAGAGTAACTGACCAAAAAGTCATCTAGTGGCTTCCATGTCTCCTGGTTTCTGGTCATCAATCTTATTATGCCTCATTTTCCATGATAGTTGTATAGTATCTATATAAAATATTGTTCTTGTTTTATTATTCAATTTGTAAAGACTTGTAATATAATATTTCCATTTCCCTTTAATTTCATTTGCCTGCATTACATCTTTCATAAACATGTATTTGTACCTTAATTGTACATTTTTCTATTATTTCTTCTGATCTTAAAAGTAGCACTCAAATTCCTTTCTTTCTTCCTCTCTCTCTTTCTTTGTACTTTCTTGTTTGATTCTGAAAGTCTACGTTCAGTCATTATAGGTCTTATTTTTTAAGGTTTTCATCTCTCAGCTTTCTTTGGCTATCATTGTAATTTGTTTTGAAATTGTGGGAATACCTCATTTCATATTGATTTTCACAATATCATTGATCTCTCCCTGTTGTTGCTCAAATTCTCTTTAGCATAAGATAAGAAGATTGAATCAATGTATTATTTACACTGTATTCCTTACATTGATTTTGTATTTATATTTTACATGTAATTGTTGGACAAAACTTTCTAGCACACTCATTCTTCTACTTTTCTAAGTGTAATCTTTATATTTGACACCAATAATTTATTATCTGATTCATAATCTGTCCCTGGAAGGTTTCTCACTGATTGGATTACACTTTCCCATTTTATGGAGTTGATTTGATTCCAGTGTTATCCATCTGGTGATGTTCAGCTGTGTAGTTTGTATTTTAAAATCTGTTCATTTATCTCTTGTATTGTTTACCAGATCCAAATCTTCATGTTTTATCTGTTTATGTTAACATTCATTATATTCATTCATTCATTACTAATATGACATATTTTCTTGATATTACATTTAGTATCACTTCCAGTTTCTCTTAGAATTCCTCAATGTCTTCCAGATTATATCTGTGGTAGGTATATATGCATTGAAGTTCACTGGTATTGATTAATTGCATTAGACATGGTTCTGTCACTTACTAATTTATAATTGAGCACATACATTACTTTGCAATGCCCTTCATAAATATAAATATAATTGCCTTCATATGGCTTTTCACATTCCTAAAATGTCAAATTCAGTATACTTCATTTCTGCTTTAATAATTTTAAATTTTTATTGATATCTCATCTTCCAGTTCCAACCATGGTCTTGTACAACAAGGAGCTTTTGCTGTCAGTCCGGGCATGAACTGAATATATAATCTTTTGCTTCTGTACACAAGATCACCCTGCACTTTGAATCAATTTGATGGGTTTTTTTCTCCCCAATTCTGGCCTTGATTGCATTTCTTCAAACAGCTTGCTCTTAGGTGGCCAAAAGGAGGACCTTGTTTGATGCAAGCATCATTTTTTTAGTGTTGTGAGTCATTGGCAGATTTGATCTTTATCCATTTTCCCCTAAATCTTTTATAGAAATTGACTGTTAGTGATTTTCCTTGCCAGTATTCTGTTCATTTATAATGCATTATTTTGATATTCATGTTTTGTTTCCTGTTCATTCAATACGTTCTAGTTTTTAACTTGTGCCTGCTTTTGACTGTATTTTACATAATTAGCCAATGCAAGTCTTTCTTCTTTGACAGTTTGACTTGAAATAAACTTTTGCCTGCATTTCTGTGCTGCAGGTATAATCTATCAGTATCACTATGGGGATGTAAACCATACTGAATAGTCATCAGTTTTCTGGTTTTTCGGTCCGAACTGTTGAGTTCAACTTGTGTTCAGTTAATAATTCATCAATGTATGATATAATAGGTATGGTCCAGGTATTATTGCCTTTGATGGTGTTTCCACTGTCCAATTTTGTCTTTAGCAATATTCTCATTCTTTGGATGTATTCTTTACTAACCATAATTTATCTTGTTCATGCTTGATGTTACCCAACTATAAATTGCGAAGGTACTTTTGAGTTTCATCCTGACAGTTTCTGGTGGTTTGGTCATTTGGCATTTCAATTCCATTACTGTTCATAAATTTACCCTGGTTTATTGGTACTGTAGCACATTTCTCTATATGTGCTAAAAATTCTAATGATATATACCAAAGACTGGATTTCTGATTTCCATAAAGCTCCAGATCATCCATCTAAAGCAAATGTAAGATTTTACAGCATTTTTGTTGTTTGATAGCCAAGATTTGTTTTCTTCAAAAACATTGAAAATAGTATCATTGAAATGAGAAATAAGTGATAATGAATCACCCTCAAAGATGCCTCTCTTAATATTGACAAACCTTTCATTTCCAATTACCTATTCTGACTTCCACCTTCATTATTTTTCTATAAATATTTTAATGTTTTTTTCTGACATCAATTGTTTCCAAATAGTTGATGAATCCAATGACGTGGTAATAAATCAAAAGCCTTTCTATAATCAATCAATTAGACCATTATAATGGTTTATATTGTAATACTATATAACATACTATATAATATGTTATGGTTTGTTGAACAGTCTAAGATGCTTAGATTGGATTTGGCATTTTTAACCACCTATCAAGTCCTTCCCAAGGACCTGGAACAGGCAAATGTTGTTTTTCACAGTGTGAAAAATATAATCACAGGATATAAACTGTCCCAAATAAAACTGCCTTTTGCAATTGGCTGGTGGTGATGCTGCTCAAATGTTTGGGATTCAACTCAAGGCTATCTATTGGCACTATATTTGCTTTTTTTTTTGGCTACATACTTCTATATGTAGGACGTTGAATTTGTGATTTTCTCCAGTTCTTACTCTTCTGTTCTGCTGTCTCCAGATATTATCCAGTATCTTGAAAGTCTGAATGCATCTCTCCCCCCGCCCCCATCCTTTATCTTCATGGGAACTAGGGAGGGTCTTGTCTGCAATGCTTATTAAGGTTAAATGTCTGGTCCAGTCCCAGTTTTCTTTTATTAGTTTGTTATCTTGATTGCAGCTTTTCCTCCTCTCTCTCTCAACATTATTCCTTCTCCCATTACATGACTTAATTTTTCATTTCTTTTCATTTTATAGACTAATAACTATTGGGCTTGAATTTGTAGACTTTTGTATCTATCTGTAATATTTTAATTATTTTCTATACATTTTCACATTTTTCACAATGGATCATTATGGGTGGACGATACTGTATTCGGAATGAGAAATATTGTAGTTAATATTTCAAGCAGAGGAATAAAATAAAAACAGGAAAATCACCTGGAACTATTACAATAAATACTACATCAACAAATGCATGTAGTTTACTATATTAACAAATGCATTAACTAGTTACTGTAATTAATCAGTAATAAATATAATAAAAATTATGATGCAGCTGCCTTAATAGAACAGTAATAACTTCTGTGATGACAGTGGCACTTTATCTCATACTATGTCAGATGTACTCTATGTTACTGGATCTGATTATGGGGCCTGTACACAATTTTAATGAGTTCCCCAGAAAGCAAAAGTGTGCAGGATATGGAATACAAATCCAAACACTGTAAATGGTGGGATAGAGACATAATTTAAGCATCTAATCAACATGGCTCTAAATGAAAGTCATACTAGAAAATAGAGACAGCTGAATTATATGAAATAATGGGAGAGCTTGGGGTGAGACCAACTTATACAAGAATAATATTCTTTTTTGAATGTCTGATTGCTGGTAATATTATACAGAATATTCCTGGGGTAGAAGGTAATCTTAGTTACTAATCATGGCTTATGGGTTAATTTAAAGGACTAGCCTGTTTTAGAGAAGAATAATGTGGTTAGAGGGAAGATAAAATAATAATTTGATGTCTGAATGATTTAGAAACATTTTTAAAGCATTGGTCTTAATAGAAGTGTTGTTTAGGCTGTGTTGTCTTTATGGTAGTCAATGTATCTTAAATTTTGTTTAATTACATAGCAACTTCTTCAGAACTGAGCAGAAATTCAGTTCCACTTAGAAAAACTAATTTTAGCTAGCCAGCTTTTTATAAACCATATTACAGTTGCAGTGAGTTTCCCAGAAATAAAAATAGAGAAATAATGTTCTTGAGAAATCATTTCAGAAGAAGAAACTGTCTGTATTACCATCATACTTTGTTGTTCGGGAAGCGAAAATTGTGATATTGTCAGTATTTGGCTTTCTAGAGTATAATTAATTTAGGTACGGAAGGTACAGAGCTAAGGAAAGTAATAATCTTTTGTGTATGATTGTTGCATGGATAATTGAAATAGCCCAGTGTTCACAGTGTTCTTGTTCCAAATATGTAGGACAGAGAATCAGTTGAATTTAACTAGGAGGGAAACTGTTATTATGTCCCTGACAAAAGGTGGCCTTTTGTCAGAATCTAAGAAACTTCCCATGTAAAGAAGTTTCTGCTTCTGTCAGCAGTTGGAGATGAAGCTAAATTTTATTTCTATGTATCTGTGTGTGTGTGTGTGCATGTGTATGTATGCACACACAATCTACAGTATCTAACTTGATCTTCTGTTTACTGGAGGCTTGAGAAAATGTAAAAGATTCATATTGAAGTAACAAAGTTGGGAAAAACTATACATCAGATCATTACAATAACACCATAGCTAGCTAAACTCTGACTTTAGCATTCTAACTCACATCTCTCCCTTGATGGTCTTTGCCCACGATTTATTTTTGCATACATAATTAGATTAAAATAAATAAATGAAGGATTACATGATATGCTCCAAAAGCACTATTCAAAAATAAAAATGAAGGGCAGCTGCAGTCCAATTCTTTTTGTTTTTTTAAATATGTCTACTTGTTCAGGAGAGAAAAGAAGAAAAGAAACAAAGATTATAAAGAATTAATCTATTACTGGTAGTCCTTGGTTAATGATGGCAGCTGGGATTAGAATTGTCATCACTAAGCAACATGATTATAAACAACAATGTCAGGTGACCATACTATTTAGTAATGATAATTCTGGCAGTCCAAGTTGCCATTATTAAGCCAGGACCTTACATGAACACAGCTTCCTACTTCCAACCATCTTCTCTATTGACTTTGCTTGTGGGAAGCTGACAGGAAACATCAGAAATCATGTTTATATGTCTGCAGCAATGCTGCAACACCTGGAATTCTGAGGCCTAGTTTTAATTATCAAATTGTTCGGGAATGTTGTAAGTTTGAAAAGTTGATGAAAACTGGTAATTAAGGAAAGTCCCCTTTTAACTGTTAAATAGACCACTGTTGAGTGGCATTGACTATCATTGTAAGCATTTTGTGAACATTTCAAATAAGATCACAGGGCCCAAGATGTTTGGATCCTCTACCTCTAAAATATAGCACCATCCCCACCCAACTTACATGCATACATATATACTCACCTGTGATTTTCTCTCTATGGAGCAGAAATACAGTACGTTTACTTTCTATTTAAATGTAAACTTACACAATTTACAATTCCTGAACAAATATGTAAACCAAAAACAGCTGCTTGTCATTAATTTAATCACACTTTTCCAAATTGTTTTGGTACAACGCTTCTATTCTCTTAAAAATGTGATTAAAGTGCATATTTTAGGGAATGTCCTTGCAAAAATTAATACACACAAATATACACAGTATATACTGTGCATATGTACAGAGAGAGAAAGAGAAAGCAAGAGAAAACACAAATATTAGAATTATGCACATTGAGGCAGATTTTTATAAGTACAAATTTAAGGTTAACAATTAAGAAATCCAGAAACTTCCATAGTGTAGAGCAAGCCTAATAAATCAGCAAATGGTTGATTCCTCAGAAAGTTATTGAATCTGCCCAAGATTCATCACTGAACCATGTTGGTGTAATGATTAGAATGCAGTATTGCAGCAGTTCAAGACTCAGTCCCTCTAAAGTTGGTAAAATGGGGACTCAGGTTGTTGGAGTCCATATGCTGACTCTGTAAATCACTTAGAGAGGGCTGTAAAGTATTATGAAGCAGAATATAAGTCTAAATGCTAAGTGCTATTGCTATCAACAATAGTCTCAGATCCATTATTAAGCATGCTGGCTAATTCTTCAGCCAGAGGCAAAGCAGTTCTCATTCTGTCAGTTTATTGTCCTCTGATTTGAGCTCATAACTGGAGCTTGATTATATAAAAAACATTTGTGTGGGTTTAAATTCAAAATATTTAAATAGAAGATTAGTGATGAAATAAGGCAAATGTTTCCAATCGGGGTATCTTCTTGCTGCATGGACTTCCACTCTCAGAATTCTTCAAAAAAAAATAAAATCTATTTTTGCTGAAAATTATTGGTGTTGAAATCCACACATCTAGAGGGCATCAAAGCTAGCTATCTCTAAGGAAAGCTAAAGAGATTTCACTTGTTAGTGCAATACTACTTTTGTCAACACTGATTTTGATACATTATGTAAGAATTTAGACACATAAGGAATGTGTCCCTTTCAACTTCACTATCCCTTCTGCAGAATGATAATATTACATCATATCCATTTAAAGGAGGCACAAAATGGTATCTATTTTCATATTGCAATAGGTGTATGTGTGTATGTATGTTTGTGTGTGTTACATCATCTATCTAATTCATCAGAAAATTGTTCACAAGGCAAAGAGAGATAATAGATCAAGATAAATTAATAATTAAATATAAATTAAAATTCTTATACATTATGAGCTGCCGTGGCTCAGTGGTTAGAGTGTAGTACTGCAGGCTACTTCTGCTGACTGCCAGCTGACTGCAATTTGGCAGTTCAGATTTCACCAGGCTCAGGGCTGACTCAACCTTCCATCCTTCCAAGGTGGGTAAAATGAGGACCCAAATTGTTTGGGGCAATATGCTGATTCTGTAAACTGCTTAGACAGGGCTGTAAAGCTCTGTGAAGCAGTATATAAATATAAATGCTATTGCAATTGTGGATTCAGAAGGCAGAGAGCAGAAGAACTGGATGTCATTAACATGTTTCTGTAAAGCACTGTGAAGCAGTATATAAGTCTAATTGCTATTGTTATTATGAATCATACTTGAACAATGCTACTGAAATCAGCACATATTTTTTGATTTTAATTTCTGAATTAAAATTAACTATAACTCAACTTTGACTGATAATACACTCTGCCCACTGCATTTAGTTAAATGGTGACAACCATTTAAAATATGACAACCTTTAAAATATATCTAAGAATGTTCTTGGGTATGTTAATGAAGATGCAATGAATTTAGACTGGACCAATTTTCAGGGATCCTAACTACATTGGCCACATCTGCACTTCACATAAGAAAATGCTGCATGGATGTGTAAAATTCACTGTGAAAGGGTATTTGATAATATAAATGTACAGAGCAGATGTTTTCTAAATGTTTTCTTCTCAATTAGTCTAACATAAATAGCTTTGAAAAAGAGAAGCACAAAACATTCATTACCAACTTTAACAGTCCTCATGCTAAATTAAAGTTCCTTCCTTCCTTTGTTAGAGCTCCAAATAACTAGTATAATTCCTTTCTTTTATTGCACTTTCCACTGAATACTCAATGGAAAGAGCTTAAATTCATTGAAATAAACTGGACCAAACAATGGTGGCATTACAAGAGTTGCAATTTATTTTAATTGCAATTCCTCACCTTGGTTTTCATTGTCAGCAAGACAAAGAGGTTTGATTGAAAAAAAAACCCCTTTCAGACAGTGATTATAGTGACATTGTATAGAACATTTTCTACATATACACTTGCCTTAGTAGCATAACTATCTAACATAATAGCCTTATAATAAACTGAAATGTTATAATCATTACTATTGAATTTTCTACTCTAGGCACAATAGTATTAAATATGACAAAATCCTCATCATCTTTTCTTTAGAAAGGTGATACTGTACTCAGTACAAAGTATTATCTAGTAGCTAAATTTAAATTACAGGTCATCTCCAGTTTAAGAATATGTTCTATTCCCAAGGTCCATCTTTAAGTTGAATTTCTATGTAAGCCAGAACAGTATTAATGTATAATACTGTATAAGTAGTACTGTTTAATGAACTTGAACCATTGTGTATTTAACTTGAATCATTTTTTAATTTAATTCAAATTATAGTAGGCTCTGTTTTTAACTATGGGTCATCCTTAAACTGAGATAATCTTAATCTGGGACTTGTGTATACCATTTCCTAAATGAAATCTTTCCAGGTATCCTCAAGTGTGGAGGTAGAACACATTTTTTAACATGTTGACACCATAACATCTGAACAATTGTCAAACCTATCACTTGATTTATGAGATTGTTTTCATGTTTTTGCAGCAAGAATTTCAATTTAAAATAATTCTTTCAGACATATGAAAAATATATTCTTATATTTCCATGAAATATTCTAGTCATCCATCTTATACTTTAGCTACATTTAGAAATAACAATGGCAGATTCATATAACCTTTGAGCAGCATTGGGCTTTACACTTTATTGATTATAGTTTAGATAATAGAGTTCCTGATATTTTACTGGTACTTTGCCTTCAGAGACAAGGTGGTCTGCTTCAGAGTCCCCAAGCAACTGAGCAGGGAATGATTGGTCTCCAAACTTTATAGTTAGCTATCCTGATTTCTGATTGGTCTTTGACTGAGCTGGTTTGCAATTAGTGCAGGTTGGCTGATCTCTAATTGGTTCTTTGTTTGTGCCACATCCCAATTGGTCATTTTAGTGGTGTTGATTCTCAATTAGTCTTCATTCATACTGGCTTCTAATTGGCCATTTTTGACGTGCTAATTCCTGATTGGTTTTTGGTTTGGTTTGTTTATATTATAACATCTAACTACTTGGTACAAAAGATACCCCTAAACATCTTTAGGTGTATCTGACAAAATTTGTGATAGTTATCTATTCATCAGAATTAAAATATCCATAATAATAACTGAATTAACTATTTATAACAGCATCTTTACAACACACATTAAGTGTACTTTGGTCTGTCCAATTTTATATCAATGTCCTTGAGGGATGGAATAGAACTGTCAGACTTGTGTGATGCTCTATCCTCAAGAAGCCATTGCTGCCCTGATTGCTCTAGACAATTTTTATCCAGTCTCCAAATTCTCCTTTCTGGTTGGCTGCAACTTCAGAAAGCCCTAAATAAAATGTATGTACCTTTTCGTACCTGGCCATAATACAGAGATGATATTGGACATGTTTGCAAATCACATATCACAGAACTAGGATTTGGTGGTAGATTCATCCTGGCTTTCATTAATCTCTAATCTTCTAATTGCATGAGAAGTGGGGGTAGGTGGCACTTTAGATCAATTCCAGTTTCATTGTTTGGGTAAAGAAAGGTCAAGTATATAGCTCCTGATTTGGAGGAACCAAAGGGCTAAACCATCATTCACTCATCCAGTTTATGTCAACGCTGAAGCTGGACTGGCTAAAGTCATCTTGGAGTTTCAATGCTGCCTCACTAGAGCTGAGGGATAGGGAGGGGGGTTGTGTAGTCAAAATAAGATACTTTCACTTGGGAACTAAGGATGTCTCACACCTAGCCGGAGGAAGGAGGAGTGATTTCATTAGACCAGTGGATGCTATTTTTATTAAGCCATGTGACTGATTGTTTGGGATGGGGGGGAGGACTTTCTCTTTTAATTAGGTGAAAACTAAGGGGCCCTCCAGATATGTGCCGATATGATGTTTTCAATAAAGCTATTCTTGGAGGAATCTACCTGCCTCAGAGTTTTTGCTTGCAATGGATCTATTACTAGGATCCCTGACATTTTAATGTCTACATGTGGCCAGTGGAGAGATAAATCATTGGGTCAGGATCAGTTCATTTATCATCAATATATTTTGATATTATGATATTAAATATCATCAATATGCAGATAATTTATTTGTTCAATTTACATGCCACTCAACTCCAGTCTAGCTATCAGTGGCTTATAGTATTCAGCGGAAGGATATTGGAATCTGAGTGTGGAGGAACATCAAACTCAATCCTACCAAGATCAAGTTATGCTTTGACTTTACAATTTCAGGAACTTTCCACTGTTGGTGAGGAATAGGTGCATTTGAATTGGTGCACTAGCTGAAGGTCATCTTGGACTCACATGCTCAAACTTAAGGAGCAAGTGACAACTATGAACAGAAATAGTTTTAATAGATTGTCCCAAAGGTGCTTTTTCAAAAGACAACTGGGCTTTTTTTTTTCCTTGAAGATGTTTTGCTTCTCACCCAAGAAGCTACTTCAGTTCAATTTTTTAATAGATTCAATTTATTCATCAGTTGTACTCATTTCTTGGCTGAGCAACAGTCACTCATGCCTTGGTGACTTTATGGATTATTGAAATGACTGAAACAACAAGCCTTAACGCCCCTTTTACATTTTATGAGATGCCAGTTAAGTTCAAGATTTTGGTTACTACTTATAAAACCCTATATGGCAGAGGGTCTAGCTAGATAAGAAACCATCTGTATTATCTCTCCATCCTGTGTATTCACATAGAGTTGGCTTATTTTGGATTCCATCAACTAAGAAATGCCACATTGTGGGACAATTTTCTTTTGCTCCACCTGCCATCTTGAACATCATCCCGTAAGAGATATTTTAGAGTTTCCACTGTATCTGTCTTCAGGCAACTTCTAAACTTTTGGCTCTTTCCTAATCTCTGTTACAGTGTCCCAAAGGTGCTTTTTCAGGAGGCAATTGGACTAGCCTGGTGATGGGAGAAAAACACTTTTTCTTTTCCACCAACTCCTTCAATCACTCTTAAATCAGAGTTGTGCAAATAATTCTTCCAGAAACTACCGAAATATGGTTGTGGCTACCATTATGAATCCAAGATGTCAGGAGAAAACTGAAACATTATTTAAGGAAAGCAAGAGGCATGTACTTTGTCAGAGCATGTGGAACATTCATTTATTTAAGATTATTCTATATTGCCATTATGCTCTCTACCTCTAGATGATATACAGTATAAATATGAAAATTAAAATGGAAATCCATAAAATGACAAACATTGAAATACATTAAAATATATAAACTTATTAACAAGGGCTATGAATTGTAGAACATTACTAGCATCAGAAGTCAATCGCAAGTCAATGTAAGCGTTGCCAGGAAGCACTTAAATTAAAATAAGGTTAATCAGGACTATCAAAATTTTTAATTGGGTATGCATAATGAGTTACTATTATTGATTATGGTGACCTGTAAGTTAGTACTATGTCAATAACATACTGTTTAAGATTTAAAACTAAAGGAGTGTTTGACTTGCTTTAATGTTCTTAGCTATATTAAATATTATTAAATAATAGTGAATATACTATATTATTAAATAAGAGTGAATATTAATCTCTTATTTTAATATTAATATCACATAATTTTCCCCTTCAACAGTTCCCCAAACTCACTTCACTAACTGAGCAAAATGGCCCCAAGACTTTTAGGAACATAAAATATGATGTCTAAATATTAATTCAAGTTTCATTCAAGGGATAAAATCTTCCTCCATGCAAAGGAAGTCCTCAGATAACATTTATTTATTGGTTGCCCATCTTACTGCAGGGTGGCTTACAATAATAAATAATGTATACTAAAAACATAACTAAGTTAACACAAGCAAACACTATGATACAATTAAAAATGGGGGACAAGATGGGATGAGGTGGGATCAACCAACTCTACTGTGATATTCCCCTACTGGAACCCCAAGTTAACTGGCAGAGCCAGGTCTTTAAGCTCTTATGGAAGGTCAGAAGGGTTGGGGCCGACCTCATACCAATGGGGGGGAAAGGTGTTCCATAGGGCAGGTTCTCCTGGACTCCACCAGCCAGAATAATCAAGTTGACAGGGCCTGCAGCATGTCTCCTCTGCTGGCATGGGTCAAGCGGACCAATCCCAGTATGATGAGATAGTTCCTCAAGTAGTCTGGACTCATACTATAGAGGTAATTATTTAAAGGTAATTACCAACACCTTGAATTACACCTTGTAACAGACTGGCAGCGAATGCAGGGAGAAGTAGTGTTACATGGACCAATTTCAAGCCCAAGAAGTAGTGTTACATGGACCAATTTCAAACCCAGACCTCCGCACTCTGCACCAGCTGTAGCTTCCGAATATTCTTCAAGCAGCCCAATGTAGAGTGCATTACAATAGTCCAACTGTAAGATGATCTGGGCCTAAATGACTGAGTGCAGGGGATCTTGATCCAGTAAAGGCCACAACTGCTGCACTACCTGAAGTTGGGCATTGGCTCTCCTAGCCATAAGTGTCACTTCTCTTTGAGCAGGAATCACAAGTCCAGAAAAAACTCCAAGCTGTGATCCATTTGAGGTAATGCCACCCCATCCAGAGTTAAAGATGACAAATGTCTGTTAAAGATGACAAATGTTTGCTCTTGCCAGGATTCAGATGAAGCCTGTTGTTACCCATCCAGGCCATGACAAACATGACAAAGCCCTGTTATTCTTTCTACCCTGACAAATATGGAATTAAGTTCCCAGGCAAACAGGAATTCAGAGATGGGCTGGCAATATATCTGTCATATTAAAGTAGGATCTCAGAGAATGGACTGACAATATCATTCAGTAGTGCTTCCATTGGAGGGCTTTGGTCATGGCCCAGCTGTGATGCATGTAGAACTATCTTAACCAGCCACACACACACACACTACAAGCAAGTAATATTTCCCAAAATAACAGGTTGCATTCTTAGAAAATGTTACTGATTGAACTGTAGCTATTTATTGGGTTTTGTATTGGTGTAAGCTACTGGTGGTATGCTACCAGTTCAGCCCAGTTCAGCTGAACCGGTAGCAAAAATTGCTACCAGTTCAGTGGTGGGATTCAATTTTTTTTACTATTGGTTTTGTGGGCATGGCTTGGTGGGCAAAGCAGGGGAAGGATAGTGTAAAATCTCCAGTCAGAGGTGGTATTTGCTGGTTCTCCAAACTACTCAAAATTTCTGCTATTGGTTCTCCAAAACTGGTCAGAACTTGCTGAATACCACCTCTGTACCGGTTCAGCCGAACTGGTAGTAAAAAAAGTCTCTGACAATCAGCTGAGAGGAGAAAAAAAGCATCCAATCTGCTGAGAGGAGAAAGAAGAGAAAAGTGCAGGATCGGCCCTCTCACCTGCCCCTGCACTTTTCTCTTCTTTATCCTCTCAGCTGATTGGCACTGCAGGCCTCAGCTGGTGTCTGGAAAGCTGCATACGCATTAGCTGCAGGGGTGGGATTCTATCGGTTCGCACCTATTCACTAGAACCTGTTGTTAACATTCTAAGCAGTTCGAGAACCGAATGTTAGAAGAAATTACTGGCCTAATCCTGTAAGGAAGCCAGGAAGGAAACATTCTGGAGTTGCTTACAGAAACAGCCTCTCCGTTAACCCTTATTACATTCTTGGCAGGACTAAACTTCCTGTCTCAGGAACTTCTCTAAAGTTTTTTTCCCCTCCTTTGCTGGTACTTTGCTTGTGTGGAGTGACCATTCAAAGTTACGATGGCACTGAAAAAAGTGACTTATGACCATTTTTCAAACTTACGACTGTTTGTAGTATCTCCACAGTCATAAGAGGCCAGGCGAGGAGATGCATGCCTCGATGCGAGTGATATTGAGTTGGCCACACCCAGCCAATAACATGACCACCGAGCCATGTCCACCCAGTCACATGACCCCCAAACCACGCCCACCACCTAAGCCACACCCACAGAACCAGTTATTAAAAATTTTGAATCCCACCCCTGGTTAGGTGCGACCACGCATGATCACCGATTGGAACAGGTAGGATCCCACTGCTGGTGTAAGCCACCCCAAATTACTGTGAGTGAATTCAGTGGTCATATAAATTTTCATAATAAATAAATAATATACTAGAACATGAAAATAGGGTGAAACAGTAAAGACAAAAGGAGAATACTTTTCTTTAGTTACCTATTGCTGAAGGACTTTTTAAAGGTTAGTTTTTCCTCTCCAATTCTAACCTAGATATCTTCATGTGCTTATCGCTTCATCTCTTTTTCAACCTTTTGGAAAATGAAACAAGATCCAGGAATTTGAGGGATCTTGCAGTTTCACTTAATAGTTTTCATAAGAGATGTCTTAGTAGTTACTGTAAAGTCTCCCCATATTATTTTTATTCACATTGTTACTGTAGCTCTCCTTGCATTCTGCAATCTAGTAAAAAATGGTATTATACAGATCTTTTCCTTAGCTTGTTAACTTATAGCACATTCCCACAATCATATCTTTTTTGTTTAAATACTTATAAAATGCCCTCAACTAAACATGTGTCAGCTTCTTGCACAAATATTGCTACTATAACTCCTCTTTTGTTTGGTCTATTCCTTTTTAATAAATTAAATCAGTCTTTATATTAGATGTTATTAATTTAAATAAAGTTCTGATTTCATGGAATAAAATTGATGAATATATGCAGGGAGATATAGAGGTTGATTTAATTATAAGTAAATGCCTAAAATCACTTCAAAGAGCATGGCTTGATGTTATATACAAGAGTTAAAGAAGGAATTGACAGGGTGTTCATAGTAACATTTTGCATTCCATGGAATCAGTCTAATAAAAAGACTAAAATGAATTTGGGGAAAATTAATCCAGCATTCTAAATGTTTTCCAATTATTATGTTATGTGACATCAAGGTGGAAATTAAGATGAGAATGAAATGATTATAGAAAAATAACTGGGGCATTTAGAGGTCCAATTTAGTTTTGCAAATGTAACTCAGATTAGGAATTGATGCATTTTGAATCACAAGTTAATCAGATTTATGTATATAAAATAATTCTTTCTGAACTGTAATTATAGATTTGTTTTATAACGTACCTATAAGTAAAACTTCATTTCTTGACAGTGGAAGTATATAATGACAAATACTATTATATTTGTAATGCTGGCTCCTTTATATTTCATACATTTGCAAGGATCACCGCTATAATGTGAACATATACCAGTTTAAAGCCAATTTTAGTTCCATATGACTTCTGTTCCCACTCTTTGAAAGAACATTTTGAAATGGTATTCGTTGGGAGTTACAATACAAAGATGGATGGGCAATAATTTTTAAAGTAAATAAGTCCATAAGTAAATAAATAAATAAATAAATAAATAATCTATATCACAATACAGTCCTCAAACTCTTCATTAGATGTTATTACAATCAATAGATGAGTTCCTATGAAGCCCACCCAATTCTTTTCTCATAATTATTTACTTACTAGAAAAGCATCCTTATATACATAGCTAAATTTGTTTGGATGACAGAATGAAAAGAAATTCTGTTTATCTGAGTACCAAACTAAGATTCAGCTCCATTATAAAACCTATTTTAAACCTGTATTTTTCCCACATGGACTTTATTTCATTGGTCCAGCAATATCCTATACAACATAGCTAAATTAAAATATGTGAACTGAAGCCAATTGCTCCTAAGGATCAAAATAGTTTTAAATTTAAATCTTAATATAACTTTAAGCTCAAATGGAGGAGTGTATTTCAGTAACCAACACATTTCTTCTTTTTCACATGCATCATTAACCTGAATGTCTATTTGGGTGAATCCTTCTGAGTAAATTGTTTATATGAGCTAGATGCCTGACTACCCCCATATACTTAGGTTGCATATAAAATTTAGCCATCAAATGTCATTGCTTACGTTTAATTTATAATCACTGGAATCTCAAATAGGCAAATGGATGATTTGGAATGAAACATAAAGTTTAATATAGGCTGTATTTTATTTTAGTACTGTTGCTTATCCTTCCTTCCTTCCTTCCTTTAAAAAACCAGCAGAATTATTCTTATTTTCAGATATTAAGTTCTAACGTCACTGGATTTTAAGAACCGTAGATAATTTAAATTTGGCAGCATTTCAGCTGATTTGAAAATGCTAAATAGGGAAACAGATGATTAATGCTTAGGAAATTGTGGGGAAAATTCAAAGGTATACATTAAGAAAGGGAATTCAAAATAACATCTAAAAAGAAAGGTATGGCAAACGATCTCTGTAATATTGCAAAAAAATAAAAATTTACATGAATACTTTCTAATATCCCTCTGGTAAACTTTCAGGTGATGGGTGTATGTTCAGTGGTAGGATCCTGCAGAGAGGATTACAAAGTTGAATTAAAAACAGTTATTATGGGAAAATAGAAATGGCAGTATCTTCAATTGCCTTGCTTAACATTTCATTAGGCTAAGCCCAAATATAGATAAATTCTTTTTTTAAGTTTATACTTGAGTAATGTGAATGGTAACTTTAAAACAAATAAAAGTAGTATTACCAATATGTTCAGAATATGGTGGCATGTAAATGATACCATAAATAAATATGCTATTCCTGCAACCATAACCTAATTAATTTATTAAGTCTGAGTTTCAATATTAAAAATAAGAAATGCAATTATGCCTGCATTATTTTTATACTTTTACAATTTCCATCCTGCTTTTCCATTAAAATGTCCTCAAAATATTGAATGACAATTAGAAAATGAAATAATTATTTGTATCTAAAATGCTAAGCCCAGAGATCAAAAACAAAAACCCACAAATTGATTAAAAACAATCCTGTATTTTCATTTTATTCCTAAAACATGGCAAGAATCAGGATCAGACCATCTTAAGTAATTTCAGCACTTCCACAAGATTTCAGAAGAAAAAAGAAAAAAAATTCTTCATTGCCCCTAATCCTGTTTCAGAAAGGAAATTTGAAATTTAATCTTTGAGAGAAACTAACCAATAGTTCATATAAACTAGACCTGTAGTAGTAGGCAGTCCTATAAACTAGACCTGTAGTAGTAGGCAGTCCTTTATGTATTTTGGGCCAAGTCAGCATTGTCCATTTTGATATAACTCAAAATGTGAGTAGACTATCTGTGCATACAAGCAGCAAGTGGAATTATTTGAATCTTGAAAATCCATTGCCTATAATTTGGGTATTTGTATTCTATAGAATTTCATTTCCAAGAGTGACATCTGAATGAGTCATCTTATGAGCTTCTTCCATGTTACTAGACTTTTAAATGCTTAAGATAGTTTTAATTCTGAAAGTTTTTTTAAAAAGTATACAGTCTAATAACAATTATATGACTGTCTTTCAATACATTAATAACAATAGAAAAGCAACTCATTTGGTTAACATTTCTCTCTATGGCCTGATTCCAAGTCATGGTCCAAAGAGATACCATATGGCAATGTTGCTGAAATTAAACTATTTTTGCCAGTTAGGGGGATGAAAAAAATCTATCAAATTTTGGCATTTATGTGAAAAATATGTGCTATAAGAATCAGCAGAATTCAATATTCCTCCACATTAACAGTCTATCTCAATTACATTTTAACATTGTTAAGATGAAGTATTACTTAATTTACTTTCAAACTGTTGTTAATTTTGTCAAATCTATTATTCTGTTGGATCCAATTTTAAGACATAGAACTGAAATAATTTTCAAATCAATGCACATAGCATACCAGAATGTTATATGAGGATAATTTTGAATTGTTGATTGGATGAAGTAAAAGCAAGTAGATTCAATCTGTCATTAAAAAAGAAAATAGACAATAAAATACAATAGCAAGCTCCCATACTAATTTTGCACTACTGGGAAGAATTTGTTTGTTTGTTTCCTTGTATAAGTCCTGATCCATATTTCATATCTTTAGATTAACTACTGAAGTTCAGTTTTCAGAACCATGTGTTTAACAATTTGAATTCATACATGTATCCAATGATTGAAAATGATTCTCTGGTATAAAGATATATACAGTAGTTTGCTAGAATTTCACCAGCAAAGCACTTTCAGCCTAATGAGTTTATAAAGTTATCCTCTTAATTGGGGTTCAGTTGACATACATGCAATTAGTACCAAGTTCATGCAGTGATGTTGGGTTAAATTACATTAACAAAGTGTGAAATATTTTTTTTAATTTTATGACTATTCTGAAGAACATATATATACATGGGGAGCCTAGTAAAAATGAAAATAAAAGAACAGATGTAGAAAATGAAGAAAACTAATGCATCTTGAATCTTAGTCATCGACATTGATTATAAAGCAGAATTCTTAACTTCAGACAAGTGAAAGGAAAGCCAGGTGAAATATTCTTGAGAGTCCTTTGTGAATGAAGTGTTGATTTTAGAATGGAAGTAATCTACCTACAAAAAAATACCTCATATAAAAACATTCTCTTCTTATAGATTTGAATTATCCCAGGGTGACAGACATTTTTCCCAGCAAATGTACTATAGAAAATCAAGTGAGAACAAAATCTACTGCGTTCTCACTGTTTTGAGCAACATTTCCAGGTTTCCCTCTGTCAAAACTTTAGTTTGAAAAATAGGCATATTTTCCAAGAGGAATTAGAGCAAAAAACCTCTCCCTTACTCCTGTAATGCAGAAACTCCGACAATCTCACTTCTATGTTAGTTTTCAGTTTCTTCACCTTGGTTTACACAAGGGAGACTAAGATGTAGCATGGAATATGAAATACTAGGTAAGCAATCTTTAAGTAAATAGGTTTTCACTTAACACTGGAATGTGTATATTGACTACTGATATTAATAGTAGAGAAGATGATGAAGATAAGTGGGTCAGGACATGTCAAAAGAGGGCGAGGATAGAATTTTTTAATTTATTTTTTTTAGGAGAGGTTTAGGAATTTCATTGTCTAAATTTCATTTAGCCTACTTATGAACTTTTAAATTCTAAATAAATGCCAGCCATGCCACCACTTTTCATTAATGAGGTCAAAAGAGGCTCTGCTAAATAAATATCTGGAAAGTACATGCACTCCTAAGCTCTACTGCATTTATTCATATGTTAGATTCTGTATTTTAAATTTCTATGGGAATAGTTAGTTCTTATTTTATTTTTTGTTTGTTTTTGCAGTCATAATTTTAGCTGAGTGTGAGACAGTTATTCTGCTTCACCCAATATATCTCATAAAGCTACTGTGAGGATATGTCACAATCACTGCTATAAGTTCCTTTAAGGAAAAGCTGTATATAATTAGATGCTATTAGTCACAATTTAAGTTATCCCTTTGTGCTCAGTTTCATTAACCCAGTTCATGATAACATCCATTGGTTATAAATATCATAATGGTTGAAGTTAACCCTGTGATCCCCACATTTATTGATTTATTGGATTTGTAAGGCCTTGAAATCATTATATAATTTGAGAAATGAAAGACTTTAATAAGGTTGTGGTAGTGAATCTGGGATGATTTGCATATATGGTATCTTGAGTTCTAGGAAAAGAATTGGAAAAATATTGGTTATAAATGCAATGTAATTCAGCACAGAAAAATATACTGTAAGAAGCCTCAAAGTAAGCAATTCCAATTCCCTTAAAAGGGTACAATCATGAAGATATTGACTGCCTCCCGCCTCCCCATATATAAAAATTATCCATATCTAAAAACTATCCAACATGCTCTTTATAGAAAACAAACATTACAGAAAATTTAACTATGGAAAAAATTACCGTTGAGTAAAGATGCATAAAATAATTTCCTCAGATTATTTTATGCATCTTTACTCAACGGTAATTTTTTCCATAGTTAAATTTTCTGTAATGTTTGTTTTCTATAAAGAGCATGTTGGAAAACTCAAGCAATCTAAATAAGGTCAATAGATCTGAACTGGAGCAGAACAAGGAGATAAATTCTCAGTTTAGTCTAGGGATTTGTCTTATTAAATTAATTGGGGCTTACAGGGTATATATATACAGAATTGTGGCAATGGAGCTTACATATAGAAAAAGTGTATAATCACTTTAAGATATTCTGTATGTCTTTAACTAAGCAATGACTGTCCCAACCATATATACTTTTCCACTCTTCCCATCTTTGTATGAACAGAAAATGACCCACGTGTAATAACCAAAGAGATAGCTAGGGTCAGGGGTGGGATTCTACCAGTTCGCACCTATTCACTAGAACCCATTGTTAACATTCTAAGCAGTTCAGAAAACTGGTTGTTAAAAGAAATTACTGGCCTAATCCTGTAAGGAAGACAGGAAGGAAACATTCTGGTGTTGCTTACAGAAACTGCCTCTCCATTAATCCTTATTACATTCTTGGCAGGACTAAACTTCCTGTCTCAGGAACTTCTCTAGAGTTATCTTTCCCTCCTTTGCTGGTATTTTGCTTGTGTGGAGTGACCATTCAAATTTACAATGGCACTGAAAAAGTGACTTATGATCATTTTTCACACTTACGATTGTTGCAGCATCCCCACAGTCATGAAAGGCCAGGCGAGGAGATGCATGCCTCGATGTGAGTGATATTGAGTTGGCCATCCCCAGCCAATAACATGACACCAAGCCATGCCCACCAACTAAGCCATGCCCACAGAACCAGTTGTTAAAAAATGTGAATCCCACCCCTGTCTAGGGTGTAGTTGTGGGTAATGGGGAGCAGCATCAGCATCAACAGGGAATGAATTCAGGAAAAATGAATAACTTCCAGACAGGAGGGAAAATAATGTTGATCTATGTATTATTAAATTAATAAAATTTTGCAGAAAAAAGTAAGGCAAGCATATATATAATTAATGATGTATTAGTAATAAGAGCGGTAGTTAATTAGGAAAGCAAAATCATTTAAAACATTTTAATGGTATTTAAAGATACAGTGAAGCTGAGCATGATGTACATGCTGTGTTTGTAATCTAAGGATGAATTGTATGTATAAATTGAAGCACCAGTTATACAAAGGACTTCAGAGATCTAAACAGAATACCAATAAAAGAAAGTACCATATAGATTTATAAATATGATATACTATTTGATATAGGAATCAACTGTCAGATAAGCCATGTGATAGACTCCCTATTATTCCAGGGTCCTTAGGTCCACTGGCAAAACCATGTCCTCAGGGCCTTTTGAAAGAGTATGAAGATGAAAGCCAACCTTATCTCTGCATGAATGATGTTCCACAGGGAGGGAGACACTGCAGAGAAGGCCATTCTTCATCCCATTAGATGGAACTCTTTAACAGAAGGGATCTGTAATATATCTTGCCTCCCCATTCTGGAAAGACAGTTCTTCAAATAACCTGGCCCCAAGCATCTATGGTTTTAAAGGTGACAATACATGGAAGCAAATTGATAACCAAATGCAAGAGAAGTGACATATATATAAATCTTGCATAAAACCATATAGTCCACCATGCTTCGAACTAATTGAACTTCCATATATTGTTCAAGAGCAGTGCCATGTAAACAGCATTGCAGCAATCAAGTGATAACTGTGAGAGGGCTTATTGGTATAGGAAAATGCATAACTATTGCATAACTAATATACAATCTGCAGTTGTTCAAAAGCCATCCTGGGCATGACTGCCAATTGTTCCTTGAGCAGGAGTTGTGAGTCCAAGGAGAATCCCCAGATTATGTATTATCTGTGGTAGTGCAACCCTATCCAAGGCCAAAGTTAGCAATTCTCTATAAACCAAAGAACTCCCAAAGCCAGTGCCATTCAATCTTATCAGTGTCCAATTTCAGTTCATTGCTCCCCATTCAGTCCTTAATAGGCTCTAGGTATTGCAAGAGGAGGTCATGGCATTGCTTAATTCACCATGAACATACTAATGATATCTCACCCTATAGCTTCAAATATTTTAAACAGAAGTGGAGATGTTGCCAAAACAAAGTAGTTGACTGAAGGACTAAAATAATTCTAAACAGACAGGTTTATTCCAAGAAATTTTTGTAAATCTTTATTATATAGATAATAAAATCATATATCACCATAGTGGTTCCATCTCAGTATTAAAAGCAAATATTCAAGTTACAATTCATGCCTATCAACATGTTTTATGTATGTATGTATATATTTCATCAAATATTTTTTCTTTTATGATATTTTAAATATTTGATTATTTTTATGGTTTCTAAATTATCTTTTATGATTTCTTATTTTGATCTATCTCTTCTCATTTCTCATTTTCTGGGATATTTTAGAGATCTTCCTGAAGGAGATGTTCTCATACAATGGGTTCACAAAAGGCTGTGTTGCCAAGTAATTTCATGACTGGTTGTATATATAGTTACCCAGTCCAGGTATAGAAAGAAATGAAAGAAAATACTCCATTACAATTCAAACTGAGAAATTGGTTCAATTTTTAAATAAAAAGTTAGGATATGTGATAGACATCTATAAAATCAAGAGTAATAAATTTATTCTCTCTCATGTAGTACTTGAACTTCATTTAACGAGCTTTAGAAATGCACAATTCTTTTGAAATTTCTCACTACTAGATTTTTAAAGTCTAAATAGAGGCCACCTTAGGGCTTTGGAAAGAGGAATAATTCTTTCTGTCTTTGGGAATAGAAGAGAAAATATTTACCAGAACAAGTACAGTAGTGAAACAGTGGTGGGATTCAATTTTTTTTACTACCAGTTCTGTGGGTATGGCTTGGTGGGCATGGCAGGGGAAGGATACTGTAAAATCTCCAGTCAGAGGTGGTATTTGCTGGTTCTCCGAACTATTCAAAATTTCCACTACCAGTTCTCCAAAACTGGTCAGAACCTGCTGAATACTACCTCTGTAGTGAAACCATAACCTGGATGATTGACAATCTCCATAGGTATTTGGTTCATTAAATGGTTACTATGTTGAGCAACTATTCTCCAGAATGAAAACTAATAGTATTCGTTTTTGGTATCCTATCTCCAAGATAGTCCCTATTACCTTCAAATTATTTTGATTTGGTTTGGTTTTTCCTTAGCAGGTGGGTACATTTTCAAATAGAATATTAAACTAAGGCCCGCTTAGTTTTTGTAAGAAAGCCTCTGGGACTTTATTCTTATTTACCAGAAAATAGTAAAATAGTGGTGCTTGAGATTTGTGCTTTGATGTGTAAGCAGACTAGTTTCCTATTTATTTTTAATAAAAAGAATGCATAACAAAATTAATATCAGCTTAATGTGTATTAAGGGAGAAGTTAGCATGTTTCTACACAAAAGCACCGCCCTGTAGTAACATGGTACATATTTGCCTACATTTGGAACAAAAACAGCAGCTAACCTATTCATGAGAGTATCTCTTTGGAAATAATTCTCCTTTTTTAACATCAAATGAATTAGATATTTGCATTGTTTTTGTTTGTAATTGCCATGTATAATTTGTAAAAGGAAAGCATTATAATGCCAATTTGTGGGATTGTTAAGAATGTTTTGAAAAACAGATATTTCTATTATCAAAGTAAAGAGCAGTATGTGTAATTATGGCAGAGGTTCTGTGATATTTTATAGTAATATTTTATACTGATCGTATTATTATAGTACATTTATTAGTCAATCAGTGACAACTGATAAATATAAAACACAAGGTAGATCTGTTTAAAGCTTTTTTTTCATCATTTGTATAATGGGTTAACTTGGGGTAATCTCATCTATGCTTTCAAGCTTTGTTTAATTTAACATTTTTTCTAAAATATGTATATATTAAAGTTTTAGAAAATGAAAAGTACTTAACAAATAAAAAAGGAATTATATAAGATTAGCAAGGAGAGAAAGAAATTGCATATCTCTTCATCTCACATTATTATTCAAAATCCTATTTCTTACATTATGAACCTATATACAGTATTTTCATGAGCAAAAAATCTAAGGTGCAAACTACCATAGAGAAAGAAAATAGATTTTCAGATTAGATTAGAAGCAAAACATAGGAAAGTTGTCAGAAAGTCAACTAGCAAGCCAAAGAAATAATCTGCTTTACTGAAACTACCATATACAATATATCTTCATTTAAGTGCATGTGTTCAAAGTATCATGGTAGATTCAAAGTTACAAGTAAAATTATTTTCCTAGTATTCTAAAGATCAGATCAAATTCTGTCTTAACATTTATGTATTATCTCATTTATGTCTTTCAAGTAAAATCAGAAACATGCAGGAAGTCTAGAAATCAGGTCCAAGGTGGTCAAAAATGTCATTTGATTGTATTTTTAAGCAAAAGCCAGCTGATTTATATACCATAAATTAATATGCAAGTTGAACATGTACCATATATACATGTTCAGTCTCATGAGAGCGGGGCGGTATATAAATCTTGTAAATAAATAAATGTTGCAAGTCTTAAATCCAGCTACTTCTCAAATATATGCAAAAGAAAGGGATATGCAATAATTAAATAATGAGAAAAAGAAAAATTCATAATAATTCTCTGGAGTGATAATAATATAAGGAATTGAAAATTGGTGGCACTAACTAATGGTTACAAACAGCATAAGCATACTAATCGTGCCTACCATCCCTGTCCTATTGTTGTTTTTTTCTTATAAGTATCTATCTCATGTATTCAAAATATTCTTGTACCTGTGTCTTGTAAGTGATTGACAAATCAAATAAATACTGAAAAATAGAGTCATCTTTGTTAGTTCTATCACTGCAGGTAGCAGTTCAAATATAAGTTTTGTGTTAGACATAAAAGCTACATTTATTATGCAGATGTTTTTGTTATGCAGTGATATAGTAGCATCCAAGGCATTATGAAGGATATCTTCAAGTCCACTCCAATGATCCATCTAGTTCAGCATCCTATTTCTCACATAATTAATCAGATACCTCAAGAAAGATGAGAACATATACCAACTATTTGAAAAGAAGGAAATATATCATACCAATGTGAAGTACCACCTGTGCTGAACATTTGTCTATGGAGATTTTCAGTCATCCAGGTCATGGTTGTACCAAAAGTGCTTTTTCCAAAGGCAACTGGACTTTCTTGTTTTTCTTTGAAGACATTTCACTTCCCATCCAAGAAGTTCAGAAGAAGATTCTTGGATGACAAGTGAAACATTTTCAATTAAAAACAAAGAAATCCAGTTGCCTCTTGAAAAAAGTACCTTTGAGACAATCGTCCAGGAAAGAAACAGCTGTAGGGAATTTTTCTGCATTGTAAAAAAAAAAAAAAAAAGTCAATGCCAATTGCCAGAAGAGTACACAAAAGAAACAGGTTCTAGCCCCTCTATTTGGCCTGAACTTTTCAAAAAGCCTATTACAAGTCCCCCTTCCTTGATTAGAACATGGGAGCTGATTGAGATGAGAGGCTTCCCAGCTAGTAGCCCTCCTGCTCTGGAGTGTGCTTCATTTAGAAGATACCTTTAGTACCTCCCTCTTTGTCTTCCACAAGGCTATGAAAATATTTTGATTCCACCATGTGTCCATCTGACTGAATTATTAATTGTGGGTATTCTGTCTTTCTAATGTTTTGTGGTGTGATTTGGCTTTACTCATTTTGTTTACTTCTATGTTCTTTTGTTCATGCTAGTCAAATTCTCACAAATGAACAGTTTACCAAAAAATGAAAAACAACCAAACATGAATAGCTGCATTATTGGGCATGTATGACTCGGTTTTCTTTGTGTGTAATTATTTGTGTCATTACATATTGCATACCATGGTAGCACAATACTGCAGGCTACTTCTGCTGACTGCCAGCTGCCTGCAGTTTGGCAGTTCAAATCTCACCAGGCTCAAGGTTGACTCAACTTCCATCCTTCCAAGATGGTAAAATGAGGACCCAGATTGTTGGGGGCAATATGCTGACTCTGTATACCTCTTAGAGAGAACTGCAAAGCGCTGTAAACAAGTATATAAGTGTTATTGCTATTGTTCTTAGGCCATGGTAAGAGCAAAGAATTGGCAAACATATCATTAATCTATTTAGTTTTGGCTCCTATTCAAAAATAAAAATATAAAAAGCATAGATTATGATTATTTTACTTCTAATATTTAATCGTAATTCTACAAGTGAAAATGTATAATAAGGGAAAAAGCAATGAATTCAGATCTAAACAAATTAAATTAAAATTAAATTAAATCTAATTAATTAACTGCAAGATTTTTTATTTCTTAATAAAAAACAAGGTAGGTAGTGAGCAATAGCAAACTCAAACGTCTATAGGTGGAATTTGTATGATATGCTAGACAATAAGGAGAGACAATGATTGATGACTAAAGTAGAATATATGCTTAAATTGCTTATTGATGTGATGATACCTACTCGTCTTCCTTTTCCATGTTTTATTTAGAACCTTTCTTTGTGACTTTCAAAAGCATGTCTATAACGGACGAATACATTCTGAATTCTGACACTGTAATATAAAACATTTTATTAAGTTACAAAATATTTTAGCGAGTTTTTTTAAAATACAAATGAGACACTTTTAAATTATTAGAAATGATACATTTGGGAGAAACCTCTAGTAATACAAATCAAAGGGAAAACCAAAAAATAAACACTAATAATAAAAAGAAATACAGATACAAATAATCACTTTTGTATGTTATAGTCTAGTATAACAATAGCTACATTTTATTTATACAAAACATTAGAATTTTTAAGCAACACACTGAACTGAGACATATGAAATTATACCATCTGAATGTGACTCTCAATTGATACAATGGCAATTCAATTAAGAGCTGACAAAGCCGATTTAAATGCTGAGAGCTAACTAATTGGGTTGAGTCAATCATTAGAGTTTGGTATAAACACTTCCTCCATAATTTCAGTAATTTCTGTTTTTTAATCAACCATTTCCCCCTTTTCCAATATTTCTATACTATTTAGGATTTTCTCTTTCACATGTTTTATATCCTTGACTTTGTTAAAAAAAATTAAAAGTTGGGTAGATGTTAAAAATATTACTATCAGTTTAGTTATGTTTCTCTCCCAGTTCTAAATCCATTGAAATGTTTCGAGCATCATATCTTTATCTATCATTTTGCAAATTTCCACTGGAACTGTAGTCCACTTTAGAGTTTCCATTTCTGTATTCACAAAATCTAAAGTTTCTTTCTATCAATAATTTATTTCCTTACAGATAAACAATTCCCTGAAAATGTTTTATTTATTCAATTTTTCAAAGCTCTTAACAAAAGTCTTAATATTCCAAATTTGTCTGACCCATTAATCAATTTAACTGTTTCTTAAGCTCTCCAATTCATTTTATGTTCTTCAATTCTTTCAACTGCAATATAATTTTTCTTCTGTTTTGGGATGAAATTTTATTCACCAAGTAGATTTTTGGACTTGTTTGGAAGACCTCCTCTAACTTCAAGCTATAGTAATTCAAAAAATAATTGAAAAATTAAGTTAGACAAATTTAGTGCCCTTATAGACCAGGGGTCTTTAAACTTGACAGCTTTAAGATTTCAATTCCCAGAATTCCACCTCCAGTCATGTTAGCTCAGAGATTCTGGGAGCTGAAGTCCACAAGTCTTAAACTTGCCAAGTTTGAAGACCCTTGTTATAGATTCTTCCACATAGTTCTTGATAGAGTTCTTGATAGATTTCTCTCAGCCTCCCAAGTAGACATGACAGGAAACATAACAAAATGTGCTAATTCTACTTTATCATAGGGATGCCTTAACAGAATTTGCAAGTTTGAAAGTGTAAACATCCTACCTTCTCTTTTACCACTTCATAAATTAGAACAGATGCTTTCTAAGTTTTTTTCTTTGCCTGTAATTAGCTGTGGGATCCTCCTCTCTTTTATCTGACCATTCCCTACGTGTAATTTCTTCCCCTAGTTTCCCAAGGTTGTCCCCAACTTTGTTACCTTCTTATGCTCAGACAAAACTGGGGTACAAGTGGGCAATCTCAATCTGGAGACATCTACATTTTATTTTATCTTATCTTATCTTATTTTATTTTTTTATTTTTGTCAATTGTTTACAAAATAATAGGTATAAATAAAAAACATAGTTATGAATACATGGATACATATAAGAAAAATAAGAAAAAATAAAAGAAACAATAGGACAGGGACGGTAGGTACATTGGTGTGCTTATGCATGCCCTCTTACAGACCTCTTAGGAAAGGGGTGAGGTCAATAGTAGACAGTCTAAGGTTAAAGTTTTGGGGTTTGGGGAAGAAACCACAGAGTCAGGTAGAGTATTCCAGACATTGACCACTCTGTTGCTGAAGTCGTATTTCCTGCAATCAAGTTTGGTGCGATTAACTTTGAATTTGTATCTATTGTTTGCTCTAGCGTTGTTATGGTTGAAGTTGAAGTATTCATTGACAAGTAGGACATTGCAATGTATGATTTTATATACTATACTTAGATCGGACCAAAGTAGCGTAGTTCTAGGTTTTCTAGGTGTAGAATTTGGAGTCTGAGGGCATAAGGTATTCTGCAACGAGTAGAGGAGTGGAGAACTCTTCTTGTGAAATATTTCTGGATTTTCTCAACTGTGTTAATATCAGATAATATTTTCCTCACCTTGAAGTCCATAGTCATCTTTAATCAACTAAAAATCTAATTTTAGGAATACAATTTAACAACCAATTAGCACCCTAAACCTAATTTCCTGAATCTAGTTCACCGTAGTAAGTAATATCTAAGAACAAATACTATCTATAGTAGTAATATCTATCAAAATAAGAAATCTGTTAAGTGGACAAAAGAGTATTAACTAATAGCAGAATTGGAAATATTTCAGAGAAAGATAGAAAAAGTAGGAAATGCAACTACGTCATAGTTAAAAATGTCAGATTACCTGTTCTTGGCATTATATTCATATAATATAGGATACCTATGTTGCAAAACAATATTCTCAACTGATGATAAGTATACTACAAATATGATTCATTAGTCTAGCTCAAGAGTCTTCAAACTTGGCAAGTTTAAGACTTGTGGACTTCAACTCCCAGAATTCCTGAGCTAACATGATTGGAGGAGGAATTCTGGGAGTTGAAGTCCACAAGTCTTAAAGCTGTCAAGTTTGAAGACCCCCTGATCTAGCTGAAATAGGTCACTGAAATTTTAAATTTTCCACTCTTACACTTTGTACCTTAAGAACTTGGTAAAGTAATTCACACCACTTAAAATATGAATAATTGAAAACAATAGTTTACAATAGGAGTTCCTAACTTTTTGCCATCACACCTCCATTCAGTGTAATGGACATAACTCCATTAAAATCCAAACACCAAAAAGAACACAAATGAACCATGAAGGCAATAATGAAAAATTGGGTAAGGTAGATTTATTGTAACAATGTAACTAAAAGTTTTTTTGTGTCTATTCTGAACTCTATTTGGACCTCCCCAAAGGAATTCTGTCACACCTTGTGGGAAAACCTAGTTTGGAACAACAATTTTCACAACATGGAATCTTTCAGATGCATTAAATTCCTGGTCAGTTTAGTTGTCAATATGCAAACTGGTAATTCAGGCAGATGTAGTTTACCACGAGGAATACCAGGATTAGAGAGGATTGTTTGATTTCCATTTATATGACCTTCTGTCATTCCTTTGTACAAAAGTGGAGCTGATTGGCTTGGGAATGGCTTCTCTGTTCTTTGAACAAAATATAAGAAACCTGGCTTCTTCATAGCAGGTAATTTACAAGAACTATACACAACACCTGCACTGTGTGAATATTTACAGTATGTGTATGTATACATACACACAAACACTTATATTTTTTGCAAGTCCTTCTAGCCTTTAAAGAATGTATTGCTGCTATAATCAACCTTTTCCAGACTCTTCCACCATTCCCACTATAAAGAAAAAAACATCAGATTTATAAATCTTGGACTAGGTTTTCATTTAATACTCTAAATTGTGCCTTTTTTTCCTGAGCTAATCTGCAATGTAATGTAAATATACACTCTCAACTGCAGACTTTTCTCCTAAATTTTGGCACTATAATAATGGGAATTATCTGCAACAGCTATTTTGGTATGTGTGTGTTTGTGTGTATGAAAATATTATCTGATATAAATTTATGTAGCCAACCTGCTTGCCTTATATTGTTGTACACTCTGTTTTGCCTCTCTTGTATTACTTGACTTACTTATTTGCTTTATTTATTTACTTTTCATTTTTAATGGCATGTTGTCCTCCTAAGCTGAGTTTTTACATTGAACCCATGTCTTAAGAGGGAAACAGAGCGTATAAGCTCTATTTTGAATATAAGTAATTTTCTTGATACCTATTTTATTTTACATGTTAGATTTGGTGTCACTTCAAAAAAGGTAGTCAGTTTCTGTTGCAATTCATGAAAAAAAAACTTTCTCTATTCCTCAAGCTTGATAGATGTTTTTATTTTTGCAACTACTTTTTCATCTAAGTTATCTCTGTAGTGTTGTACACTACCATATTTAAATTATAAAAATCTGGATGACCACTAAATAGCAGCAAAGACATACAGGAAATCCTGACTCTTTGTTGCTTTATAATGGCTCAGATTTCTGTAGCAAAGGATAATAACCCAGCATTTATCTTTCAAAAAAAGAAAATAGTCAAAAAAGACTATTCCGTAAGGAGAACTATGAAAGTATATACTGTATATTTTCATTACTATATAATTAGTAATGGTTACTGTACTTTTACTTTATTCATCAATTTTAAAGTTGCATATAAACAGAAATTATTAACCCTTGTAAAAACAGTGAAACTGACAAAGAAAGTGAGTCAGTTCATTTGGAGATCTATTTATTGCAAAAGGTTGTTACTGGTGGGCATATTTTTTTTTAAATTAATCAGATGGGCGTTCTTCTACTGTTTTAATATCTAAAATCATGGAAACAAATACAATCTAAGATTGATCATTCTGATATCAATTTCAGAATCATCCATCTTAAAGCATATAAGGATATGGGACTGCTTAGCAATTTACAGTTCAGTTATGATTTATGAACTTGCAATATGGAATTAATTTGGGGGCTTTTTTAATAACAGTATAGTATTATAATTCAATTCTTTATAATGTTCAGCTTTCAAAACACAAAGAGTCAAAGATAAGCTCAACTAAGACTAACTTTCAGAAGCATTTAATTTCTTTATATATGGTAACTCCCATCTCTAAATTTGTCTGAACTAATTAAGAGAAAGATGAATATATAAATTTGTTCATGCATTGATAGGAGTGGGAATAGAACTTTCACTTAATTTTAATCTTAGTTTTATTGAAACATGTTTTTATGTTTATAAATTACGTATCTTCTGATTTGGAACACATAGCAAACAATATATTAAATGCAAAATTCCATAAAACAGTTGCAAACAAGATGAAGACATAACACTTGGATAAAAGCAGTCTGTTAAATGTTAATCTATCTCTAATCAGAGAACTTTTTAAAACTTTCTAGAACTTTCAGCCATATTGCTAAACTGAGCAAGATTTGATTGAAGAGAATATCATGCATATGAATGAAAAGTAAAACATAAACAGTAAACTGAGAAATATGCTCCCAGCCCTTTTGGAAAATACTGAATTAGAAATACTAATGGCAATAAGTAAGCTTTCTTGTATTCCTAAATCTATAGTCAACAGTGTTTATGATAACAGTGGATCATCGCTGTGTTTAAAACAAAAGGAACAGATTACAGGTTAAGAATCAGTTAACTTTGAACCCTTTATATGTCAAAGAAATTAGTTCTATGTTATTCATGTGCTGATATGTTATTTTCACAAGTAATACCAGTAACAATACAACCTGGTGGGCTAACAGGATGATGCAACCAGCACCATTTATTTTCATAACTGAAATATGAACAAGGCAAGAAGCAGCCACAGGCATCTGCTATAACAGGGCTGTCAAACTCCCAGCCCGAGGGCTGGATGCGTCACATGCTGGCCACGCCCACACCTGTTTTAGCAAAGAGGGAAAAAGTCCCAATACGTCTCATGACACCACCATGATGACATGAGTTTGACATCCCTGTATTATAAGCACAAATGATGGAAAAATAGCAAAGTGTATATCATGATGGGCTCCCGGTGGCCCTCCGGGTGCGCTTCAAGGTCTTGGTCACTATCTTTAAAGTGCTCCATGGCTCGGGACCAGGTTACTTGCGAGACCGCCTCCTGCCACCATCGGCTTCCCACCGACTGGTACGCTCCCATAGAGTGGGCCTCCTCGGGGTGCCGCCGGCTGGACGGCTGGTGACCCCGAGGGCGCGGGCCTTCTCATTGGGAGCACCCCCTCTCTGGAATGAATTACCCCCGGAGGTAAGGGCCGCCCCCGATCTCATGGCCTTCCGTCGGTTGCTTAAAACGCATTTATTTCGGCAGGCCGGACTGGCCTAGGGGTTTTTAAATTTTAATCGGGTTTTAATCTTTTTAATACTTGTTTATATTTTATTAGAGCCATATTATATTTCAGTTTTTAAATTTTAATATTTTATGTTGTCTCATATTTTGTACCTTGTTATATGTGTTTTTATTGGCTGTTCACCGCCCCGAGTCCCTTCGGGGAGAGGGGGCGGTATATAAATCAAATAAATAATAAATAATAATAATAATAATAATGATGTCACAATGCATATTTAACCTTTTCATACTTATGCTGATATAACACATAATAATTGTTATATTATTATGTGATATAACAATTGATATAATTGTTCTGTGGGGTGCCTCAGGGGTCTGTGCTCTCGCCCCTGCTGTTCAACATTTATGTGAAGCCGCTGGGTGAAATCATCCGTGGCTTTGGGGTAGAGTTCCATCAGTACGCTGATGATACTCAGCTGTACATCTCTACCCCGGGCCACCTCAACGAAGTCGTCGAAGTGATGACCTGGAAGCCGTGCGGAGCTGGATGGGTCTTAACAGGCTTCATCTCAACCCGACCAAAACCGAGTGGCTGTGGTTTCCTGTGCCCAGATACAGCCAGCTTACTCCGTCGCTGGCCATGGGGGAATGTACAGCTGTCATTAGAAGATCACATCAGGCCGTCGCCAGGGGGGCTTTTTGTCAGATCCATCGGATCTACCAGTTGCGATCCTTTCTGGATTGGGGTACACTTTGCACGGTCACTTCCGCCCTCGTCATTTCCCATCTAGATTACTGCAATGCTCTCTACATGGGGCTCCCCTTGAAGACCATCCGGAAGCTGCAGTTGGTTCAGAATGCGGCCGTGCGGGTGATCTTGGGAGCTTCTCGGAGCTCCCATGTTATACCGCTCCTGCACGAGCTGCACTGGCTCCCTGTGGCCTTCCGGGTGCGATTCAAGGTGGTAGTGATCATCTTCAAAGTGCTCCATGGCTTGGGACCTGGTACCTACGGGACCTACTGCTGCCACCAACGGCCTCCCGCGCCCAGTGCTCTCCCACAGGGTCATCTCCTCGGGGTGCCGTTGGCTGGATGATGCCGGCTGGCAGTCCTGAGGGTACGGGCCTTCTCTACGGGGGCTCCCTCCCTCTGGAATGACGTACCCCCAGAGATACGGGCCATCACCGACCTTCTAACCTTCCGGTGCGCAGTCAAAACCCACTTTTTCCAACAGGCCGGCCTGGCCTAGTAATAATTGTTGGGTTTTAAATTGGTATTAATCTTTATTTGTCTTTATGTGTTTTATGTGTTTTATAAAATTTTATCTTTTGGGCACTAATTTAATTATTTTAAATTGCTTTTAACTTTTATAACTTTTATAACTTGTATGGTTTTTATCTGGCTATGCACCGCCCCGAGTCCCGCTTTTGGGAGAGAGCACAGTATAAAAATCCAAATAATATATAAATAAATAAATAAATAAATAAACAAATAAACAAACAAACAAATAAATAAATAAATAAATAAATAAATATTTTTGTCCTATGTACTTTGTGCCACTCATCTGGACCTGCCTATGGGAACACCATGGTTATAGGGCTTTTATAAAAGTTCTGAATGCTGAGCAAGTCATGCCAGTGATAATCTTTACATCCAGAAAGTAATATATTAGCAAGCATGTAAGCCCTTCCCTTCATTTTTTTCTTTTTTTTGGGGGGGGGGGGGAGGGAGGGACTTTTATAATAGTGAGAAAACATACTAAGCTGGCAGGAATAGCTAACACCCAAGAAGATAGGCTCAAGATCCAGATGGATCTTGACAGACTAGAATACTGAGCCATATCTAACAAAATGAAATTCAATGTAGAGAAAAGTAAAATCCTACACTTAGGCAAGAAAAACCAAAAGTACACATATAGACTGGGTGAAACCAGGCTCAATAGCAGTAACTGTGAGAGGGATCTTGGAGTATTAGTGGACAACCAGCTAAATATGAGCCAGCAGTGTGCAGCAACAGCCAAAAAAGCTAATGCAATCCTAAATTGTATTAACAGAGGGATACAATCAAGATCAAGGGAAGTACTAATACCACTCTATAAAGCCTTAGTAAGACCACACCTAGAGTACTGCATCCAGTTTTGTTCATCACATTATAAAAAAGATGTTGAGACTTTGGAAAGAGTATAGAAAAGAGCAACCAGGATGATTAGGGTATTGGAGGCTAAAACATACAATGAATGGTTGCAGGAACTGGGCTTGGCTAGTCTAGTAAAGAGAAGGACTAGGGGAGACATGATAGCAGTCTTCCAATATTTGAGAGGCTGCCACAGGGAGGAAGGGGTCAATCTATTTTCTAAAGCACCTGTAGGTCAGGCAACGAATAATGGATGGAAACTGATCAAGGAAAGATTTAACCTGGAAATAAGGAGAAACTTTCTGACAGTGAAAACTATCAATCAATGGAACAGCTTGCCCTTGGAAGTTGTGGGAGCGCCATCACTTGAGACTTTCAAGAAGAGATTGGACTGCCATTTATCAGAAATGGTGTAGGGTCTCCCGCTTGGGCAGGGGGTTGGACTAGATGACCTACAAGGTCCCTTCCAACTTTGATTATCTGTTATCCAACTAGCACTTTTTATTTTTATATCTTCTCTTAAATACAATCTATTTTAAGAAGAGATTGGACAGCCATTTGTCTGAGATGCTATATGGTTTCCTGCCTGAGCAGGGGGTTAGACTAGAAGATCTCCAACTCTGTTATTCTGTTATAACTAGGAGCAAATGGCAGCAGGGCTCCTGTAATGTTAGTACTCACTGCTGCTGGTGCTGATTGAAGAATTAAAAAAAAAAACTCTATTACAAATTGATATGGGGAACTCTCTGCACCTTCCTGCTAAAAGGTATTTTGTCAACTAATTGCAGGTAGTTTTGGTTCATTACCTCTCATGGGAAAAAAAAGTTAATTAACAAGATGATACATTCTGAGGAGGATAATTTATCCTTACTATTATTGTTGGTGATATTAATAGAAGCCATTTCAGGAGGGTGCATTAAAGGAAAACATTATCTGTAAACAGCACACCAACTCATTAGCATGTAGATGGCCCTTTGATTAGCTAAGGATTCTGCTAGAACAGTGTTACATACCTTGCCAAATTTGGAAACCATGGACATTTTATAAGCATTTTATGAGTTGCGAAATGTATCTTAACATTCTAGAAGATGAGCGATAATGTATAATTGCGTTCCACCCTTACACAAATATTACGTGGGTTAATTTGGATAGAACAAACATTAAAATGTAATCTAAAAAACTGTCTCCATCATTCCTAGTAGCAGATGGGACATCTTAGCAGAAGAACATAGCTGGATGAGGCATTCCTTTTCTCAAATTGGAGCTGACAGCCATGAGCCTCCTCATTTTCTCAATCTTATACTCAATTATGGAAAATGAGGGACATTCTCTGGCAATTCAGATAAACTTGCAAGTGATGATAACATGACTCTAGGATGCTAAACATCGTCATAAATACATGCCACTTGCCAAGCACCTGAATTTTGATCACATATCTATGCAGATGCTGCAACATCATAAGTTTGAGGATCAGTCATAAGTCATTTTTTCAGTGCTGTTGTAACTTTGAATGGTCACCGAATGAACACTTATAACTCAAGGACCACTAAACAAAAGTCAAAGTAAATAATTTAAAAATTATGCTTGGAATGTGATGTTTCAAGATAATTGAAATATTTAGTGGCCATCAAGTAAACAAAATGTATTGAAAACATATCTGAGAATGTTCAGTGATTTCACCAAAAGGTCCATTTCCATTTTTCTGCACTTGGACCTGGTCATAGTTTAATTTTAAGAATGAACACTTAAGAAGGAAGTAACGAAAGATAGATCTCTTTTCTAGGCATCAGGCTATATCGTGGCATGTAAAAAAAGGGCCTGCTAAATAAATGATAACTGTGTTCCATTGTTTATGTACATCTTTATGTATTTATACATGTAGCAAAAGTTATCAAATAGGATATTATAATTAGTAGTAAAAAAAGATAGCAAATTTGGAGACCACAAATAGTGAAAAGGAAAGATGTTAATCAGTCACTACGAAGACTAGGAGTAAATAGTTAGGAGGATAACATAGTTAGTGCTATAATTTAGAGTTGTCTTAGCAGGTTTTATATCAGTATATCAGATTTTATATTTAGGAAGGCATTGTTGTCAGAACTCCTTTTATTCGATAATCAGCCTATTAGAAAAAAAATTGAAATCTTGAGCAAATGAGAAAGGAAATCCAAACAATAGCTGGAAAAACTAATTTGACTTTTTAATTAATAGGTGGTTTGTCCAGGAGAAGAATAAATGGGTATGATTTCAAAATGTGAGTCATCTGATAAGGAGAATTATGCAAGAAAAAGATGTCAAACTAACAGCTGGTCAGCAGAAAACAATTTAAAGAAACAGAGCAAGATTGTTGTCAGGCAATAATTATTCTAAAGTAATGGGGATTGGCCAACAACTAGCATTCTGTATATACTAAAGGGATATATTGAAAGGAAAGATGTTAAAGGAAGAAAAAAGAAAAAAAAATATCCTAGCCAAGAGTAGGAATAAATGAAAGAATCATAATTGAAGTTGCTGTCCTTATCTGAGAATAAGCCTTAGTGGGACACATGTCTACTTATATCAGTTCCATTGTACAAGATGAGGTGCTGGAGATTATAACTTTTTTGATTGTTACTCCAACAAGAGTACTTGGTATAGTTTAGGGCTGTATGAATCAGTAAAATACCTTTAGTAGTATTTCAGTAGAAAAACACTCAAATGTTTTGAACATTATCTTAGAAATGAAATAATAACAATGACAATAATAATATACAGTAAATTAAGATACAGGAACTTTGTTTGCAATAGATTAATTTCTATAATCTCTAAAGTAAATTTATTTATTTATTTATTTATTTATTTATTTAACTTTTATACCGCCCTTCTCCCTAGGGACTCAGGGCGGTGTACAGCCAATCTAAAACCCCAACAATACAAAAGTTAAGAAAAAGATTAAATTAGATTAGGCCGAATAAAAAGCCCACCCCACCCCCTTAAAACCCCCTAATTAAAATTAATGGAGACACATTAAAACCCTCTCTCAGCCCAGGCCGGCCTGCTCGAAAAGCCAGGTCTTCAGCGCGCGCCTGAAGGACCTCAGGTCCATGCCGGTACGCAGTTCCGGTGGCAGAGTATTCCAGAGGGCAGGGGCCGCCACAGAGAAGGCCCTACCCCTTGGGACCGCCAGGCGGCACATGGTAGCCGACGGAACCCGGAGAAGGCCTTCCCTGTGTGCTCGCACTGGTCTGCTGGAGATCACCGGTAGGATGCGGTCCTGTAGGTAACCTGGTCCAATGCCATGGATCGCCCTAAAGGTCAGAACCAGAACCTTAAAGCGAACCCGGAAAGCCACTGGCAGCCAATGCAGCTCGCGCAGGAGAGGCGTCACGTGGGCGCTACGTGACGCCCCCATGATCACCCGCGCGGCCGCATTCTGCACCAGTTGGAGTCTCCGGATGCTCCCCGCAGGGAGCCCCATGTAGAGGGCATTACAATAGTCCAGGCGAGAGGTGACCAGGGCCTGAGTGACCGTGCGCAAGGCGTCCCGATCCAGAAAGGGCCGCAACCGGTAGATCCGACGGATCTGATGAAATGCCCCCCTGGAGACGGCCGCGACATGGTGTTCAAGCGACAGCCGCACATCCAGGAGGACTCCCAGATTGCGAGCCCTCTCTGTGGGGGGCAAAATTTCCCCCCCAATAGCCAGCGACGGAGTCAACTGGCTATATCGGGATGCCGGAAACCACAGCCACTCGGTCTTGGATGGGTTGAGCCGGAGCCTGTTCCCGCCCATCCAATCCCGCACGGCCTCCAGGCACCTGGACATAGCCCCCACAGCATCGTTGGGGTGGTCCGGGGTGGAGATGTATAACTGGGTGTCATCTGCATAGAGATGACACTTCACCCCAAGACCACGGATGATCTCGCCCAGCGGTTTCATATAGATGTTGAACAAAAGAGGGGAGAGAACCGACCCCTGAGGCACCCCACAAACCAGGGGCCTAGAGGTGGACCTCTCCCCTCCCGCCAACACCAATTGCGAACGGTCGGAGAGGAAGGAGGAGAACCATCGAAGGACGGCTCCCCCAAATTATCCAAGAGCCAATTTTAAATGCTTGATCTAATCCGGGATGGGCTTCAAATTTTTTAACAACCGGCTCTGTGGGTGTATCTTAATTTGTGAGTGTGGTTTGGTAGTCATGTGACTGGATTGGCATGGCTTGCTGACTGGGTGTGGCTTGGTGGTCACATGATTGGCTAGGCATGGCTTGGTGGTCACGTGACTGACTGGGTGTGGTTTGGTGGCCACATTACTAGCTGGGTGTGGCCAGGTGGCCATGTGACTGGCAAATCAAATACAAATGGTCCTCGCTTAATGGCCGATTGCTTAGCAAGTGTTCTAATTTATGACTGACCTCCCCAGAGCAACTTGACCTGTTTCTGGAGTTTTGACAGCCACACACACACACACACACACACATTCCCTTCTAACCCTGCTGGAGCAGAGGGTTGTACTAGAAGATGACCTCCGAGACCCCTTGCAGGCTAGCTCTAAATTGCTGTGCTGTTTCAAAGAGTCTTCTGAAGCTAGGGTTTGTATTCTTCCTTCCTCTCCTTTTTTTTCTCACCCTCCCTCCTTCCTGTATCTATCTATCCATCCATATATCTCATTCATTTTCTCCTCCCTCCCTCCCTCCCTCCCTTCCTTTCCCTTCCTTCCATCTCACCCTCTTTGTTTATCCCTTTTCTTCCTTTCTCTTCCTTTTTCTCTCTTCCTTTTTCTTTCACTTTTCTTTCTTTTCTTTCTTGTCTCTTCCTTCTCTCTCTCTCTCTCCCTCTCTCCATATCATATTCACTTTCTCCTCCCTCCCTCTTTCTTTCTTTCTTTCTTTCTTTCTTTCTTTCTTTCTTTCTTTCTTTCTTTCTTTCTTTCTTTCTTTCTTTCTTTCTTTCTTTCTTTCTTTCTTTCTTTCTCTTTCCCTCTCTCTTTCTCTCTTTCTTTTCTCTCTCTCTCTCTCTTTCTCTCTCTCTCTCTCCCTTCCCTAACCTATCTAACCTAGTCTAATCTGTCAAAGGTCTGGGCTAATCCTACATGCCACCCACTGTCCCTTCACCAGTCACACTTGTCATCCCATTTCCCTTTTCCGAGGCTCTGGCCCTTAATCTCCCCATTTCCTCCCCCACAACTGCCACTTTCATCGTCCCACAGCTGTAACTTTATTTTCCTTCTGTGGCTGGCTGCCAGGGAAAGCAAGCCAGGGCTGATCCATTGTTGTCGCTGGGCTCCCCACCAGCCTACATTGCCTTTGTCATGAATGCCTGCAGCTGCCTCATGGTGTTTTTGCAGGCTTTCTGCAGCAAAAATTACTTACCTCCGATTTTGCTTGCTTTGCTTCTCCAACATGCCACTGCGGTGGCATTCTAGGTGCCCGCCATGGAGGTCCACCCCATTGAGCCCGCTGCACTGGAGGGACTTATCCAAGCAAGTTCGAGTGGAGCGGTGCAGCAGACAATGGGGTGAGCCTGCATGGCCAGCGCCTAGAATGCAATGGCTAGAAGCTGGAGGTCAGTAATTTTTGTGTCTTGCCTGTCCTTTTTTATGGCAGAAAGTGAGCAGTGGGGGTGGTGGCCAGAGCATGCCACTTGCTTTGTTTATTTTATCCACTGGAAGAAAGGCAGAAAGCGAGCGACTACGGCAACAGCGGTGGTGGCGGTATTCCTCGAGGGCAGGGTGGGTGGATGTACATGTGCCCCTCTGCCACTCCTTTCAGCCCCAACACAGCAGAGATTCCCCCAAGGGCTGGCCGCCCACCCACTCGCCAGGCCAAGTCGGAAGCAGTGGATCCCCAGGGAGAATGCAGAAATTGAGCAGCACAATTGTGATCACGCTGCTTTTTGCAAGCATGAAGGGCCTGCAGCAGCCACTTCTTTGCTGGCCAGAACCGAGCCAGGAGCAATGGCTGGAGGATTCTCCTGCCAGCAAAGAGGTGGCAGTTGGAGGCTTCTTGGCAGGGGGGTGGGGTCATTGTGAGTCTCAGAAGACAACTCCTGCATCCTGCCTGTCCCTTTTTGGTCTCTCCCTCCACATCGAAGTATCTTAAAGGGACAGGCTGGGGCGGCTATCTTCTGAGCAGCAGAGCAGCGAAGCGAAGGGAGGCAGAAAAGTTTACCCAAGTCTTCTCCTCCTTCTTGGGCATACACAGAGCAATGCATCTCACAGTGCCGCTGGGACTCACCCATGCACTGTCCCCTTGCAGAAAGTCCTGGCCTCACATGTGCACATGTGAGGTCCTGGGACCTTCTGCGAGGAGAGGGCATGTGGGCTACCAGCTTGGCTCTGGCTGGGAAAGCAGCAGCAGCCGGGACTGGCCACCCTGTTCTTTGCACCAGGTTACATCTCACTGCCTGCTGCACTAGAGTGGAAGTGGGAGCTGGCAGGTAGCTCAGCGGCTCTCAGCCCTGGCTTGCCTTCCCTTGCAGACAAAGGGGCAATGCGGGCCTGGGTGGCATAGCATCGTGCTCCCTGGTCACCAACCCCACCCTCCTACTAGCAGGCAAAGCTCAGTAGCTGTGGAGAATCAGGCAGGACCCAAGCAGCGACAGGTCAGCCCTGGCTCTCCTTCCTCTTGGCCACCATCAAGGCAGGCAAATGGGGGAAGGTGGGAAATTTGCTAGGCCATGAGTGCCACATGGAGGTGCAGCACTGGTGGTTAAGCAAGGCAGGCAAGTGGGAAGTGGGAAGCTTGCTAGGCCATGAGTGCTGTATGGAGCCACGGCACTGGTGGCTAAGCAAGGCAGGCAAATGGGGTGGGGGGAAGCTTGCTAGGACGCGTGGCCTAGGCCGGCCCAGGAGTCAGGAGTCAACTGGGACTGGCGGTATCAACAGCATGTAGGTGACCGGGGCTTGCAGAGTCTCACCCACCTAGGGAGATCAGATGGTGGAAGGCTGGCTGGCTGCTTCTGCTTCTGGAAGCAATGGTGGCGAATGGGAAAATGTGGGAAGCAATGTAGCGTACATGCACTATAAGGAGTGACTGCATGGGGCAGCCAGGGGAGAGAATGTTGTCAGTGATTGTCGCACATGCGCACGATGTCATGCATTCACTATAAGGACTGACTGGGCAGGGAACGGAGGAGCAGGTGGAGTAGGGACAGAACCAGCCAGGGGCCCATTTTACTGGTTCTCTGAACTACCGGGAATCATAACAACCAGTTCTACAAACCAGTGTGAAATGGTAGAATCCCATCCCTGGATCTAATGGAATTCATGGTGGAAGGTGGATCTGATTCAACTTTAAATACTAAAGCTGAAAGAAAATTTTGGGTTAGTTCTGTATGTAAAATGACACTAAAGATGTTAAAATGAAGTTCTCTTCAAGTAACTAAAAGGAGGATTGCTTCAGATAATTCCAGATGAATCTTTCGTCGATATGTGGTGTAAAAAGGAGACTCAAAAGATTAGTCAGATTGGCATTAATCCGGATTATTTATTCTCCAGGGGTATGTCATGAGCAATTCATTACTCCAAACAAAGAGTATGGGATAATTCAGTTCAGGAATTAATGGTCAAAGCTCAGCATTATGTTCACCTGCCACATAATTGGAATTATAGATATATTTTTCAATTCCATAAATATTTGAATAACTTACAATATATTTAAATAAATACAGAATGGTCTTTTAAAAAAACAGATAAAATTTGTTGCCATCAAAATATGCTATTAGGGGGCTCCAACCTTGGCAACTTTAAGCCTAGAGAACTTCAACTCCCAGAATTCTCCAGCAGCTTTTGAGACCCTTGTGCTATATGGTAGTTGTTTTTTTTAATCCTCATTTCTCAAAGATTTCATCCCTGTAATGATGCAGGTGATCCTCAATTTATGACCCATCACTTGGCATGAAAAGTTACTTATGATTTGTCCTCAAAGTTACAACTGTCACACCACTCTTGCAGTTGCATGTTCAAATTATGGGTAGTTGGAACTGCCTCACATTTACAATTGATTCATTGTCCTGCAGTCACATATTATTTTTTGGCAAAAAAATGCCCATTGGATAAGATGGATTTGGATTTACAACCACGTGATCCATTTTATGACCATGTGAATCGCTTAACAGTCTCACTTAATAACTGTCATAAATATGGTCATTAAATCAAGCGTGATTATGTGGTGATTTGATTTATAATCTCAACAGCTTACAACAAAAATGCCAGCCTCAATTGTGATGGTAAGTCGAGAACTACCTTTACTGATACTGAAGCATGGATATTTTATTGTGAATTTTATAAGTCCTTAGCAGGAAGTTATCTTGTTTTAAACTCTTAACCAGGAAGAAATACTTCTGAGTATGTAAGATTTTTATTAAGATTACAATGGCAACAGCCAGATTTTAAACTATAACTATATAAACAAAGTTTTTAATAACGAATCAGTGAGCTGGGATTTTAAGTCTGTTTTATAATTGTTATTAAATATTTTACTTAAACTGTTAAACTGCTGAGTTTAGATTATTGCTGAGTTTATATTTGTAATTTGCTTTTGTGCATTTTGATAGTAAATAAAATTTATAACACTATTTATAAATTTTATTTATAAAATTTAGATGTAACTATTTAGATATAATGCTATTATATCATAACCTTCTAGAATATGAACTTTAGATAATATGAATTTGAGATAATATGAATTTGCTTTCAGTCTTCTTAGTCAAAGAATATTGGTTGGTGGGTTCCAGAAGATATGTTTTTTTTTTTGCCATAGCATCTACTTTGTTGAACATTCTCCCTCTAGAGATAAGGATGGCACTGACCAGTCTGGTCTTTAATAAAACCCTAAAGATGTGGTTTTGTGCCCCAAATGTGTTCAAGAACCCACTTCTTAGTTCTACTAGTAATCTGGGTTATGATGTTTCTCATTTTTTAAAATATATTTTTATTATTTTCATATAAGTATATTGAACACCAGTGTTCAATATACTTATAGTATATTGTTTCTATACTTATACTTATAGTATAGTGTTTCCTTCACCATACACACCAAAGTAGAAGACAAATAACATATATACTACTTACACAGTGCCATTCTTGTACAATTATTTTTGACCAACATAATCATTCTAATCAGTGGTGGGATTCAAAATTTTTTACAACTGGTTTTGTGGGCATGGCTTGGTAGGTGTGGCAGGGGAAGGATACTGTAAAATCTCTAGTCAGAGGTGGTATTTGCCCATTCTCCGATTTCCACTAGTTCTCCAGAATTGGTCAGAACCTGCTGAATACCACCGCTGGTTCTGATACATATATAATGTCTCATTCCAGGTCTACTTGACCTAATTATTTCATGCTCCGACTGCCATCTCTTAACTCCAGCATCAGTAAAATCTGGTCCATGTGTCATAATATTCTGTTTCCCCTTTGTTTTTTAGTTCTAACATTAATCTGTCCAATTCTGCACAAACTAATATCTTCTTTATTATCTCCTTTTCTGAAGGAGAGTTTTCACTTTTCCATTGCTGGGCATATATCATTCTCGCTGCCATCAGGATATGCAATATTAGGTATACTGACCCTTTACTATAATCCTCTGCTATAATGCTTAATAGAAATAGTTCTGGTTTAAATTCTATACATTGTCCAACCATTTTTTCTAGCCACATCTGGATTTGTCACCAAAATTTCCTTGCTTCTTTACAAGTCCACCACATGTGGTAGTATGTGCCTGGTACTTTCCTACATTTCCAACATTTTGGGGATATGTTACTAAACATTTTGGCCAATCTTGCCAGAGGAAGATGCCATCTGTAAAACATTATATGAAGATTCTCTTTGTATGATGTAGCCAATGTCAATTTCCTGTTATGATATTTCTCAACTGCTTTGTATTTTAATTTTTATAATTATTTTAATTTTATTTAAATTCTACCCAAAATCATTTGTTGAGATGGATAGATGGATGGATGGATGAAGAGATGATAGATAGATAGATAGATAGATAGATAGATAGATAGATAGATAGATAGATAGACAGACAGACAGACAGACAGACAGACAGACAGACAGACAGACAGACAAAATATAAAAACGTGGCCTCTTGCTAACCAAAATTTTGTCTATTTGGACACAATGATCAATTTATATCATTTGCTATCTTTGCAATATTACATATGAGTATTTAAAAATCCACACAAGTATGGACATTTAGTTCTAACTGAAAAATTCAGCCATGTCTTTGTGAGTTATTTTCACAGTAGAACAGTGGAACAGTTTCTTTCAAACAATAAACCAGTCAAGAGATTGAACTGGAAAGCTGGCTTTTGTCTTTGAAAAGGCATGTCCCACAACAACTGATAACTGGATTATTATAGGCCACTGTAAGCTATAATTGGTCAATTAATCATTGAAGGTGTCAGTTTTTAGCAGCAATGGGGGAAAATTGAATCAGGAGGGATTTTATGTTGAAGACAGAGAATGGAAGACAAAAGCTGCAAAGGTTTGTCGGCATTAGCGCTACCTCTTGTGGTGTTGGTCATTAAAATAAAAATGAATCTCTTTATCTCAGGAGCTCAGAATGGCAAAGCACTCTATTGCCTGACTCAACTGATTTTCAAAGAGATTGAATAGGAGAAGGTACCGATAAAATAGATAATAAGTGAGCTATTTCTGCTGAATAATTTTTCCAGTTGAAATTTTCCAACTTTTTATTCTGTTGGTTAAATTTGCAAACATCATATTGGGCCTAGTATTTTTTTCTTGTTGGGCAAGTAGCAAATCCTTTCTCTTCTTTTCTACATCCTTTTCCATAAATGTCAGGATTTCTTATGTCTCAGTTGAGGGGCTTCCACTGCTCTGATTGTAGTAGTTTGTGAATGTATTTAAATTCAGTTAACCACAATCACTGAGAAGTCAGATTTACTTATTACTCTGATCAGCCTTTCTGGCAGCTCTTGCATAAAAATGTTAATGTAAAAAATGTTAATCAAGTAAAAGGATAGTATTGTGCCAAAAGGTGCAGAGATATGGACAGCAAAAATACTTTTGTTTGTTTATTTATTTTCCCACCTTTATTATTTTTATAAATAACTCAAGGCAGCAAACCTATTCAATACTCCCACCTAACAATCTTTCCTTCTCCTATTTTCCTCACAATTACCTTGTGAGGTGAATTGGTCTGAGAGACTGTGATTGGTCCAAAGTTACCCAGCTGGCTTTTATTTAAACATTCATGGACAGGTTGATTTGAAAGTGAATGAAGATTTATTTTATGATTTGTTTACTCTTTTGAAAAAAAAGTTAACTGGGTGTTTTAGATTCCCTTTGTTATGTTTATTCACACACCGCAGTCAATTTTACTTTTCAGCTAATTTTGCAGGCAATTTTTTATTCAGTTGGAAGGGGAAAAAAGAATTTCCTTTGTTCCTGTGTTGACACACATACACACACACACACACACACACACACACACAAACACACATTTGCATCTGATTTCCAGGCTAATGCCAGTAGAATGCTTAAGACTCCTTGCCATGAGAACATACATATATTTAGTATATACAAGCAGTACACAAGACACTCTTTCTCTCTTCTCCCTCATTTCTGTTGAACAGTGAACATACCAACCATACTAATAGCAGCATCTGCAAGTATAGCAACTTAAACTGCAGGGCTTAGCAAAAAAAACATATTAGAGTTATGTATGTATCTGTGAACACATGCTGTAAGCACTTTATTCAAGCACTCATATCCACAGCAGGGTGAAACACATTCTGACAAATTTCATGATCAAAGAGCATTGATTAAAAGCAATGATTTTCAAAATTTAATGTATCTTTAAGAATATTCTAGTTCATAACTGCCAAGCAGGAAACAAAATAAGAAACCTTTCTTCAGTATCATAAAAGTGCATAAGGGCACCAATGTGCCTACCGTCCCTGTCCTATTGTTTCTTTTTATTTTTCTTATATGTATCCATTTCATGTATTCATAACTATGTTTATACTTATACCTGTTATCTGTTATTCCTATATCTGAGTTCAGTCCCACAAAGCAGGAATTAGGGAGTACACAGATGCAACAGAAATTTGATGGGAATCAATCATTAATTTGGTAAATATCAGAAAGAACAAGCAAATTATTTATTATTAGCTGCATGAACTTTGGGAGGTGGTTTTCTTACAAAATACATTTCCTAGTCAATGTATTCCATTCCATATTGTATGTATGAATCTGTTCAGTTTTGAAGAACACCAAGACTAATAACCAGGTAAAAGGTGGAAAGATTCCAAGGGTGAATATATATATAATTGTGGGACCTTTTTCCACCACTGAGTTAGTGCTACTTACGATCAGCAAAAAATTACATAGGCACAATGTTTTCTATTCCAATTCTCATCCTGCACCTATTGCACCTGTTTTAGTCTGTGGACAAACAATGCATTTCAGATTATGCATTCTGCAGGGTGTGTTAAATGAAATTGTTTGTTTAAGCCTCTAGTTCTACTGCCTTCTGCTCTTCTGAATGCTATTAGCCAGTAGGAAAATATCCATCAATCATAACAATGATGCACAAATGAGACCATTTTACATCTAAATTGTTTATTTCCTGCATCCCTTTTCTTGTTGTTTGTTTGTTTGGGTTTATATGCGGTTCTAATCAGACTCCCACAGTCCCACAAATACAGAAAGCACAAAAAAAAGTTTACTAGTTTCAGAGCCAAGGTGAGCCATTTACACATAATTTCAGTGTTGCCTAATTTCAGCTTTGTGCAAAACCTGCTGCCTCTGTGGAATTAAACCTGAGAATAAGATAAAGCAAGTCAGCATGACAATAAGTGTCGTTGTGCAACTTCACAATTCTGCAAAGTCCTTGGTGTTGCTGACAGTGGTCTTTTATTATTCTTTCTACAGCCTGACTGAAGGGATCAGGCTACATCAGCCTGAAATGGTCAATAAGCAGCCCCCTCCCCCATTGATAACCCTAGCTCTAGGACACCTGCTTACAATCTTTATGAAGTGTTGCCTTCTGGCAGAAGATACAGAACAATTAAAACTTGGACCACATGTTTTCTGAATAGTTTTTATCCCAGAGCTATAAACTGCACTTAACAATTAATTTAAGGAGCACCATCAGTGAGCTGTTGGACAATATTACTTGGTCTGTTGTGTGGATCCTTGTATGTTTTTAGGAGGAGGGGAATTGTGGCGGGTGGGGAGGTGTTTGGGAATTGTCATGTGTATGTGCATGTTGAGTATGTATACTGTGTATATATGTACAATGACAATAAAGAATTCAATCCAATTCAATTCCCTGGGGCTCAGGAAGACAAAAAAATGGAGGGGGTGGAGGGAATGCTGCACCCACTCCATTTTTTTGCCTTCCTGGGCCTCAGGAAAGCTCCTGGGTGAAGCAATAAGTAAGCAATGGGAATCCCTGCACTGCTGATCATAAGAACAGCTAATCGTCGGGAGGGGGGGAAAAAGAAATACCTTAAGGAGTGACTGGTCAGGGAAAAACGCAGTCAGTATTGTCAGTCATGTGTGCAATGTAGCGCATGTGCAATAAGGACTGACTGGGAGGGGAGGGGCTGGTGGAGAGGGGAAGGGCCAGCCAGAAGCACGATTTGCTGGTTCTCCGAACTGCACAGAATCTTAAAACTGGTTCTATAGACCCAGTCCCAACTGGTAGAATCCCACCCCTGGATAAAGTGGAAAAAGACACAAACATATTAGCCTAAGGACTGACCAACCCATTTCATATCTGGATTTTCAAATTGGAAAGTAGCTTTATCTTTGTCTTGTAGTGGTGCTGACTAAGAATTTTGCTTATTGAGATAATAGTCAGAAAAATGACAAAGAAACATATACAACGTTTTATTTAACCTTTAAGTTTAAAAAATTGGAATATATTGAAAAAGGAACAAAGAGAGAAATGGAATGGGATAGGAAAGTAATTCAAATTTAGATGTACAGAGTTTTTTTAAAGGAGGGATTGATTCATGTAATTTATAAAATTAAAATTAAATGGCTCTGGAGTGGTATACAAAGGATAGCTTGCTACTGCTCCAAAAGGCTGGATGCAAGAGAAAATAATTTTATTGCATCATGTTTTCAGCTTTAGCTGAAGCCAAATGATGATGTTTTTATTATTTTTATAAGAATCTTTAAAATCCGTTGTATTGTTTTAATTGCATTGTTACTGTTTTATAATTCACTACCATAGTTCAGTGAGAGTACATCATCCTAGAAATGCTGCAAATATATATTTAAATCTCCTTGCTAGAGTGCTGCACACACAGTTCCCTGATTATAATTCTATTCAGAGCTACTATTACATTCAAAACTGACAGTTTTGCACACATCAGTAAATTCCTGAAAAACAATTTATGGTGACATCTAGAAAACATGGTTCTTTTATGTGAAGGATTTTGGATCATATAATGAGCTATTGGCAAGGGGTGATTTATGCAGGAATTAGAAAGATTTACTGCACGGTAAATGGTGGTTCAAATAGGTCCACAATCTGTTTGCTTTTTTATTCAGGCACTTCCTCTTTATAAATAATAGATAGTTTCTTTCATATTGATCAGAAAGCCAATCACATTAAACAACATTGTTGCATTTCAATGGTAGAGGCTAAGTATACCATTCAGTATGAGGAATAAAAACATTTCAGAAAGTGAAAAAAGATTTACTTGGACATAAGATCTTATCTAATATATTGATTTTGCGGAACATAAACCTGAGTCGGGTTGTTTTGATTTTTTCGCATCCCCTTGACCATCATAGTTTAGGCATAACTCTATAGTATATTTCATGTAAACTTTAACCATAACCTTCCACAACAAGATAAAGTACTTGCCCTGCATTCAGGATTCTAATGTCCAAAATCCTTTGATAAAAAGATCAAGGTTCAAATAATGGAAAAAAAATATCCACCTTAGACAAATATATATAGCAGCTTTCTACTGGAAGTTGCCGTGCACAAAGTGAGAGAGGAAGAGAAGCATGTACAATTTCTCAGAGCATCTTTATGGATCACCAAATTATTATGTTTGAAGATAATGCTCTAAATATCTTGAAATTGCATGTCATCTTAAAAAAACCTGTTCATGGGTAAGTATCATTCACAGAAATTACTTTTTGATTAGTAAACCAGAAATACTGATATGACTTTTCACCAATGCTATTTGCAAATGCTCTGATGTAAAAAGAAAAGTAAGCCTGTTGTAGTAAATCTTCCATGTAATGGATTTTAGTTTAGCAAACCAGGATTTTACTACAATATTCATATATTACATGAAGTTTTATCTATAATTATGTGGGAGTAAGTTCAATTAAATATTCTAGAGAAAACATATCTTGCTGTGAGGAAGAAATTGCATATGTGCTTTAACTACTTTTAAGGTACTTAAGTACTTTAAGAGGAAGGAAATTATAAAACTATTAAAACTTTATATTAATATAAAATAATAAAGCAAAGTAATAACATTATTTTATCACTAGAATAAATGGAAATTTTCAAAATCTTTGAATATAGAATCCATAACATAAAAGCCTCTTTCATGAATTACTTTTTAATTTCTATTTTCACAAAGAGAAAGCCCTGCTTTCTTAACTTTATTCTATGCTAACTAGAAAAACCAGAAGTTTCAATCTAATCCATCTGAAAGATGCCAGTCAGACCCCTCATCCTCTAAAAAAGTTCAGATTCCAATATCTGTGATTCAGAGGAATGAATACATGTTAGATATTCTACTTCTTTTTGTGTTATAAGTTATTCATATAAGCAAATGTACTTTAAGGTATATTAATAAATGCACAAGAGCCAGTTCAGTGTAACGGTTAAGGCATCAGCCTAGAAACTGGGAATCATGAGGTTTAGTCCTGCCTGGGGCATGAAACTAGATGAGTGATCTTGGGCCAGTCACTTTCTCTTAGCCCTAGGAGGGACGTAATGGCAAACCATTTCTGCAAAACCTTGCCAAGAAAACTACAGGACTATGCCCAGGCACTCTCCGAGCATCAGTTATGTTAGAACAGAAGAAAAATAAATGAATGAATGCATATAAATTGTTTCCTTTACTTAATTGAATTTATTGCCATTTTTGAAAATACATTTTTGAAATAGGTATACTGTGAATATTCTCTGCAATTTCAGCAGATGAGTGAAGGAAACATACTTTTTTGTTATAGAAACAGTATATAGTATATTGTCTTTACTTAACATTTCTTCATATAATTAATTGTAACAGTGTATCATCATAAGCTTTCAACTATGCAGGAAGTTTCAGTTTTATAGAAAGTTGCTTAAAATGTTGGTTAACATCTTGCTTAAAAATATTTTAAAAAATGGAACAGTCAGTCAAAGGTGCCTATTTGATTTTGCATTAACACAGAAGAATATCCTTTTTATTCAAAATAAAATTTATGATAATAAGCTCACCTAAGGCAATAAAACACCTGCATAATTGTTTTATAAGGCTAACTTGTGGGGGAAAATGCTTTGAAAAGAGGCTCATAAATCTATTGGTTGGCTAACCATATCTTTATTATTAAGTTTAAAAGTGGTTAGATCAATGGGAAGAGTAAAGAGGATAGTAGTAGGAACTGAAAGCAAAAGCATTGGGAAGGTAATTTGACCCAGGTCATTTATGCTTTGAGTGAGAAATCTGGGTAGACTAATTCAATGGTCCATTTTTTTTGTTTTTCTTGGCCATTCACAGTAATCTTTTCCAACACCAATGGTCCAAACCACACATATTCATGTTGTCCAACTTCTTCAAAAATTCAACTTTTGCTTCCATAGAGTGTACAGTATTTATTGTGAATACAATTTCTTGCAATATTCTGATCTTTGTAAATATATATTTACATGAATATATGTATGTACTGTATGTATGCATGAAATCTTTCCCCTGGAATATCTTTTCCAAGGACTTTATGGCTGTTCTGCCAAGTGCCAGTCTGTGGAATATTTCAGGACTGCTTGTTTTTTTTCACTGATAATGTTTGATCTGAAAGGAAGAAGCTACTTGGTATCATTTCATCCATCATTTCAATATCTTCTTTGCCAATTCAATGGGTAGTTATTGTCGTATCAATTATTGTTAGTTGGTTTTCTTTATATTTAATTTTAGTCCCATTGCTCACTAAAATTAAATATAAAGAAAACCAACTAACAATAATATAAAGAAAACCAACTATGGTCCTTGACTTTTATTAGTAGAGTTTTAAGCTTCTTTGTATTTTCAGGCTATTGTTACCAGTATAGCACAGATAATTGATGTTTTGACATTCAATTTTAAAACCACACGCTCTTCCAAATCAACTTTCTTAATATATCTTCAGCATATAGGTTGATCAAATAAGGCAAGTATATAGCTTTAGCAGCCTTACCTTATTATTTTGCCAACCCACAGCCAGTGAATTTCACTGTAGCCATGCATATTTTAACTAATATTTTAGTTTCCTTGGTGATTATGAGGGAAACTATCTTCACTATGGTCCAGTATTCAGAGACACATATTTTTGTCCCTATAAAAAGAATATTATCTCATTCAGGAACTTCTATATTATGAAATGTATCAGTCCAGTTTGAAATAGTTACTGTAAAGCATAATTCTCCGGGTTAGTTGTTTGGGAAAATGCTTGAATGTCAACAGTCATATTTCCCATACTTTCTAAGTGCTGCAATTTCAAAAAAAATGTAAACAAGTATAAAATGAATCATTTTACCATGAAAAACACAACCTTCACCTTTATAGTAATGAGATTTTTGTTCAGAATAACTAAACAAGACATTGGTCTGTAGTCTCAGTGGACAACTCAATTAGAATGTCAATCCAGTGTGCAACTGACATAAAAATGGAAAAATTCATATTTGGAATCTTAGAAAAGGAATTGAAAAAGAACATCATAATGCCATTATATAAACCTATAGGAGACAGACAGACAGACAGACAGACAGAGGGCATACAGGGAGGAGAGGATAAGTCAAAGACGTGGTTTATTCAAGAGGAGAGGGCCTTGATCCTCTTCATGGGCTACAGCTTGACAACTGAATAAGAGTATGGACCTGCGTACTGACGAACACTGGAAACAGAGCATGGAAATATCTTTAGTTTATTGTTCCTCTCTGAGTTTGATGTCCTTCCCGTATGTGTTATCTGTGGACATCCTCCAGCCCTTATCTTGCCTGGTTTGTGTTGCTTTTTTTCTTCTTCGTGTAACTGTTTGTGTGAGAGATATTTTTCTGTCTTCCATCAAAGATATTAGGAGCTTGGAAGCAAAGTGAAGGGATACAAGGAGCTTCACCTGTTTTCTGTGACTGTGTTTGTTCTGTATCTCATCCTGGGTCATCACACTGCTACTATTATATTGGCATATTATTCCACACTAAATAAGTTGTAATATTTTACAGAGAGATGGGATAAAGAATTAAAGCTCCAGCCCCACAAATGTATTTAGCTATTGTTTTAGTTCAATACCTAATAAAAAGAACTGGATGGAAGAAAAATTTCATTAAGGTGGTACTTTGTTTTTAGCTGAATAAATGACAAAATGGGGAAAACTTTATTGTAATTTAATTTTCAGAGTTTAAACTGTAGAATGAGTTCCAACCAGAGGTGAAATTCAGGCTTGGGACTTGGCTTCAGAGAAAAAGAGAGAAATGCTCTAATTTATGTGAAATTTACAAAATCTGTTATTTAACGTGATGACATGAAACTTTACAAAATGTAAGGATATAATTAATGTTCAGACTGATCTATAACAGTTTAATCCATTTTGGTAATTACTGTGCTTTGCTTGTAGGTTGTTTATAAAAACAATGATGTAAGACTGGAATTGTCTCGACTGGCCAAACAAGGAGATCCTAAGATGAAGATCCATGGTATCGTGGCATTTAAGTGTGAAAATGTGGCAACCTTGGATCCAATCACTTTTGAAACACCAGAATCCTTTATTTCTTTGCCTAAATGGAATGCCAAAAAAACAGGCTCAATTTCCTTTGACTTTCGCACTACTGAACCCAATGGGCTGATTCTCTTCAGCCATGGCAAACCACGACATCAGAAAGATGCCAAACATCCACAAATGGTTAAAGTTGACTTCTTTGCCATTGAAATGCTTGATGGGCACCTCTACCTGCTTTTAGACATGGGATCTGGAACAATTAAAATAAAAGCTTTGCAGAAAAAGGTGAATGATGGAGAGTGGTACCATGTTGATTTTCAAAGAGATGGACGATCTGGTAAGTTTTGACAAAAATGCTGAAGAACTTTAAATCCTCTATATAGCAATGGTATCAAACTCACATTGCAATGGTGGCATCATGTGATGTATTGGGACTTTTTTATCCTTTACTAAACTGAGCATGGGCGATGCATCTGGCCCATGGGCCAGGAGCTTGACAGCCTTGCTCTATAGTATAAAAAATGCAAGAGAAAATAATGCATATTTAATATTACTCTAGAGCAGCAAAGCAACTTATATTATGAAATATTCAATTCATCCTTTTAATTGTCTTCCTGAACAAGTTAGAAAGTTTGAACAGTACTCTGCAGATAATCAAATGATATTTATTTTGTAAGTATTTTCAGTAATTAGGAAATGTAGTTCTCATATACTGCCCCAACACAAAAAAGTTATGGAGAATAATATAAAAATAATAATTAATAAACAACATAAATAACTTGTGAACCATTAGTATCCTTTACATCACACATGAAATTATTTCATTTTTCTTCAGGCACAGAATTGATCCATTAGTGATTGTACACTATTCATATTTTTTAAAAAACTTTGTTGAAAAAGAAATTATCAATGAACAATTGGCACTGAATTAATCATAATGCATTAAGGAAATGCATCTATATATGAATAAAACATTAGAAATTATTGGTGTAATTGTATGTATGATAAAATACAGTTACATTTTGATTGCTGTTAGTTGTACTATTAAGTTCTTCATATATTTTATAGATTAATCTCTGCTGAGGAAAAAAATCAAATCAGAATTGAATCAGAGTTTCATGGGAATAGTTTTCCACAACAAAATATTACATTATGAGATGTGCACAACTTATTTTGTGGGATTTTTCTACTAAAATATAGTCAGAACAAGTAAAATAGCACATTAAGTTTACACCTAAACTTTCCATACTTCTTGGCATATCAGTTTTCTAGGGAAGAAAAAAGTATAACTGGAGAAATACCAACGTGGGTATGGTTGTTTACAGAGTGGCTGTGTAACTTGTTTGATTCCTAGCAACTGGACGAATGTTAATATTCTCTTTTACTAAGAGAAAATAATCAATAAATAGGAAACACTCCATATTAAGTGTGGCTGGGAAGATGCTTGGAAGAATTTTCATGAAAATGATGGCAATGAATAAAATTTAGGAAGACCAATGTAATTTCATGCTAGGCAGGAGGCATACAGATAAAAATTTTAGCTCTTCTGCAACACAATGAGAAATACATGAACGTGAAAGAAGGTTTACTGCATATTTGTAGGTTTAGAGAAATACGTTAAAAAGTGAATAGGCTTGAATTATGAAACTTTATGGAGTTGAAGGCTGGTTGCAAAATGCAATCACTGAAATATATAGAGGAAAGCAATGTGTGAAAATAAATGGAATGCTTAGTGAATATTTCATTATTGATCAAGGTGTAAGATAAACAATTTCTTGGTTGTTCAGTACATTTAACATTTAGATATATTGATTTTTTTAATGAATTTATGGATTAATGTGTAAGGAATGCTCATGATATTAGAAGTGTGTTGGTTGGGAGTACGGATGTATATATTTGTATGCAGAACAAGCTGAGAACAAAAATATAATTAATATTTGGTTGTATGATGGAATAAGGATCAGAAAATTAGTTATTAAAAATTGAAGCAAAAAGTGAGTGAAGAATTATAAGTTATGCATATATTTTTTTTGGGGGGGGGGAGATAGATGAAATATGCACTTTGTTCCTTACAGATAAACACTGTATTTATTAAATGAACCTTGGATTCAACTTTGACCTGAAATTAAAAGGAACTTATCATATTGCAGGGAATATTCTATTATACTATAAAATTTAAGCCATCCAGAATCATTTAGTTGAGTTGGGTAGCTACAGAAATTGATTGGTTGAATAAATGAATGAATTTTATGTACTATAATGTTTATAGTTCTGCCTGTGGTAAATAATTCATTTTTTTCACATATCTTGGAGAAATGTTTCCTAAAGCGGTGAAATGATAGTTAAATGTTAAGGTGTGATATAATTGTAAAACAAATACATATAAGAAGAGTGAAAGAATTGAGAGGAATAGAAGATCAGGAAAGCTGTGGTTGAATAAAATTGATGAGATCCTGGAAAAGAGAACTCAGAAGTTTTTTTTTTAAAAAAAAGACAATTATATAAAGCAGTCTATAGATGTAGTGGAAGCAAAAATGATTTGCAAAAATTGTAAGTTAAGGAGTCATATAGTAAATTGTGTTAAAGTAAGTCTTCCTATTTCTTGTTCCCTTTTCCATTACATAAAATTCCTTACCCTGCAAGAGAATAGTATCTCTTGAATGTGTAGCTATGAATATGTATATGTTTAAATTCTCACGTTCACTGAAAATTACTTTCAAGGGCTGCTATTTAACTTCCTAAGGAAAAGATACTAGCTTCTTGGGTATATTCTTCTATTTTTACTTAGTTTTTCTTTTTTAATGTAAAGACAAGTCTTATATTATATTTTGGTTTATGAGTGTTTTAGGCATTTTATTAAAAATAGTAAAAGTTAAAAAAAAAAACACCATATGAGAGCCGCAGTGGTACAGTACTGCAGGCTACTTCTGCTGACTGCTGGCTGCCTGAAATTTGGCAGTTCGAATCTCGCCAGAAGGATGGACTCAGCCTTCCATCCCTCTGAGGTCAGTAAAATGAAAACCCAGATTGTTGGGGGTAATATGCTGACTCTGTAAACCACTTAGAGAGAGCTGTAAAGCATTGTGAAACTATATATAAGTCTAAGTGCTATTGCTATTTACAGACTTCAGGAATTGTTCACTGCTGATTTCCCTATGCAAAATCTCAGGGGCAAAGAGATTGTTTTCTGCTAACATGAAATGCCAGAAGAAGAAGCAAACATTATTGCCTTGCTCAGGTTCTGCATCAACAAAATCTGCAAAGAAAAGAAAAGACAAGAACCCAGACATTTGACACTAAGTAGAACGGCTTGTCCAACTAGCAAGATAAGGCAAAACTGATAAAACATTTGCCAGTTTCATCCCTCTTCCTCTTATCTGAGCTGCTGAAAGAGTTCTTCAAATACTTCAAACTAGCATTTCTCTTGCAGGACCTTAAGCAGTCTCAATGACACTGCAAGTGAGATAAATAGAAATCAGCAAATAAAAATCAGCATAATAGGAAATAATTCCAAAATAGTTATCAGTTTGAATGGTCATGTGAAATTGACTTTATTGAGATGAAACTTTTATTGGACCAGATATAAAGGATCTGATTTAACTTAACATTGACCCACAGAATGTCACATTCTATAAAAATTTAGAAAGTTACAAGATTGTGTGTATGGATCTCTGTGTTATCTTTTTTGGGGAAAATAATAGGCAGTCTTATTATCAGGATCATAGATATTAGTACATATTATTTTCCAAAGTACACCTTATTATTTAAAAGTAGTATAAAAAGGGCTTTTTAGCTGTTAGAGAGTAAAAGTCCTATATATGAATCTTAAGCCTGTCCATTTCATATGTGGAATCTTACTATGTGCTTCCTCTATTGACACATCAACAATGTTTAGTGCCTTATTTTTAGGTCTTTGGTTTATCTCACCATTGATTGGCTTTCCAGCCAAAATGCAAAACAAGAAACACATGGAAATATTATCAATTTCATTTTCATCTCACTGAAGTTATTTTGCTTGAATCTGAAACTACAGGTAATTTCTCTGAACAAGTTGGTATTAAACCAGATTTGGTTACAAGAAATTTGATTTGTTTCAGATGAAGCAACAAATCACAGTTAATCACAAATGGAAACATGCTCAGCATCATACCTTCATTTAAAAGTTGTAAGCTATTTGGTGACTGACTGGTTATTCACTATCATAGTAAGGAAAAGGAAGTATCCTTTTCTACTCAGCAGCCAAAGTAAGCCATTCCTCCCCTTCTTGCTTCTGCTACAGTATGATGATAGTTAGTGGAAATGCTAATGACTGTCAGATGAGCAATGAAAGAGGGACAATTCAGACAAAAGTGGCATCTTAACAGAGCTGATACTGTCCCTATTTCCTTTCATTTCCTCTGCTACTGCCTGATGTAATGTTGCTGCCAAGTCTCAGTTTCAGAAAGCAGACTTGTTAAAATGAAATTGCTGAGATAATGAATATAATTGAAGAGGCTCATTAACTCATACCTATGGGAAATGTTTGTCTGTTGCTGTATTGTCAACCTTGCAGGTAAAGCAGTGAGGAGGAGGTGAAAATGAGAGGTTGGGAATCCCACAAAAGCATTCGGCAAAGCTTTGCTGTCTGTGGCTTTTGCAACCTGTCAAAATTGCACTAATAATTGTGTTATGAGACTACCTGAGCACTTTAATGTTTTGTTAAGCTCTTCAGAATGTTAACAGAAAAAATAAGGAAGCCCTTCACAAGCTGCTATTCAAACATCTGGAAAATCATGATTGAGTTTTTGAATCAGACAAGAAATTCAACGTGGTCAAATTCTACTTGTACATGCCAGTGTAAGCCAGACTATATAAACAGTTTGTTTTCACTGCTAAGCCTACATTTAACAGCTAAAATGTCATTGAATTTTTGAATTAAAACCTGAATTCCAGTTTAAGTGCTAGAAATTATAGGGTGGAAAGAGGCACATGGCTTTTTTTCAGAGTATATAATTAGAGGCTTGTAATAATCACAGTCTCAATCAGAGTAGCATTTTACAGATATCCATTTCATTGTTGGAAGTATTTTCTCTATCCCCTTATGCCATTTGGAGGGTATTTTTATGTCTCACTGTATGTATGTGTGTATTAAACAATATGATACTTTTCAACTTATTCAAGTACTTTTCACATTATTCCTGACTCATAGAACCCCAAGAAGTAGGGGATAGATGCCTAACTAGATGTCTGTAAACAATAAAAAAACTTAGGTCATGACCAATCATTTTAAAACAAATAAAACACCAGGCTTCCACTCCTTGGGAGCCAGTTCCCTCTGTGGGTTGAAGTCTTGGTGGTGGCCTTGGAAGGGCCTTGGAAGGGCCTTGGTGGTGCAGGCTGTTAATCATCTAGCACTTAGTGCAAGCTGCCTGCAATTAGTGCAGGTTCGAATCCCACCAGGCTCAAGGTTGACTCAGCCTTCCATCCTCTCGGGGTAGGTAAATTGAGGACCCAAGATTGTTGGGGGCAATAAGCTGACTTTGTAAAAATGCCACTTGAGGGGGCCAAAAAGCCCTAGTAATAAGCAGGCATATACAATGGAATGAAGGCTATTGCTGAGCACCTAGCATGGTGCTCCATAGACTGTAAGCCGCCCTGAGTCTCCGGAGAAGGGCGGCATATAAATGTAATAAAAAAAAAAAAGTCTGTTGTGCCTTGCAAGTATTTACCCATAGTAAACATGTTTAAAATTTTGGACTATCAAGGTTTTCTTCCAGACATTCTTTCATGGATGAGCAGTTGCAGAGCTGCCCACATTTTAAAATCATAAATAAGATTACTTACCATGACATCCCAAAATTTTGCTCCATCCCCATTATTCGTTTTCTTTCTTTCTATTTTTTCCTTTCTTTTTTCCTTCCTTCCTTCCTTCCTTCCTTCCTTCCTTCCTTCCTTCCTTCCTTCCTTCCTTCCTTCCTTCCTTCCTTCCTTCCTTCCTTCCTTTCTTTCTTTCTCTTTCTTTCCATCTCCTTCCCCCTCCCTCCCTCCCTCCCCCCCCTCTCTCTCGTGTTAATACAAATAACACACTAGCAGGTTCTTCCAAACTTGCCCATTCTCATACTTTCATTTTCTTTCTGACCAATGCAAAACATCTATGGAAGATAAATGACTATTTCAGGGGTCAAATATTTTTACTACTGGTTCTATGGGTATGGCTAGGTGGGAGTGGCTAGGTGGAAGTTGCCACGTGACTGGGTGGGCATTTCTTCTTCTTCTTCTTCTTCTTCTTCTTCTTCTTCTTCTTCTTCTTCTTCTTCTTCTTCTTCTTCTTCTTCTTCTTCTTCTTCTTCTTCCTTTTTCTTCTCCTTCTCCTTCTTCTTCTCCTCCTCCTCCTCCTCCTCCTCCTCCTCCTTCTTCTTTTTCTTCTTCTTCTTCTTCTTCTCCTTCTTCTTCACCTCCTCCTCCTCCTCCTCCTCCTCTCTTCTTCTTCTTCCTTCTTCTCCTCCTCCTCCTCCTCCTCCTCCTCCTCCTCCTCCTCCTCCTCCTCCTTCTCCTCCTCCTCCTCCTCCTTCTTCTTCTTCTTCTCAGCACCCTCCCCCCCACACTCCATTTTTTGGCCTTCTGGCCTCAGGGAAGCTTCCTGGGAGGCCATTTTTGCTTCTCTGAGGCCCAGGAGGCTAAAAAACAGACCGCAGTGCAATCTTTAATAAATAAGGCAATCTTTATTTCACCACCCCTTGTAACTACCGTTTATAATGCACAAATAAAACATAATCAGGAAAAATAGCCTATTTCAGCACATATTAGAACTTCACTGGAGATAGCTAGGTTCACTCATTAATATCTGCTTTATTCCTAAATTCCTTTATTCCACTGCTCAGATAGAGGTAGTCAACAGTTCATCTAGTGACCGTTCAAAGTTATAATGACACTGAAAAAAGTGACTTATGACTGTTTTTCAGTTACAACCTTTTCAGCATTCCCATGAACATGTGATCAAAATGATTAGATGCTTGGCAACTGGTTCATATTTAAGAGTATTATTGTGTCCCAAGGTCATGTGACCCCCTTTTGCTACCTTCTGACAAGCAATATCAATGGGGAAGCCAGATTTACTTAACAACCAGGTTACTAACTTACCAACTTCAATGATGGCAAGTAAGTTCGTAAAATGGGGCAAAACTCACTTAACAAATGTCTCACTTAAGAACTGAAATTTTCAATTGTAATCATAAATTGAGCACTACTTTTAATAAACTCAATTCAAAGGGAATAGCTTTTCCTAAACTGAAAATGGGAGGCAACACCTAATGTTAACTGACTAACATTTCTCCCTCATCCCAGTAAGGTGTTTAGAAGGCAGAACTTCCTAAATACTAGAACATCCATCTCTTCTGGATGTTGATGTTGGGGGAGAGATTAACAAAGATGTAATGTTCATCTGTTTTATTGAGAGGGAGAAAATTTGAAGGGATGAATGTATAGATGAAAGAGGAAGATAAACTGAAATCACTATAGAAAAGGGCCTTCTTTCCCAGCCTTCTCTGGCATTCCAGAAGGATAAATTATATCAAGTGTCATTGACAGGACCAGAAGGCCATACTTTCTTTATCTGTATCCAAATGAACATCATCTTCTAGACCGTCTAGTGCCATTTCTGTCAGAAGCCCAGAAATGAATAGTTAATAGAAGAAGTAGCTTCACCCAGATTTGCTGTAATGTATGTCTCACAACCTTCTTCAACATTTGGAGATGAGGCAGAAATTACTCAGAATAGCCAGTTTAGGAGATAACTTCCAAAATAACTTGGGACTGCCTTCACACAGCATGAACTGCCTCTCCTGTGCAATCAACTTGGGAAAGAATTCTCAACTTCCCTCTACTTCAAAATATTAAATAGGACCCAGGAAGGACAGCTCTTCTATAGATGGCTTGGTTTATATGTTTTTTTATCCCTTCTTTATTACTATAAACAACTCAAGGCTGCAAATACTCCTTCCTCCTCCTATTTTCCCCATAACGACAAGCCTGTGATGTAAATTGGACTGAAAATGAATGACTAGTACAAAGTTACCCAGCCAGTTTTTGTTTATTAATCAAAATCGTATAGCTGCTCATCTCACTTAAAGTGACTATGGGAAGCATACAACAATCATTACAAATGATAATATATGTTACTTTGTCTGCTGAATGTGGTTAGGAATCAGTTGTGCAGCAAATAAATATATTTATGGATATCAAGACACCTTTGTCCTTAATTGATGTGATGTGATGATGATGAAGATGATGATCATCATCATCATTGTCATGCTCCACCATTGGAAAAGTGGGCATTAAATATCCAGAGAAAACATCCCAGAAAGAAAACAGATAATATAAGGTAAACCTAAACTAAACTAAAGAGAGCAATATGAATTTACTGCATCTGTGCTGCAAAATCTGGATTGCCACTGGATGTAGGAGGGGGACACAGGAAACTGCTGTTTTGATAACAGATAATCAGAGTTGGAAGGGGCCTTATAGATCATCTAGTCCAAGCCCCCACCCAAGCGGGAGACCCTACACCATTTTTGACAAATGGCAGTCCAATCTCTTCTTGAAGGTCTCAAGTGATAGCACTCCCACAACTTCCGAGGGCAAGCTGTTCTGTTTAGATTAAGTATACCTAACTGCAACTGTTTATTGATTTTAAATCTCAGTTTTAAGTTTCAAATCATTTATGGATTTCATTTGTTTGGAATTCTAGAGCTTTTGTAGAAGAGAGTTTTGCTCTGAGGACACTTAAAAACATTACTGTGATCCTGTGAAATTTGTGATGATTACATATGCAGATGAAATTTTAACAAAAGTCATAGCCTGGTGAAAGAAGTGATACATAGAGAATGGTTGTTGTGTTGGGTTGTTGTTGTTTTTTTTGGCAATATTTAATTTAATTTAACTAATTAAATGCAGCAGTATTTTTTTAAACAGGTAAATGTTTAGATTCAGTATGAGGCAGTTAATTTTGCCTAGATCTGATTTATAAAACTGTATGCCACCTCTCTCCCTCAATGCTTTTAAATTATAGAGAAACCTCTTCTGAGTCCCTTAGACCAGGGGTCGCCAACCTTTTGAACCTCCACCAAACTCATAATTTTAGATCCCAGGGACCACTAACTGGTTCTATGGGCATGGCCTAATTTGTGGGTGTGGCTTGGTGGTCATGTGACTGGCTGGACATGGCTTGTATGTAAATATTATAAATATTTATATAAATATTGATTTTTTTTATTAAAAAAAATGATTCTGTGAGTTGCTCACAGAATCACAGATTCATTCAGAAATCTATCTATCTGCCATTGGCTAGCTCAGTCTGTCACATAAAATTTGCTTGCAAGCAAACTCATAAAGTTTGCTAGTAAGCAAACTCACAAAATTAACTCACAACACACCATATATGTAAATATTGATTTTTTTTTATTAAAAAAAGCAACTTTTATCCAAAATCAGGCAAAGCAGGCAGAGTGAGTTGCTCACAGAATCATTCAGTGATCTATCTATTTACCATCGGCTAGCTCAGTCTATCAAATTTGCTTGCCGTGAGTCTGCACTGAATTTGCTTGCAAACAAACCTTCAGTCCTAAGGGAGGTTCGGCTGTGCTTAGCTAGAAAGCAAGAAATCTAACCATTTCCTGCCTCCTAGCTAATCTAAATCTCCCAGCACAACAGAACAGATGATGGTCAGAAAAAGGAAAAATAGCAACTTAGCAGACAAATTTGCCAGGTAAGGAGTGAGTGGGCGGGGAGGGTTCCCGCGGGCCATGTGGGCTGAGCAGCCATTTGTTTCTGCGCAGTCTGGATTAATTGCTTTGGGTGTGTGTGCTCTGGGGGTGAGGTTTCTCTGCAGCCCACCAAAATTTTCTCACGGCCCACCAGTGGGCCGCAGGCTGCCGATTGGCGACCGCTGCCTTAGACTGCAAGGATATCAAATCAGTCAATACTAAAGTAAATCAACCCTGACTGTTCTTTGGAAGGACAGTTTCTGAAGCTGAAGCTCAAACACTTTGCCCACCTAATGAGAAGAGAGAAGTAATTGGCAAAAACCCTGAAGTTGGGAAAGGAGAAGGAGATGGCAGGGGATGTGATGATTAGATTATGTCATTAATTCAATGAAAATGAATTTGAGCAACCTCCGGAAAATAATGGAGAACTTGGGGAGTGGGGGCTGGCATACTATGGTCCATGTGGTCATAAAGAGTTGTACATGACTTAGTCACTAAACAACTTTTTTTCAAAGCCTTAGGCATGACCGCCCAAACCTCTGAATTTGCTTGGAAAATATATTTTAAAAAAACACTCAGTATATTGCTTTAATTTTAAAGTAAATCAAAATTTTCAATTCTGATCCCAACGATTTGTCTTGACTTCACCTATTTTTTGTATTGTATCCCCTAATATATCACTCAAAGAGCAAATATAGCCCTAAGCCTAAAAAAAATAAAGTATGTTCTGATATACAAGACCTTGTCCCAGATGAATTGCTAATCCAAGAAAATAATTAATGAGAACTGCATTTTACTGCTGTGCACTTTCACAGAGCTTAAAAGGACCACTAAGAGCTTTTGATTATTAACCTGTTGTGCTTTTGCTTTTGTCCTTTAGCACTGCACTGCATTTTTTGTTTTTACATTTTTTCTGGCACTCCCAGAATCCATTATTGATCAAACTCCAGGAGAGCAAGAATAATATGCTTGGCACCATATCTGCATTCTGCAAAATATTGTGATATGATCCACTCGTAGAGATGGATGCACAAACACAGAAACACACACAAACACACACACACAAACACACACACACATCTATATTAAAAGCATGGACAAAAAGTCATCACCCTTATGATTAACTAAGTATAGATTTTAGTTTTCAAAGATAACTTTAAATTTGTTTATATTCCATTAAAGAAGCATGACAAACGTTTCCAAGGCTTAAGCTTCCTCCCATCTAAATGTATGAACAGAGAAAATATTTTTGTTTTACTAATAACAGATCCACAAACAATAGACAACTAAATTGTTTCCTGGTAACCATCTCACTGTGATTCTCATGTAGATGGGTAAAGGTTTTGAATAATGTATTACTGAACTGTTATCTTACTTTCAACTTTGGCCCTTTCACATGAAGCATTTGCCCCCATCAGGCATTGATGAAATGCTGTGGTCTTCCCCCACCCCCCCACCCCCCCCGATAAGATAAATCTTTGGTGCAGTCTCTGTTTCTGCTGACTTCATAAACACCTCGATGCATTTTTCTTGGCAACAATGCAGAACTGGTCCTTGATTACTAATAGGATGTTTCCCACTATACCTCTGTCAACAGTGGTGTCCCCCAAGCCAGTGTTCTAGGACCAATTCTCTTCATACTCTACATAAATGACCTCTGTGATAATATTAAGAGCAACTGCATTCTCTTCACTGATGATGTAAAGCTATTCAACACCACTGACAATACTGCTATCCTTCAAAAAGACCTCGACTATGTATCAGAATGGTTAAACAAATGGCAACTTCAAATCTCAACAAATAAATGCTCTGTCTTATATATTGGCAAAAAAAATCAGAAAATAAAATACAGGCTGAATAGTCAAGACCTTGTTGATAATCCAAACTCTGTCAAGGATCTTGGAGTACTCATCTCTAATGGTCTAAGTGCTAGAGCCCACTGTAACTACATAGCCAAAAAGGCATTAAGAGTTATTAACCTAATCCTATGTAGCTTTTTCTCTGGTAATATTACACTACTAACTAGAGCATACAAAACATTTGCTAGACCAATACTTGGATACAGCTCATCAGTCTGGAACCCACATTATGTATCTGATATTAACACAGTTGAGAAAGTCCAGAAATATTTCACAAGAAGAGTTCTCCACTCCTCTACTCATTGCAGAATACCTTATGCCACCAGACTTGAAATTCTAGACCTTGAAAACCTAGAACTACACCGCCTTCGGTCCGATCTAAGTATAGTATATAAAATCATACATTGCAATGTCCTACCTGTCAATGAATACTTCAGTTTCATAACAACACTAGAGCAAACAATAGATACAAACTCAAGGTTAATCACAACAAACTTAATTGCAGGAAATATGACTTCAGCAACAGAGTGGTCAATGTCTGGAATATTCTACTTGACTTCTTCCCCAAACCCCAAAAACTTTAACCTTAAAGTGTCTACTATTGACCTCACCCCTTTCCTAAGAGGTCTGTAGGGGGCATGCATAAGCACACCAACGTGTCTACCATCCCTGTCCTATTGTTTCTTTTATTTTTTTTTATTTTTCTTATATGTATCCATATATTCATAACTATGTTTTTACTTGTACCTGTTATCTTGTAAGCAATTGACAAACCAAATAAATAAAAATATTTCCTGGAGGCCTACCATCCAAGCACTAGCCAAGCATAACCTTACTTAGGTTCTCAGTTTAGACAAGATGAGTGAAGTATTGCCCCTGCTACCTAGTTCTTTAAGTAGATGAGATGAGACTGAAACATTTCCATTTGCTAGAGCTCTTCAGGGCTTGTGGAGTCCCTTTTTTTCCCCACACTAATTTTTGTTTCTCTCTGACTCTCTGCCTTCTGGGTTCAAATAAGCCATAACTTTGTCCCTACTTCTCATCCCCCCCCCCCCCCCTGTATATTTCTATTTGGTTGCAGCCGTTGGGAAAGCATCTGTTGCAAAATGATGGAATTATGCCATCATCACAGATTTGAATGAGAAATAATAAGCAAAATGTAATGATACTTTGATAAGTAGCTTTTTTCTTACACCAATTTTGTTTGCTTGTTTTATTCAAAGTGGCCAAATAAACACAAATTTCATCATACAGGTAGTACTTGACTTACAACAATTGTTGACTGTCTGAAGTTGCAAGATGCTGAAAAAAATGACAACATTTATGACTTTTGCAGCATCCCCTTGATCACATGATTGCTATCTCAGTGTTTGGCAACACTGAGCATTTATGATGGTTGCAGTGTCTTAGGATCACATAATTGTCACTGTAACCATCCCAGTCAGCTTCTGACAAGCAAAGTCAATGAGGAAGCTGGCAGTGAAAGTAGCAAGTTATGGTCACATGATGCCTCATTTAATAGCTGCACAGCTTAACAATGGATTTTCCAGTCCAGTTATACTCATAAGTCAAGAATTATTGTATTTTGAAAACACAGGAGAAGGGATACTAGAAATTATTCTTTCCGTTCTATGTGAGATATAGATGAGGAGATGTTGGCTACTCCAAGAGTAGCTGTAGCTTAAGACACTAAATTGACTGAATGATGATTTTTGCACTCTCCAATTTATGGGCAGGAGGAATAATAATTGCCTCATAGTATTCTCTGTCTCTTCTTACCATTATAAAGTTGGCAGAAATGAAAATGTGTTTACAGAAGGTTTCTAACAATTTAGAGGGATTATGGAATGAATATGGAATTATACGGAAAGTGCCTTTTGTTAAGTCGTGGCCGAAAGAACACAGGACACGCTCAGAAAAGTTCCTCAGATTTATTGGCTCCTTAAACTGCACTGAAAGCCGAGCCGCAGCAGCTCCTTTTTAAAGAGGAGCTGTCCGCGGCTTCTGCCACTGACATGAGTTTATTTTTCCCGCTTCTGACTCCGGGACCAATCATTGGTCCCTACGTCAGAAACACATCAATTTATTCAATATCCAACACCCCTCCTCTCCGGAATGGTGTTACCCAATCGGGATTCATTTAGGTGACATAGTCCTGTACGGTCCTTTAAGTCCTGCGGGTCGCTTATGGGCATGACCTGACCTGCGCAGCTCAGTCGAGTCTTCAGATCTGTCCTGAGAGGTTGAGTTCTCCATCTCTTTTTTGGGAACCTTTGGAAGTCTCTTGAACTCATCTAGTGGCATGGCCATTTCTTTTTCAATGTTACCTGCCTCACCCTCTGGTGGTGCCTACTACTAAACTCAACTATTAAAACTCACTGAGGGACTACAAGTAAATGATTTTGTATTCTGTTTGGGTTTGAGTCTAGCTGTTGTGTGTTTGGTAAGTTATTGTATAGGGACTGGTTTCTTTTTTGATGTTGCCTTCCCTCTTGCTCTGAGGCCTCTATCTCTGTATTGTGTTCCTTCCTATTTATTCAGCCTCGGAGTTGGTAAATGTGTCATTTCCAGGCCTGGCCATCTTGCAGTTTCTATCTAGTATGATAGTGGACCTGTGATTTGGGTTATGTGGGCAGGTAACCATAGGGGGTTCCTGCTGTAGTTCTTTGCATAGACTCTGTCTTCCACCTGGAAGGACCTTACTGGTGGAATCTATTGGATTCTCTGTACTGTACTGGGGGTGTAGTCTGTCTAGTTGGGTCCTCAGTTTCTTCCCCATCAAAAGTTCTGCTGGATTCCGGTGTGTGGTTGCATTGGGTGTTATGTGCTGTATACTTAGCATCTTATCTAATTTTTCTTGAATGTCCCTGGGGCCCGTCCTGGCTAGTGTTTCTTTTGTGTTCGCACCATCCATTTCACCTGCCCATTCGTACTGGGGTGTCCAGGTGCGGATAGTGCATGTCTGATCCCCTGGGTTGCCAGGAACATTTCAAATTGGTTAGCAGTAAATTGGGGCCTGTTATCATAGACCAGCACATCTGGCAACCCATGTGTTGCAAATAATCTCCGTAGTACTCTTATGACTGCTTCAGTTGTGGTTGTTTTCATTAGGTTGATCTCCAGCCATTTCAAATATGCATCTAATGTTATTAGGAATGTGTGTCCCTGGCATGACCCCGAAAAATCTACATGTATGTGGGATCATGGTGTCTTTGGGATTTCCCACTCATGTGTTGGTGCTGCGTGTGGTTTTGGCTTTGATTCCTAGCAGGGTGTGTGTTATGATATGTACAGAATAACCCTTGAGTAACAAGGATATGCACATGGAAATGTTTATGAGAGTAGTTATGAATAATTATTCAGCCACACACAGATACACTAAATTGAGTTAAGGTTTACTTTAAGAAATAGCACAGTCCAATAAAGTTAAATATCAATCTAGGTACATATAACATTGGAAAACATTCATTAATACATGAACAATATGCAGTACCCTCTCGGGGTGCTCTCAATTTCCATCCATTAGCTAATGATACATGCTGTTTACTTTTTTTCATGTTCACAAACTCTCTTTACTTTTAGTTATACACTGCAATGCTCCACTGTCAACTACCCATATATCATGGTTTACAGTTGTAGTTGTACTTGATATGTCTAAACTAACATCTTTATAAACTCTATGTATTCTGTTTCTTACCCTTTTTACAGTATCTGGCTATATGACCTTTAGCCCCACAAGAAAAATACTTTCTAACAATATAAGCAATTGAAGACAGTTTTTCTTCCTGTTGTATTTCTCTCAGTTGATTTCTATCTTGCCTTCTTCTTGACTCTTCTAACAATCTTCCAGTTATGCCAGTCAATGTAAGTTCATCTCTGTTTAAAACTTCCAGTGAAGACACATAATCATCGTAAGTTTCATCCAAAGAGGAAAGAATGATGTAAACTTGATGCAACTCTGAGAAAATCAGCTCTTTTTCTTGTAGCTCTTGTAAAGTCCTTTTCATAAACTCCAAATGAGCTAACATATAGCCACCTTTTATAAGACGGGCTCTAAACAGTTTATATTTATTTATTTATTTATTCGATTTATATACCGCCCCCCTCTCCCCAAAGGGACTCGGGGCGGTGAACAGCCAATAAAAACACATATACAGACCACAAATACAACACACAACATGATAATATTAAAATTTAAAAATTGAATATAATGTGGCTCTAATTAAAATATAAACGAGTATTAAAAGAAATTAAAACCAGGTTAAAATTTAAAAGACCCCTAGGCCAGTCCGGCCTGCCAAAATAGGTGCGTTTTGAGTAACCGACGGAAGGCCATGAGATCAGGAGCGGCCCTTACCTCCGGGGGTAATTCATTCCAGAGAGGGGGTGCTCCCAGTGAGAAGGCCCGCGCCCTCGGGGTCGCCAGCCGTCCAGCCGGCGGCACCCCGAGAAGACCGACTCTATGGGAGCATACCGGTCGGTGGGAAGCCGATGATGGCAGTAGGCGGTCTTGCAAATATCCCGGTCCCGAGCCATGGAGCGTTTTAAAGATAGTGACCAAGACTTTGAAGCGCACCCGGAGGGCCACCGGGAGCCAATGCAGCACGCGCAGAAGTGGCGTAACATGGGAGCCCCTAGGAGCTCCCATTATCACCCTCGCGGCTGCATTCTGCACCAACTGGAGCCTCCGGATGCTCTTCAAAGGCAGCCCCATGTAGAGAGCATTGGCATAGTCTAGGCGGGAGGTCACCAGGGCGGAAGTGACCGTGCGAAGCGCATCCAGAAAGGGCCGCAACTGGTAGATCCTACGGACCTGTCCAAAAGCCCCCCTGGCGACGGCCGCCACATGGTCTTCCAATGACAGCCGTACATTCAGGAGGACACCCAGATTGCGGGCCCTCTCTGTGGGGGCAAGAATTCCCCCCCCCCCCCACAGCCAGCGATGGAACCAGCTGGCTGTACCGGGGTGCTGGGAAGCACAGCAGTCTTAGATGGGTTGAGCTGAAGCCTGTTCCGCCCCATCCAACACCGCACAGCTTCCAGGCACCAGGTCATCACTTCGACGGCTTCATCAGGGTGGCCCGGGGTAGAAATGTACAGCTGAGTATCATCAGTGTACTGATGGAACTCTACCCCAAAGCCACGGATGATCTCACCTAGCGGCTTCATATAGATGTTGAACAGAAGGGGTGAGAGCACCGACCCCTGAGGCACCCCACAAACCAGGGGCCTCGGGGCCGACCTCTGCCCCCCTGCCAACACAAATTGCGAGCGGTCCGAGAGGAAGGAGGAGAACCACCGCATAACAGTGCCTCCCACTCCCAACCCCCACAGCCGCTGCAATAGGATACTGTGGTCGACAGTATCAAAAGCCGCCGAAAGATCTAAGAGGACCAGGACAGAGGAATAACCCCTGTCACGGGCCCTCCAGAGATCATCCACCAATGCGACCAACGCCGTCTCTGTGCTGTGCCCAGGCCTGAAGCCCGATTGGTGTGGATCCAAATAGACAGCTTCATCCAGGTGCCGGGGAAACTGTTGTGCCAATATGTAAGGTGTATATGTGCACCCACACTATCTCGAACATAAATCCTCTTCAAAATGTCCCAACATCTAGCAGTAGATTCTTCACCACGAATATGGACTAGCTGCTGATCACTCAGTGTCAATCTAATTATACAAAAAACCTTTTCATTATCCTGATTAAAGTCAGCTATTTTCTTTTTATCTTCATCATTCAATGGGTCCCAAGCTGTTACATTTGGTGGACTATTAACTACAGTCCATAATCCATCTTTATGCAGAAGTAGGCTGCACTTCATAGACCAGGAAACATAGTTTGTTCCATCCAACCAGGTTATCTGGGATATACTGTTTGACTGTTCTTGTGCCATTGGTAGTTTAATAATACACTGCAATCAGCTGTCTGAACATGAAACTGTATATTCACACTGATTCTCAATATCTCTCTGGGCCCATAATCAATGTTATGATATGTACACAATAATCCTTGAGTAACAAGGATATGCACATGAAAACATGTTTATGAGAGTAGTTATGAATAATTATTCAGCCACACACAGATACAATAAATTGAGTTAAAGTTTACTTTAAGAAATAGCACATAATAAATAAACAGTCCAGGTCATATACGTTTAACAGTCCAAAGAATATCCAATTACAAAGTCTTCTTACCGGTTGCTTTTGTCATTTACATTAAACAAAGATATCAAAATATAAGCACAGTATAAATACAACAGAGAAACTTAGATAGCAATAGAATGTCAGAGAGAGAGCAAGCTATGATCTCTCTAGCTCCCTCTTATGGCAATTTGCAATATAATCAACCAATCAGAATATAGTGATTTTGTCTTAAAGCTACAAACATACATTGTTGGTTTATATATTGCCAACCCAACTAATTGGTGTACAGATTCCTAACAGTGTGCATGTTGTGACACATGTCTCAATCTCCCTGTCCATTCCTGGCCACCACACATAACTCCTGGCCAATGCTTTCATTTTTATCACCCCTGGGTGCCCCTCATGCAATGTGTTTAAGATGTCCTTCTGTAATGTTTTGGGGATAATTACTCTAGCTCCCCATAGAAGGCATCCCTTTAGTCCCATTAGCTCAAGCTGTCTCATCATGAACAGCTTGCATTCCTTGCCTACCTTGTTTTCTGGCCAACCCTTCCATACCCAGTTCAAAATGTGTGCCAATGTCCTGCCTTTAGTGGTAGCTCTTGCAATCTTGGCAGCTGTGATTGGAGTGTTCGTGAGAGTTTCTATTAGCAGCATACTTGTTGCTGGTGTTGGGTCTTCCATCGGTTCCGGCAGTGGGCATCTACTTAGTGTGTCTGTGAGGTCGATCACCTTCCCAGGTCTATAGTTCAGTTTGTAGTTATAGGCGGTGAGGAAGTCCATCCAACGTCATTCTCAGTGATAAAACATGCAGTGTGGATCAGTCCCCATGATTAAACCCAAGAGAGGCTTGTGGTTGGTTATGAGTTCAAATGCTCACCTGTAGACATATTCATGGAATCTTTTGATTCCCGTGACTGCAGCCAGTGCTTCTTTGTCTAGCTGGCTGTAGTTCCTTTCTGTCTTACATAATGTCTTTAAGTAATATGCACGTGGGCTTCCCATCCGTTTGGCATACAATGGCTAAACATTGCCCTTATTCCGAAAAGTGAAGCATCACAAGATAATCTTAGTGGCAGGGTTTCATTATACTTCATTATACATTAACTTTCTGATGTTAACATATTTTTTTATTTGTTTGAATGCTCTCTCTTCCTTTTGTCCCCATGTCCATGATGCCTTCTTATCAAGTAACCGATGTAGGGGTTCAGTAATCATCGTTTTCTGCAGCAAGAAAATATTGTAGAAATTCAGTAACCTCCAGAATCCTTGCAGTTCCATTTTATTGCTAGGGGTTGGGGCTTCCCTGATTGCTTTTAGTTTGCCATTAGTGGAGTGCATTCCAGAGCTATCGATTAAATACCCCAAAAATTCCACTTTCTCCACTGATAACTGGCATTTGTCCTTCTTCACCTTCAACCCCACTTCCTGGAATCTGCTTAATACCGTCTTTGTTGTAGTTGTTCCTTGTTGCCTGCTGATACCAGGACATTGTCAAAATAAGGTACTACTCCTTCAGTGCCCTGTAGGAGGTGCTCCATGAGGCTCTGGAACAATCCTGGGGCCACACTTAACGCAAACTGTAACCTTTGACATTTAAATGCCCCCCTCTGCGTGACTATGGTCTGGGCTTCTGCTGTAGCTTCATCAACTGGCAGTTGTTGATATGCCTGGGCCAAATCGAGTTTAGTGAATATCTTGCCTCAGAGTGCAGCAGATATTGCACAGCTGTTGCACAACAACAGTATGTGCTCTGCTGCAAAGCCTTATTTAGGATAGATTTGTAATCCCCGCACAGACACACCAACCCATCTGGCTTCATGGGGTCACTATGGGTGTCTTCCACCAGGCATGGTCTGTTGACTCTAAACACCTTGAGTAGCGAGTTTTTCCAGTTGTTCATCTATTTTGGGCTGCAGAGCAAATGGTAGCCTCTGGGCTTTATCCAGACAGGGGCAACCTGGGGATCTAAATTGAATGATATAGGGGTCCCAGTATACTTGCTCAATTTTCTGTCAAATACATCTGCAAATTTTTCCAGGAATTCATCTTCCCAGCATCTGTCATCTATTTGGTGGATGTTGGTCACTGCCAGTCCCAGCAGCTCGAACCACTCCAGTCCCAAAAGGCTAGGATGGTCCCAGTCTACTATGGTTAAGGATAGTTGTCCCTTGAACCCTTTGAATTTGATATTGAAAAAACTGATTCCCAGCACTGGAATTTGGTTTCCCTGAAAGTTCTGTAAAACTAGTTTTTGCAGCTTGAGTGTTTTGCTTGTGATTCCAGGGACTTGTTACTTGATCATTGCCCAGGATACCATGGAGAAGTATGACCCCAAGTCAACCTCCATCTTGTAGAATCAGTTGCTGCCATTTTCCTTGCCCTGCATGCGCTTGAGTGTCCCACTATGATCATATGGTGGGTTTCTCCTCTTTCAGTTTTGGTGTCCTCGCTGTATTGTGGTCTCCTGAATGATGGCTTCTGGCTCCCCATTTGGCTGTTTCTGGAATGCTGCGATGGGCTGGATTTTCTGGGCCTGTGGGATACTGGCTGGAATGCTCTGCATGCCCTAACAATGTGGCCTTTCTTTTCACATCACTGGCAGATGGCATCACGGAATTTGCATTAAGCCCTGGGGTACTTTCCTTCACACTCGGCACATCAGAAACTCTTTTTTCCTCTTTCTTAAGTTCTAGGCATTCACTCTGACTGCAGTTGGTCGACCTCTTTGTCCTCTTCTGTGTCTGGATCAGTTTCCACATCCTCATAGTGTACGGCGGCAGCTTCCTTCGGTGCAGTGGTTTATTCATTTTTTTCATTGCTACTGCTGACTGTTGGGATGCTTCCATCATGGATTAATCATCTAGCACTTAGTGCAAGCTGCCTGCAATTAGTGCAGGTTCGAATCCCACCAGGCTCAAGGTTGACTCAGCCTTCCATCCTCTCGGGGTAGGTAAATGGAGGACCCAAGATTGTTGGGGGCAATAAGCTGACTTTGTAAAAATGCCGCTTGGGGGCCCCAAAAAGCCCTCGTAATAAGCAGGCATATACAATGGAATGAAGGCTATTGCTGAGCACCTAGCATGGTGCTCCATAGACTGTAAGCCGCCCTGAGTCTCCGGAGAAGGGCGGCATATAAATGTAATTAAAAAAAAAAATGGATGCCTCTTCCAGGGCTTCCTTGATGTTATTTTTGGCCTTGCAAGTAGTTGGCTCTGAAGGGTTATATAGGACTAGGCGATCCCTCATGGCTTCGTCCACTTTAAGGAATTTGCAGGCAGAGGTGATTTTCCTCAGATTTCTGATTAAATCGCTGATGTTCTCTCCTTTTCTTTGGTCTCACCAGTAGAATTTGTGCTGGCATACTAGGAAAGATGCTTGGGGTACATAGTGTGCCCGTAGTATTCATTCCAAATCCAGCCAGGCCATCGTCTTCAGTTCATTAGATGATGATAGAGCTTTGGCCACCTTGAATACGGTAGGCCCACAATGGGTTAGGAGCACAGCCCTTTTCCTCTGTTCTGAGAGGCCAAGTAGGTCATTTGCCTCCAGTAACATGTGGAAATGGTCCATGTATGAATCACAGTCTTCTCCGGCCAGGTTGAATAGTGCTGGTGTTTGCTCCAGACATCTTGGTTGGCCAGTTTGAGTTGTGATGGCCGACTATGCCACATGGCTGCTGTTCGAGCTGGTGGTGTCCTTTGTTGTTCAGCATCCCATCTTGATCACCAGTGTTAAGTTGTGGGCAAAAGAACACAGGACATGCTCGGGAAGGTTCCTCAGATTTATTGGCTCTGTAAACTGCACTGAAAGCCAAGTTGTGGCAGCTCCCTTTTATAGGGGAGCTGTCTGCTCCTTCAGCCACTGACACAAGTTCCTTTTTCCTGCTTCTGACTCCAGGACCAATAATTGGTCCCTTCGTCAGAAACATTTTGATCTATTCAATATCCAACACCTTTTATTAAAAGTATATATAAAATTATATATTGCATTTCATGGTTCTTAACTAAAACTGAAAAAGCTGGAGACAAATGTCTTTCAAATTTGTAGGTAATGAAATTAGATTAGTGATTCTTCAGGGAGAGAAGAATTCTCCAATTTCTCAGGAGACAGAGATCTATAATGGAAGAGGAAGTTTCCCTCAGATTCACAAGAAAAGGCAGGATTTACTGACCTCAGAGGCTCATTCCTAATAAGTGCAAGGACACCCTTCTCCAGATATGAAGATTTCTCCATAATTCTCCTTTGGGTCAATTTCTAAAGCAACTTTTGCTTTCTCAGATAAAATGTTAACGACTAGGGGGAAAATGGAGTGTGTGTGTGTGTGTGTGTGTGTGAGCATGAAGAAGGTTTGTATATAGGATATAAAAGATCTATTGGAGGAAAGCTCCAGCTGGCAGTACTGTATTATATAATTAACTCAGTTATTGTCTGATCTATGTTTAAACACTAGGACAAATCTGAGTTAAAATATATACTTTGAAAAAAATAGACCTAAATACTGCTTCTTTCATTTTTCTCTACTTTGTAAACATTTTTTATGTGTTTGGCTTAGTTTAATGGCAAGACTATAGTGCTAACCAACAGTTCAATTCTACTGCAGCCTTATGCATACTGTATCTCCTCAGAAACTACAGCCTGTTTTGTTTAAAAGTTTACTTTTAGGAAAGCAAATTTTTGAAATCCTGCCTATACAATTGGCAATAATTAAGTTTGCAGTTTTGATTTAGGGAAATGTTCCAAAACTTAGATTTGAATAAATTGGGTAGAGTAACTAACTTTTTTTGCAGCATGGTTACTCTGGCCTGAGGCATAATTTTAAACAAATATTCTTCAACTACTCTGCTATTATTTAAGAAACTTTGATGAAAATAAAACTCTTCAAATAATTAAAAAGTTTAGGGGAAAGGAGTTTGATCCATTCAGATGTCTCATTTTTTATCAGGTCTTATTTGTCTTAGTATTTTAGGAGGAGCAGTTTATGTAACAACGTTAAATAACTGGACAAAACATAACAGATTATGATGATTTTAAATGGCAATGTCAGTGAAAGATTGTTCATTTATGGCTGCTCCATATACCCTAAAAACAGGACAAATAAATTATGTAAATATTTAGTCTAAATTCATATTTAATGTTTACGATCAAATCATTCCAATATAAGAATCAGCTGGAAATTCTGTGATCATGTTTTGATCCTAGAGCTGTCTTCCTCTCTCATGAAAATTTTCTATCCTGAAAATAACAGTGGAGGCCCTGGTTTGGATAGTTTCTGATAAAACAGCAAATTGAGCGGACCTCAACTGACTTTCCATAGTGTCCTTTTTTCATATTCATACTAGTTACTTTTTAAGTTCTTTTTAATTATTCTGAATTGTTCTTCAGTGCCATTTTTCATTCAAGTTATTTTACTTGGAATGGAAACGTTTCACTATGTGATATGTAGTTCCTCAAACATATGAGGAAATATTCATTTCATTTTTCTGCTATTTTTTTACATCTGCTTTATTTTTTATTTTCAATTTCATAAAATTACAGTCACCCATTACTAAGAATAATCCTTCTAGAAGTTCGCTGGTTATAATTTTTGTCTCCTAGTCACATGGTGTTTGTATTCATACATTGATTGACTGATTGATTGATTAAAGAATAGAATAGAATACTTTATTAGCCAAGTGTGATTGGACACACAAGGAATTTGTCTTGGTGTAAATACTCCCAGTATACATAAAGAAGGAACATTCGTTAAGAATCAAGAATCATAATGTGCAACACTTAATGTTAGTCATAGGGTACAATCTACATCAAATCATACTAGGAAACAGAGGATACAAGCAACAAAGTTACAGTCACAAGTGGGAGGGGATGGGTGATAAGGAGTGATGAGAAAATTAACAGTAATAGTAGTGTACACTTTGTAAATAGTTGAACAGTGTTGAGGGAATTATTTGTTTAGCAGAGTGATGGCTTTCGGGAAAAAACTGTTCTTGTGTCTAGTTGTTCTGGTGTGCAGTGCTCTATAGCATCGTTTTGAGGGAAGGAGTTGAAACAGTTTATGTCCAGGATGTGAGGGGTCTGTAAATATTTTCATAGCCCTCTTTTTGACTCGTGCAGTATACAGGTTCTCAATTGAAGGCAGGTGGGTAGTAATTGTTTTTTCTGCAGTCCTAATTATCCTCTGAAGTCTGTGTCTGTCCTGTTGGGTTGCAGAACCAAACCAGACAGTTATAGAGGTGCAGATGATAGACTCAATAATTCCTCTGTAGAACTGGATCAGCATCTCCTTGGGCATTTTGAGCTTTCTGAGTTGGCGCAGAAAGAACATTCTTTGTTGTGCTTTTTTGATGACGTTTTTGATGTTAGGTGTCCATTTTAGGTCATGTGATATAGTAGAACCTAGAAATTTGAAGGTCTCTACTGTTGATACTGTGTTGTCTAGTATTGTAAGAGGTGGTAGTATGGGAGGGTTTCTTCTAAAGTCTACCACCATTTCTACGGTTTTGAGTGTGTTCAGTTCCAGATTGTTCTGGTTACACCACGAGGCAAGTTGTATAACCTCCTGTCTGTATTCAGATTCATCGTTGTCTTACTTGTTCTTACTTCTTAGAAGAAAAAGAACCAAGTATGGAGCTAGCCTAGTACAAAATGTGCTATCTTGATTCTAATGAATACAGATGATCAAATTATATGCTATAAAGGAATTAAATTGGTTTCATCACACAATCTTGTGTTGTATCTACCATGTTAGAAAATCAATATACCCTCTTAAAAATATATTGTAGAAAATTGCCTTGTTTTTATCAGCAAATGAAACAAATGAACATGGAACTATAATTCATTCCACATGATTAATTCTTGTAATAACAATTGAATGGGTTATTTCTTTTTAATTTAATTTATTCAGGTTTCCATTTTTCTCCAAATAAATGGATGTGGCAATAAGAAATATTTATTATAATCACTGGGGGGGATGACATTCACTGGGAAACAGAATATAAATACCAATAATAAATAGTTAAAACATATTGTCTCAAACGAATTACTTATGCTTTGTTCCTAAATAGGTACCATTTCTGTCAACACGATGCGAACTCCGTATACTGCACCAGGAGAAAGTGAGATCTTGGACCTAGATGATGATTTATATCTTGGAGGTTTGCCAGAAAATAAAGCTGGTCTTGTCTTTCCAACGGAGGTCTGGACAGCCCTTCTAAATTATGGCTACGTGGGCTGCATTCGAGACTTGTTTATTGATGGACAAAGTAAAGACATCCGTCAAATGGCAGAAATCCAGAGCACATCTGGTGTGAAACCCTCCTGTTCAAGAGAAACAGCAAAGCCATGTCTAAGCAATCCATGCAAAAACAATGGCATATGCAGAGATGGCTGGAACAGATATGTCTGCGATTGCTCTGGTACGGGCTACCTGGGCAGATCATGTGAGCGAGGTAAGTCACTGACTTCAGACCTTTGGTTTGCAGAATGAGGACAGAATGAAGTGGAACAGTGACATACATTCTACTGATCTAATATGTGTGGTTTTTTTTCTGCATACAATTATATGGATCAATTGTTTGGTTGATAATAAATATTATTAATCTATAAATCACTGAATGAAGCAGTGAACAGAATATTCCACTGACAAAGAAAAACTTCCATGAAAATGATCTAATCTTCAAATACAAATTATTACTGAACAGAACAAACTGATTTAGATTTTTTTCCTATATTTTTCTTTCAAAAAGTGGTATCTAAGGATGGTTTGTTGGAAGGATGATATTGTTAATGCAATATATATAACAATGATAATACTATATTGTTCATTGCCTTCTAAAACTTTGGAACAATTTGCCTGGTTTATTACGCTGATTATAAAAATCAGGAAGGCGTCAAATAGACCTTGAAATATTGGTTAAACAAATAATGAAATTTATGAATAATATTTAATCAACACTATAACTATAAAGCTGTCAACAATAAAAAGCTTTGCAAGGGTAGTTTGCTTCAAAGGTAATGAGATGGGAATGAGGTGCTGCTTCAATGTGGTTTCATGAATATGGCCTTCTGCCTCTAAACCAGGGGTGTCAAACTCAAAATGATACATTGTCATCATGTGACATATTGCAACTTTTCCCCCTTCATTAAAAAAATGGGTGTGTGTGACCAGCATGTGATGCATCCAGCCCATGAGCTGTGAGTTTGACATCCCTGCTCTAAACAATGAAGTGGATGTGGTATATTGTTTTATTTAATGTTAATTTGGGGGCCTGTTCTAGAATGTCTAGGAATTGGAAGGGGCTTCTCTGTATGGAAGTGCCAGAGAAAGCCCAGAATCAAAATGAAATATCTCAGTAAAGACAAATTGTGCTGCCATTGCCTTCTCCTCACATATTGCAACACTTCACCATAAAGGCCTAAACACAAGACATATTGCATAGATCTAATAAATAGTAACCCCCACACTCGTTTTCAAAGCAGGTAACTCACAATGAGATTACAGTTTTCACAGGATATCAAAGAGAATACTTAAGAAAATTTATAGATTATCAGTACAAAATAGACAACAGGGTTTCGGTATGAGATTTTCAGGAAACAATATGTTTTTTTTGGCTCACAAAGTGAAAGAAAGATTTCACTAGACTAGACAAATGAAATGATAAAATTAGTAAACAAAAGAAGTAGAGGTCTCTAGTCCTGGAAACAGGAGCAAAATAGAAACATGCAAGGAATCTCTTCTTTGGCAAAGAAGAAAAAATAACAATTGGTTAGTTACTATCCTAACTAATGGATAATAATATAATTTCAGAAAAAAACATTACTAAAGAAAGAGTAATTTGACAGGGACATTCAGGAATGGTCAAAATAAAAAAGACAGAAAATTATAAAGGAATTCTATAGCAATTTTTAGAGTACTTGATTATTCTTAGATCTGTGAATCAACAGCAGGCTTCAAGAGTCATAAGAAAGATACTTCACGCAGTGTCATAACACTTTGCTGTAACATTGCTTTTATGTTTAGCATTTCCCAGTCTGGCAGTTTTCAGGTAGTGGCCTTCACCTTTCAAATTATATTACACAGTTTGGTTAAGTCTCTGTCATTGAGGATTAAGCTATTTTCTTGCCAGCACTTTAAATCAATGAATTCAACCATTCTACCACAGGTCACAATGAAGGGTTACAATCTGATAAGCATTGCCAGATACCAGCATTTAGATAAGAGTAACTGGGAATCTAGTTTAAAAGAAGGAGTATATGTCTTTCCTTAACTCAATCAGCAGAAGCCTTATTAATGCTGACTTTAACAGATCTCTTGTGTCTAAATGTTTCTCAAATCTTTCTCTGTGCTATGGCATTGGAATAGAGTGTACAGGAAATAAAAGGTGTAAATTAATCATGGACAGAGATCCAGCACCTCTGAAGTCCTCTGTTGTAGTTCTTATTGGTAATTGATCATGTTTGCAAGACATTTTCTGACATCTATACTCTAGCTGTTGTCCCAAATGTTTCATTAATGTAGCTCCACAGAATACCAAGGAGCTGAGACAAGCTTTATGGTTTAATCAAAGACATTTGGGAGTGATCATCTCCAATCTTTCTGGTGGAGATAGAGATCTTATTAAGACTACTAGCTGCAACAAATTCCCTGAAAAGACTCCAAAAATGTTCTGGATTCACAGTTCCATAGGAAATCAGTCACATTTATTTTGTACTCCAGCTGAGGTTATAGGTAGTTTTGAGGTTCAACTTCTTCAAGTAGTGATTTGTCTATGACAACGGTGTCAAAGAAAATGAAACTTTCTCTGTGTATGAGCACCCTAAAACTCTAGCTTGGGGAAGAATAAGTGAAGCAGAATTTTAACTGAAAAACAAGAAAGAAAATGCATGATGGGGAAAGACTAAGCTAAATATTTAGCTAGTTACTTCCTCCTAGAAGGAGAGTTGAATCCATGCATATGTGCATTAGGATTAAAGAAGAGTCTAATATTAGCAATGTGCTTGAACATAGAGCTCCCTTGCCCCAACTTTGAGATCATAACTGAGAATAGGCAGGGTGGGATTCAAATTTATTTATTTATTTATTTGTTCATGCTTCTATACCGCTCCCTCTCCCAAAAAGGGACTCGAGGCGGTGTACATTCAACAACGAAACAGTACAAGTAACGGAAATAAAATAAATAAAAATCTAAAATGGTTAAGAACAACACCCATCAGAAAAATTATCCAAAATTTGAAATTTAACCCGAATGATTCAATTGGCTAGACCGGCCTGCTTGAACAGCAAGGTCTTAACTGCGCGCCGGAAGGTCAGGATGTCTGACATGGCTCGTATCTCCAAGGGGAGACAATTCCAGAGGGATGGGGCTCCCACAGAGAAAGCACGTAGTCTCGCGGCTGCTAGTCGGCAGTGATTTAGTGGTGGGACCCCGAGCATGGCGACCCTGTGGGAGCGTACTGGGCGGCAGGAGGTTGTTGGTGGCAGAAGGCGATCCCATAAGTATCCAGGTCCCGAGCCATGGAGCACTTTGAATACTATTAGTACCACCTTGAATCGAATCCGGAAGGCCACAGGAAGCCAGTGCAGCCGGCGGAGAAGAGGTGTTATGTGGGCGTCCCGAGGGGCGCCCATGATCATCCGCGCGGCAGCATTCTGAACTAACTGTAACCTACAGAGAGTCTTCAAGGGGAGCCCCATGTAGAGAGCATTACAGTAGTCCAAACGGGAGATGACGAGGGCAGAGGTGACTGTGCGAAGTGCGCCCAGATCCAGAAAGGGTCGCAATTGGTAGATCAGACGAATCTGATAAAAAGCACTCCTGGTGGCGGCTGCAATATGGTCTTCCAAAGACAGTCGCACATCCAGGAGGACACCCAAATTGCGTGCCCTTTCCACAGGGGATAGTGTCTCTCCTCCTATGGTCAACGATGGAATAAGCTGACTGAATCTGGGAGCAGGAAACCACAGCCACTCGGTTTTGGCTGGGTTGAGACGGAGTCTGTTATGACCCATCCAATTTTGTACGGCCTCCAGGCACCGGGTCATCACTTCGACAGCTTCGTTGGGGTGGTCTGGGGTGGAGATGTACAGCTGAGTATCATCGGCGTACTGGTGGAATTCCACTCCAAAGCTACGGATGATCTCACCTAGCGGCTTCATATAAATGTTAAACAGCAGGGGAGAGAGTACCGACCCCTGAGGCACCCTACAAAGTAGGTGTCTTGGGGTCGATCTCTGTCCCCCCGTCAACACAAATTGCAAACGGTCGGAGAGGAAGGAGGAGAACCATCGAAACACGGTGCCTCCAATCCCTAGTCCCTCCAACCGATGCAATAGGATACTGTGGTCGACAGTATCAAAAGCTGCAGATAGATCAAGTAGGACCAGAACAGAGGAATGGCCTCTGTCCCGTGCCCTCCAGAGACCATCCATCAACGCGACCAATGCCGTCTCAGTGCTGTGCCCGGGCCTGAAGCCCGATTGGAGGGGATCGAGATAATTCGTTTCCTCCAGGTACTGCGGGAACTGACGTGCCACCACAATCTCTATAACCTTCGCTACAAAGCGAAGGTTGGAGACAGGACGATAATTTGATAGTAATGTTGGGTCCAAGGACGGTTTCTTGAGGAGGGGACGAACCACCGCTTCTTTCAAAGCGATGGGTAGGAACCCGTCTCTCAAGGAAGCGTTAATAATGCCTTGGAACCAGCCTCGTGTTACCTCCCGAGTGGCTAAAACCAGCCAGGAGGGACACGGGTCTAATAAACAAGTGGTAGCATTCAGTCCCCTCAGTATTCTGTCAACGTGTTCTTTGGTAACAGAGTCGAACTCAACCCAGTTGACCTCACCGATATCTGATCTCGCCCTCCCGTCCGGAGATGACCAGTCGGAGTCCAAACCGTTCCGAATCTGAGCGATTTTATCCTGGAGAAATATAGAAAATTCCTCAGCTCGACCTTGCAAAGGGTCATCCTGCGACTCCACTTTCAAGAGGGAGCGAGTCACCTTAAACAAGGCAGCTGGGCGGTTTTCTGCGGATGCAATAAGGGTGGAGAGGTAAGTTCTCCTCGCCATCCTTATCGCCACTAAATACGTCTTAATATAAGAACGTAATAGTGTTCGGTCAGATTCAGAATGGGTGGATCTCCAACTACTCTCTAGGCGTCTTTTCCGGCGTTTCATCTCCCTCAGCTCCTCGGAGAACCAAGGAGCTATTTGGGAGCGGCGCCGGGTCAGAGGCCGCAAGGGCACAACCCGGTCAAGTGCTCTAGTAGCCGCCAGATTCCAGGCGGCAACCAAGTTTTCAACCGAGTTGTGTGTGTGAGATTCGGGGAGTGGCCCAAGCTCCATCAGGAACCTTTCAGGGTCCATCAGGCGCCTGGGGCGGTACCATTTTAATGGCCCCGCCTCCCTGCGGTCAAGAGGTGTGGAACGGAAGTCAAGCTTTAGGAGTGAGTGATCTGACCATGACAAGGATTCTATAACTATATTCCCTACACCCAGATCACTCTGCCACTGATCAGAGACAAAAACTAAGTCTAGGGTATGACCTCCAATGTGAGTAGGGTCCCGGATTAGTTGGGTTAGGCCCATGGCTGTCATGGAAGCCATGAACTCCTGAGCAACTCCCGAGGTACCGCCGGCAGAGGGAAGGTTGAAATCACCCATGACCATAAGCCTAGGGGTCTCAACCGCCATGCCGGCAATAACCTCAAGAAGCTCAAGCAGGGCAGATGATGCATAGCAGGGAGCCAGGTAAGCGATCAACAAGCCCTTCTGAACCTTGGAACCAAACTTCATGAAAAGAGATTCACATCCAGACGTCTGAGAAACAATGTCTTAATGTTGTTAAATGTCTTAACAACCTGTTCTGTGGGTATGGCCTAATTTGTGGGTATGACTTCAGTGATCACATGACTGGCTGGGCATGACTTGTATGTAAATATTGTAAATATTTATGTAAATATTGAATTTTTTATTAAAAAAAGAACAACTTTTACCCAAAATCAGGCAAAGCAGTCAGGAAGATTGAGTTGCTCACAGAATCACAGATTTACTTAGAGATCTATCTTTTTGCAACGTGCTACCTGAATCTGTCACATAAAATTTTCTTGCAAGCGAACTCATAAAATTTGCTAGCAAGCACACTCACAAAATTAACTCACAGCACACCATGCATGTAAATATTTAATGCTTTATTATACAGAGATGGTATTCAGCAGGTTCTGAGCAGTTCTGGAGAACTGGTAGCGGAAATTTTGAGTAGTTTGAAGAACCGGCAAATACCACCTCTGACTGGATATTTTACAGTGTCTTTCCCCTGTCACACCCACCAAGCCATGCCTACAGAACCAGTAGTAAAAAAAATTTGAATCCCACCACTGGTTTTATAAAAAAGAAAGCAACTTTTACCCAAAATCAGGGAAAGCAGGCAGGCAGATTGAGATGCTCACAGATTCAGTCACAAAACTACCATTCTGCAATCTACTACTTGAGTCTGCACTGAAAAATAGAAGCTTCAATCCTAAGGAAGATTCAGCTCTGCTTTTAGATTAGCTAGAAAGCAAGAAATCCGATTTCCTAATTTCTAGCTAATCTAAATCTCCCAGAACAGCAGAACAGTTGATGACTGGGAGGGGAGGGGGAAAGGAAAAATAGTAACTTAGCAGGCAAGTTTGCCAGATAAGGAGTGAATGGGGAGGGAGGGGAGGGAGGGAAGGGAGGGGAGGGGCCAGCCAGTGGCACAATTTGCCAGTTCTTCGAACTGGGCAGAATCATAACAACCTATAGAACCGATCTGACAAGGTAGAATCCCATCCCTGAATAGGTCACCACACTAGTGCCTCTATCTTGGGGCCAGCTTTATTTATCTATCAATCAAATTTGCATGCTACTCAGCATCTGAAAGTCACTGTAACAGTGAGATGGGCAGCATATAAATTTACTGGTAATAAATAAATAAACTCCAATGATTTTAGGCAGCTTCTGGCAGGAAAACAAAAAAGGACAAACCCTCCTCTATTCTGATTCTTTTGGAGAAGGAACCTAGAGAAGGAACCTGCAGAGCTCCAATTGATCCTTCTCTTCTAGTCATGGGTCTGTGTGATCATTTCCCCTTTTCCTGCCAGAGAAACAGAGCCTTCCTTGGCAGCCTAGTTTGTTTTTGTTTTTTCTTTGACTTTAACAGACTGATATTTCTCACTGTGATTATAATGCTTCCCACCATGGATTATATAACATACTTGTCTAGCTAGTGCATAGTTGCAGTTTTCCAGAAGAACTCTGTGCAATCAGATTTCTCAGCATGTGGAATACTGTCAATTTCAATTCTTTGGTGCAACCTATGCTAACATTGACTACACGACACTATAAAATCTTACAATATATTACTAATTTATCACCTGCCATACCTAGAAAATGAGAATTGAACACAATTGAACAGGAAAAAAATGAAAAACTACCTTGGCCTTTATGGGAAAAAGAGATCATATTTCATTATGCCTAATTCTCAATAAAATGTCCATATTATTGTACCTTCATAATGTGAAATAGTGGCCATAGTGCAATATTGCAATAAAATTCAGCATTCAGACATGAGATAACTCACATAGCAAGTTTCACTTCAGAGAAGGGAAATTCTCATAACTGAATAGACTGATGAAAAAAAATCTCTAATGGGAAGCCAAAAAGGCAATCACACTTCAGAAAACTTTGCTGTTGTTTAAAATCACAATAATAGAGGCTCCGGCATAATCAAAGATTGATTCTGAATAATTTTAATAACCATAGAATAAAAGGGCAGACCCTCTTGTGGATAAGCAACTGGGTAAAGAATGGAAAACAAAGAGTAAAAGTAAAGACTCATTTCTCACAATGAGGAGAAGTAACTAGTGGGGTCCCCCAGAGTTCTGTCTAGGATCAGGGCTTTTTGAACTTATTTATAAATGACTTGGAATCACCTGTGTTTAGTGGAATAGCCAAGTTTGCTGGTGACACTAAGTTGTTCTGAGTGGTAAAAACAATAAGGGAGTCCAAAAAGCTCCAAAGGGATCTCTGGACATTAGGGGAGTGGGTGTCAGAATGGAAGATTCCATTCAAATGTGAGCAAGTGTGAAATGATAAACATTTTATACTTATTTATTTATTTATTTATTTATACTAATACTTATATACCACCCTTCTCCCGAAGGACTCAGGGCGGTGCACAGCCAATCACAAACCCCAATACACTGTACAAAAGTTAAAAACGGATTAAATAATTTAGGCTGTTTAGAAATTTAAAAACTTTGCCCCTCCCCCATAAAATAGTTAAAACCCCAAATATTCAAAAGCAACATTGGCGCCAAAAGCCCCAACTGTTTATTAAAAAAAACAAATGGGATCAGAAGTTATAAGGAAATGAAGATGCCAACATAGTGCACACCTGTTGTAAAAAAAAGGCCAAAAGCTTGTTAGAGCCAAAATGATATTGGAAATAGTGATGCCAATATTATAATGCCCTTTATATAAATAACTGGTGCAACTATATCTAGAATATTATGTGCAGCTCTGCTTGCCATACCAGAGGTGGTATTCAACTGGTTCTCACCTATTCAGGAGAATCGGTAGCGGTGATTTGGCATAGGTCGCAGAACTGGTAGCGACGCCTGGCTGGCCGTGCCCCCGAACTGGGTCACCTGGTCACCCGCTAATCCTGGTTGCTCTCCTAGCTTTTCCTACCACGTGGTGGCCATGGCATAGCTCAGGCAGATGTCCCAGGGCTGCTGCACATGCACACTGTGTGTGCAGCTGCTACACATTCCGTACACATGTGCAACAACCCCAGGACATCCGCCTGTCTGCCTGCCCTCCCAGAGCACATTTTCTGCGTTCTCCTGGCTGACAGGCCTCTTCCAGCCCACCCCGGCCCGGCCAGCCAGCAGGTGGGTGGGCGGATGTCCCGGGGCTTCTCACCGCCTTTGTCCCTATATGCCTGCAGCAGCCCTTCGGGCTGGCTGAGCCAGGAGCTGCTGTTCCCGGGCTTCTACTCTCCCGTGCTTGGTTGACGCCTCTTCACCTTGCCTGAAGCGGCTGGTCCTCCTGCCCCTGCCCCTCCCCTCCCTCGCCTGGCCTGAGAAGGTAAGGGTAATGGCAAAGGATAGCGAAGCGGCTGGGTTCCTATCTTCCCCTCTTTCTCCCTCACTCTGTGTGTGTGTGTGTGTCTCCCTCAAAGCAACAGCTGGGCTTTCCTTGGTGCTCTTTGCAATTTTCATTTCTTCTTTTTGAAATCCAGACTGGCTGAACAAGGATCACCAGCCATGCTGGAAGCATCTCTTTGGGTGACCCATCTCCCCCTCTCCCTCCTCTTGCAATTGGCAACTGTGGCAGGGCCGGAGGATGTCGTGCACACACACCCGAGGAGGAGAAGGAGGAGGAGGAGAAGGAGGAAGAGAAGGGTCACCCGAAGGGATGCTTCCAGCACAGCTGGCAATCCTTGTTCAGCCAATCTTGATTCCAAAATGAAGAAATGAAAATAGCAAAGAGCACCAAGGAAAGCCCAGGTGCGGCTTTGAGGGAGACACACACAGAGAGAGAGAGAGAGAGTGGGGGAGAGAGAGGGGAAGATAGGGAAGAGCGCTTGGCCAGCCGTGGCTTTGAGAGAGAGAGGGAAAAAGAGGGAAGGAGAAAAAAAAGAGTGAATGAGAAAGGAAGGGAGAAGGGTCTTCTAGTCCAACCCTCTGCTCAGGCAGGAAAACTGAGGATGCCAAGTCTGAGTGGAGGGTCAGGCAAAGGTGTCAGAATAATCTTTGGAGGGACCCTACACCAGGGGTCTCCAACCTTAGCATCTTTAAAACTTCTGGACTTCAACTCCCAGAATTCCTCACAGAATATTGGGAGTTGAAGTCTACAAGTCTTAAAGTTGCCAAGGTTGCCTGCCCTATACCATTTCAGATAAATGACTGTCCAGTCTTTTCTTGAAAACCTCCAGTGTTGGAGTATCCAACAAGCAGTTCCACTGGTTATCCAACAAGCAGTTCTCACTGTCAGGAAATTTCTCCTTAGTTTTAGGTTGCTTCTTCTTTGTTCAGTTTCGATCCATTGCTTCTTGTTTTGCCTTCTGCTGCTTTGGAAAATACATTGCCCCCCACTTCTTTGTAGCAACCTCTCAAAACCCTGTTTTGTGACCTGCCTATCACACTCTTGGACAAAACATGTGAGCCATTTCCTCCTTTCATAGATGTCCATAAAAGTACATCTATAGTACATGGATGTAGATAATAAAGTCAAAAAAATATGATTTTTTTATAGAACTATAGATATATTGAGGCTGGGGGTAACAAGGAGGGGAGGGACTGGGTGAAATACCCCTTGACATAAGTGATGTCGGGTTGGCCATGCCCACCCAGTCACATGACCACCAAGCCATGCCCACCCAGTTACATGACCACCAAGCCACACTCACCAAATAAGCCACACCCACAGAATCGGTAGGAAAAAAAAATGAATTCCACCACTGTGCCATACCTCAAAAAGGATATAGTAAAGCTAGAGATGATTCAAAGGAGGGCAATTAAGAGGCTCAAGGGAAAGGGCAACAACCCTTATTTGAAGACTTTTAGGTCTAGAAAGAGGGCAAAGGAGAGGATATGATTCAGGAATACAAAATTTTGCATGGTATGGATAACATGGACAAGGAAAAACAATTTTTCCCTTTCTTAAAGTACTATAACTAGAGGTCACCAAATGAAATTCAGTCCTAGAAAAATCCAGATAAACAAAATGAAGTATTTTTTTTTTCATGCAACATATAATTCAACTGTGGGATACCCTGGTGTAACATGAGGTGCTGACTTGGCTGGTTTCAAAAAAAGGGGTGGGCTGCTGGAGATTCATAGGGGTTCTGTGCAGTTCGGAGAGCCCCCAAATCCCATTCCTAGCTGGCCCTGCCCACTTCATCCTATCCCTCCCAGGAGTCCCCATGCGGCCCATTTTGGATACAGGTAAGCACAGGGCACGCACAGAGGCTCGGGGAGGGTGAAAAATGGGCCTCCTGGAAATTCGGGAAGGCTGGAAATGGGCCTGTTTCCTGCTTCCAGAGAGCTAGCGGAGCCCATGGAGGCCATTTTCATCTTCCTGGAGGCTCGAGGAAACCCTCCGGAGCCTGGAAAGGGCAAAAAGACCCCTTCTGCCATGATGCAGGAGGCTGACTAGGCCACGCCCACCATGGTCATGCCCACCCAGCAACTGGACAGAGAACCCTTTACTAAAAATGTTGAAGCCCACCCCTGGTTGGACCAATTCATGAACATCATAAGAGATCAAGGATTTTTCATCTTGGTAGCAGTGACTGGCTTTGAAAACCATCTGCTGGGAGACTAGTCGGTTTCATTGTTCAGTTGCAGAGCCATTGTTATATCAGATTGCTGGGCTAGATGGACAGGAATCTGATCCAGTAGAACACACTTTATGTTCTTATGTTATATATGCTATGCATGCACACATTTTTACTATACAATAACTGCTTTTTAGTTAAAAACACTCTCAGTACTCCACACGTAGCTATGAATGGCTATATGATGACTCTTTCAGCATTACACTTCGCAAATTGAGATAACTTACTTTCTACCAAATCGTGATCATTTTGCTATGATCTCAGGAAATTAGAAATCATATTGATGTGATTATGTAGATTGTATGCAATTCTTACAAATATTGATGACATTTTATCTTCTTCATCCTTCCCAGAATCCTTTCTTTTTTCTTGTAACTCTCAGATATGTTTTATATGAAGAAAATCCTATTCCACAAAGTACATTTTTACTCATATAACAATGACTGTAGTTCATCCTTATACTGTATAGTCAATCAAATTTATCTATGGCATGTTGCAGGGTAAATTCACAATGCAGGTAAAGATTTTGAATTGACAAATACATTTGCCCTGCATTTGATTTGCATCTTCCCCCCACTCCCCATTAGCTTTTAAAAAGTCAGTGAAAGCCTGAGCAAAAATCCCACTTTCTCTCTTTAGGACAAGTTGAGGCAGAACCTCCCATTTGTACTGTTATAAATAAAATCACATCCTCTGAAGAACTGCTTATTTCTTGTTTTAGAATATGAAACCTTTTGGCAGAAATCCAGGTATTCCAATGTCTCTTGACTTTTCTATTACCGGTAGACAACGCTGGCGGGGGGGGAGCGGGGGGGCTGGCGGGGGGGGGGGGCTGTAACTAGACCATCAACTGAATGAGGAAAGTCTTCAGTTAAATAGACATGGTGTACCACCCTGTGGCAAACTCCTGCTATTACACATGCAAACACTTTCAAAGACAAAAGCATGGACAGTAAAGAGGATTGTGAACAGACAAAAATGTGCATGTTTAAAAATAAAGAATGTTCATGCAGGTTATACAGTTACTGAAAAGAGGATAGCAAACATATGCAAATCTATAAAATAAACAACAACAGCTCTCTATAGACATTTAATGAAATGCCTCTACACACATACTCACACACACACACACACACACAAACACACATTTGTGTGTTTGCGCGCATGCACATACTAAGGATTTTTTCAATAAGCTGATGGATTTCTCCCTTAGTTCAAGTTCTCTATCTTTTTTAATCCTGTTTTTATTATTTTTATAAATAACTCAAGGCAAGAAATATAGCATGATTTAAGCATTTTCCAAATTTAATTTTCTGAAACACAGACCTTGAGCTGCTGGGACCAATGTTAATCTGATGTACTTATAATGTTATCTGGCTGTTTTTCCTGCAGATATCTGTAGTATTTATTCAGCACATGGAATATTGGATGTTACCCTAGAGCTTCCCTATCTGGAGGAAGTTATACTCAAAGAATTTCTTTTCCTTCTTCAATAATAATTGTATCCCAAATGGACATGCATTGATATGATTACAACTTTGGAGATTCCAAAACACAATAAATCATCCTCTTCTGCAGAATTATCATACTACCCATGTAGGCCTGCTGTTAAAAAAAATTCTAACCAATAAGTATAACACCATTACAATTGTTGCATGAAATAAAAGAAAAGGGCTGCAAAAGTATGTTTACTTTAGTGAATAAAACTCCTTCTGGAGAAAAAAAGGACAAGCATGCTAAATGGAATGAGGAATCTGTGTAATATGACAACGAAGGATTATAATAAATGCACACTAACTGTTATATTTTAACTTAAATTAGGAGGAAAGCAACATGTCTACTTGATCAAAGAAGTAATTTGGTCTAGTGGTTCAGGTTAGAAACCATGACACTATGAGCTCTTGACCTGTCTTAGGCCGTAAAAGAAGTTGGGTGACTTTGGGCCAGTCACACTTCCTTAGTCCACCATGTCAGACTCAGGGAACAAACACAATGGTGGGATTCAACCGGTGTTATTACCGGTTTGGTGATTAAGTTTTGCTGCACACGCATGTATAAAAAACTTTTGCTGTGCCATCTGGACAGCTGAAAAGTGCTGTGCGCAGATGCGTAGCGTTTGGAAAGCCTCTTTTTCCCTGCTTTGTCAACCGCCCTGAGTCCCTAGGGAGAAGGGTGGTATAGAAATCCTACAAATAAATAAATAAATAAATCAGCTGTGCTGTGCAAAGTAGCTGAGATTGAAAAAGCAGGAAATAAAGGACAGGTAAGAGCCTGGGCAGGTGGGTGGGCCAAACAGCAGCAAACACAGAACTGGTTCAGTGTCTGCTGCTCTTCAGAGCTACCGGTTCTACAGAGCCGGGCAGAACAGTAGCATCCCACCCCTGGACAAACAGAACAGTCAAATTCTAGTCACAACTAACTGGATCAATATTTGGTTGACTTGGAAAAAGAAAAGTGGATCCCGCTCTTGCAAGAAAAGTGATAGGAAGCAAAATAATTGTCCCCTTTTCTATATTGGATCAAAGCAAAAAGGGTTTTTGTTCCATTCAGGATCCTACAGTAGCCAATCTAATGTTCCTAAAGTCAAAACCTTGAGCACTATTCCTAATTTTTTATAATTTTCACAAGATGCAGTCCTCTCCTGCCTATTTCCACATAGTACATGACATTCAAAGATACACTGCTTTTACAACTTTGAAAAAAAGATGACTTATTTAGCTAATTTAGCTAATATTACATAGAATAAGAGGAACAGAGAGTTTTTCTAATACACCTTCCTATTCTCTGAAAATGGATGAAATATCACAAAGGAATATTATTTCTTGTCTAATTTGTCCGATGTCAAACATGGTAAACAATATCCTGTTGTTCTTTTCATGCTCACTCTTTCTTGGCAAGCGCCATTCTTTCCAAGTGATTTCGTGGGAATTATAAGGGATGGCATTTTCATTCTTAGCATTTGCACAAAATTAAACATTTGGCTTGAGACCCAGGAGCTGCAATATTTATGCAGGAAAAATGGACTATCAGTGATTACCCTGCTTTATTTGGTCTTTGAGAAATGTTCTACAGTGTCTTCCTAAAAACTTCTTCAATATTACCATGTTTGGTTTTGTAGCTGGTGCTATAATGAAATGGCTCCTACTGATTGTCATTCATTTTATAGATTTCTCACTTAGATTGTGCTTTCACATTGCTGGTAAATATATGCCATTTGTTTGCTGTAACTTTTAGTTGCCACTTGAAGCTTTGAAACAGGGGATTCAAATATCTTGCATTAGCTGTAATTGAGTATAAATAATCTCTGTGTTTCAAGTTTAATTTTATTTTATAATTGGAAGCTAGAAAGAATGTTCCTTTTCATGTAAGAGAGGTGTAGGCCATGGGGAGAATGGAGGGAAGGAAGCTATTGCCAGTTCTCTCTCTCTCTCTCTCTCTCTCTCTCACACACACACACACACACACACACACACACACACACACACACACACACACACACACACACACTTGAAGTTGGTTATATTCATAGAAGTTGTAGTGTTCTATAAATATTGCTACTGTGAGTTCTGGTTAATTATGCTGAAAGCATACACATCAAAGTAATCAGTGGATGGACTTCGTTTGTTTATGGCAACACTAGCAGATGGCAAGACAGATGTCATGGAAGCATTATTTGGCTTTTCTCTTTATATTTTATTGGGGTTTACAGTACATTATTACCTTTTGGCAATGGCATTCACAGGTATTCATTTTCAACAGGGTAGGAACAGCAATAAAAAGGGCAATATGAATGAAATGAATACAGAGATGCTAAGATGCAGATTTTTTTTTCAGTTTCATCTGCATTAGATGAAAAAGATATGGGGGCAGCCAAACTGTTTATATGTCTTCAGCTAAATAAAACAAGTATTCAATAAATATTCAGTATGATCATGTGATCATTGTAATTAATAGACCAACCAGTTTATAAAGGGTAAGCAAAAATGGGGTATCAAGCATTTAAACTGGTATGCACAGACCAAATACCTAAACAGCCCTTCAAATTGGATTTCAAATGATAAAACACATGTGCAGAGCAGTGTGCATACTAAAGAGGTATCCTTCTAGCTTGGTAGTCTTATTATATATTTATTTGCAAAAATAAAAGCATGTAGTATTCATTTCTGGTATATTCTATTTCAAATAAAATAAAATTCAAAAGAACATAAGTATTTTACAAAAATCTTGCAGAACAGAATTAATATTTGAATAAATTTATTTCCAGAAATAAACCATTAATGCATATTACTACATTATGTAAACCAATGAGCAAGAACCCACCATTTTTACCTAAACACAAGTGCATGAGCACGCAAATGTACTTACACACACAGAAAAAGAGACAGATATAACACATCCATTCATCTATTCATTGATTCAGAATTAGACTGTAAAGTCTCAGATAATGCCATCTAGTGATCAACCATATTTTTTTCATTCCAGAATTGTCAGCTCTAGTAATTCCAAAGTCAGAACCAGGAGTGGGATTCTATCGGTTCTGACTGTTTCTATAGAACCCTTTGTTAACTTTCTAAGCAGTTCGGAGAATCAGTAGTTAGAAGAAATCTCTTTTTGTTTTTTTCTACCCTTATTACATTCTTGGCAGACAGCCTAGATTTATTGTCTCTTTTTTTTTTTAAAGGGGAAGGATTGTTTTAAGCTTTGTACATTGTTGTTGGGAGGAAATACTCCCCTGCAAATACTTCTTCTTGGCTAGCTAGAAAGATTGATATTCAAACGTGAGTTTACATACCCGTTCTGAGTTTTAGTCTAAAACTGATGTTCAGTGAAGTTTAATTCTGTGCTTGGTGACGTTTAATCCTGTGTTTATTTATGGGATAATTTTCCCTATTCAGCTTTGTTTGGAAGGAAAAAAGATTAATCTCTGTTCCTGAAAAGAAACATTTGAAAAATCTGCTAGTTCCTGTGTCTATATGTTCTGGTAATTGGTTTAACAAACAACAGCTACTGTTGTGATTTAATTATTTGTATTGTGTTTGAATTTTTTCCTGCCTCATGGTTTCTTTTTCTATTTGGGGTGGGGGTCTTCCTTCACTGCTTTGGTGGTATCTGGCACTGTCCTTTTGGGGTATACTTCAAAGAGGCAGGATGCAAGCTTGGCACTGATTTTTTTTACTACCTTTCTGGGGGGCATGTGACCTTTCCTTAAATCTGGATGATTTCCTTAGGATATCTTGTGAGATGAGTGAGACCAGCTGGTATCTTTAAGTGGTGTAAATGGATCTAAGGATTGCTTCTCTTGGGTGTGCTCTTTCTGGAAAGCTTAAATGACCTCTCTGCTAAAGGTTTCACTTTATAATCAAGAGTTGGCTGTTGATAGTTATCACTGAATTTTAACTATTTAAATTCCTCAAGATGCTCTGGCACTCTGACTGATTTGTAACTCTGGCTTGCAGGTATTTTTAATCTAATGATTAGTATTTAGGGCAGCTTTTGCAAGCAAAGAAGCTTTTTGTATTTTTGTACAGGTAATGCTTGACTTACAACAGTTCATTTAGTGACCATTCAAAGTTAGAATGGCACTGAAAAAAGTGACTTATGACTGTTTTCACACTTACGACCATTGCAGCATTCCCACAGTCATGAGAGGCCTGGCAAGGAGAACCATCCTTTGATGTGAGTGATGTTGAGTTTCCCACGCCCACCCAGTCACATGACCACCAAGCCTCACCCATCAAGCCATGCTCACAGAACCGGTTGTTAAAAAATTTGAATCCTACCCCTGGTCAGAACCCACACAGGGCTAACTGTGTTTGATGGAGAAGACTTCTGACAATGAACATCAGCCAACTTTTCACAGATATTAATAAGTGAACTGATTGTATCAAATCAAGACAAAGATTGTAATTATCAAGAATTAGTGAAAGAAAACATACTAGCATTCAATATAGATAACATACAAATTCCATATAGACAAGAAATAAGTTAAAAACAAAATGGCCAATAATAGATTGTCTGTATGTAAAAGTATATTGGCAACTACTTAAACTACTATTTCAGTTCTGGTCATGGCATCTAGAAAGGAAAACTATGGAACAATGGGCAAAATGAATCAAATGGCTGAAACAACTCTTCTGAAAGGGAAAAAAATACATTTTAATATAATCTTTAATATAGAAAAAAGTGAATAAAGAGAATGTGTGAATTTGTTTCAAATGTGCAAGGTGTAGAAGTAGTGAAGAATAAGACATTTTGATCACATAAGTCTAGAATCCCATCCCATCCAGTAAAGATGAATGAATACAGATTCTGGAGAAAGGCAAAGTCTTTCAGGTTGAACTCCTTAGAAAGAAATGGAAGAAATCCATAGAAGTTACTATCATCTAACAGTCATTATGTTTAAATTCTTCTGTGCATTAGTCTATAGAGATTCTCAGTCATCCAGGTCATGGTTGTCCCAAGGGTACTTTTTTCAGGAGGCAACTAGACTTTCTTGCTTTTTCTTTTGAAGACGTTTCGCTTCTCATCCAAGAAGCTTCTTCAGCTCTGACAGGATAGTGGTGAATGGAAAGATTTATATTCCTTGCAGACAGCTGGTCATTTGGATCCTTTAAGAGTGTCATTGGAGAACTTGGTGGTTTATCTGTGTCCTCAGGATCACTTGAGTAGTGCTCCTGGTTCCTGTAGTCTGCATTTTTTTTCTCTGGAAATCCATTCCTACTCCTACACCATTCAAAGGGTATTCATCCCAAATTGTATAGCTAAACATCTGTAGAGATTCTCAGTCATCCAGGTCATAGCTTTCCCAAAGATGCTTTTTTCAGGAGGCAACTGGACTTCTTGTTTTTTCTTTGATGGCTTTTTTCTGTCCAGAGGAGCGAAAATGCAGACTACAGGAACCAAGAGCACTACTCAGGTGACCCTGGGGACACAGATAAACCTCCAAGGGCTTCAAAGACCCTCTAAAAGGATGCAAATGACCAGCTGCCTGCAAGAAATAAAAATTCTTCCATTCCTCACTATCCTGTCAAAGCAGAAGAAGCTTCTTGGATGAGAAGCTAAATGTCATCAAAGAAAAAACAAGAAATTCCAGTTGCCTCCTGAAAAAAAGCACTTTTGGGACATTCTGTATATTGGCAAATTCGTTAGCAAACCCATTTCTCCATTTTTCATAATCCCTGAAATTAATATTATTTACTTTCAGGATTTCTGAAGACTTACTAATATAATTCCTTCTGCCTCTTCTACCCCAGCCCTTAAGGGACAATTTTTCTCTTGTGTACTTTAATAAAGTCATTTCCTTCCTTTATAACTGTTGCATTACTAATGCAGAAATGATGGTAAAATCTTTTATTCCCTGCCCTACATGCTGCAAGCTCTCTAATGAGCCAAATATTATTAAGCATTTTCCCTGTTGTTTGCAGCATAACTTTCTGCTCCATTGCTGTTTGGCTTTCCATTCCCTTTGGAATTGAGACTAAGAGTGAGACTAAGCCTATACTATCATCTAATCTGAATGAAGTATAAAAACTGGTCTATCTATATTGCTCAGGGGTGGTGACCAAAACCAAAATTCAAAGCCATTCCAGGACATTATAATCAACTACAATTATTGCTGAGGCAGTGAAAATATGGAAAAAGTGTCTAAAACATGTGGCAGAACATAAACTGATGCCTTGTCCAAAAGAGGGAAATATCCACACAAAAACAAAACAAGAAACAAATATATCACCACCATTTAGTTTATCATTATGCATGATTTTTTAACAAAAACCTCAGGCTTATCATACTATCCAGACCTGACTGTATAATATGATTTATAACCTGGTTTTCCATAAAACCCATGGCAAAATTCACTATAAGCCAAGGGTAAGCAATGCACAAGCAGCCACAACCCCCAGTCTATTGTACCAAAGTGCCCTGAGAATGTGTAGCTGATTTCAGCAGCTACAGTACATGGTCTATTTTGGGCAGCATAATGTTCTCAAACATTTTCCCTACATTAATGATTCCAGCGGACATGATCAGCCTTTGGGAGGCACAATGCATTCTTTATGATCAGAATCTCAACATTGCCTCCTTAAATGCTTGAAAATATTTGATCCCCATCTCCCTGGATATACCCTGTTGTCATTAATGTCCATAGTATTGTTTTTAAAGAAAGAAAAATGTTGTCCATAATAAAAATTGCTTGTTCCTAACACTGAATGAAGCCTGTTCCCATTATTTGGGGGTGGGGAGGGAGTCAGGTGATATTTTTAAATGTATGTTTTGGGGGAGACTAATAGATAGATAGAGAAGGCCATGTTATACGTACTGAATGTGCAGGTCAGGAGTTCTGCCTTCAACTCTCCTCTCTTCTATTTGTTTTTAATGGTGTTGGGATGTTTATATTAGGAAACCTTGAATAATTGACTAGTAGATCAATGAAGCATTTGAAAAAGAATATTCAACAATCTATTCTTTGGTGATAAAGTGTATTTTGTTTATAAATGCATGAATTGCTGTGGAGCCATATATAAGCAGCAGTATAGAATATTGTTAAGCAGGCATTTGAAGGGGAAATGTAGACATGTGTTTCATGTGATAATTGTTTTGTTACTGCTGTTGTTATTTTCTATGAAATTATAGGTGTTAACAATTCTTCTTTAGATTCTGGGCAGAGTTTAATGAATAGAAACAGCAAACCATCAAATTAATCAGAATCTGCCATTTTTATAATATAAAGTAGCCAGTTCTTGTCAGTTATAGTGTTGGGGAATGTAGTTGGAAACAGATTTATTATACCTTTATGTTTCACTCCATTCTCTGTAGTTGGTAGGATATGCTCACCTTGGTGCAGAGCAAGATTTGTAAATCTGGCTTAATATATTGGGATGCAAGTCTTAGCATTTTTCCCCATGCTTTTCACCTTACAGAAATCCAAGATGGTAAATTTCTTATCATTTTTCTATTTGTATACTTTCAGAGGCAACTGTTCTAAGCTATGATGGAAGCATGTTTATGAAAATTCAACTCCCTATGGTGATGCACACAGAAGCAGAAGATGTGTCCTTACGGTTCAGGTCTCAGAGAGCATATGGCATTCTGATGGCCACAACCTCAAGAGAATCTGCTGATACATTGCGTTTAGAGCTGGATGCAGGCCGAGTTAAGCTAACAGTCAACCTAGGTAACATTCTTCCCCCCTCCCATCCTAAAATTTACATTTCAAACATCCTTTTTTATCTTTGCCTGCTAGCATCAATTCAACAGCCTGTTTGACACTGAAAATAACCTGTCTTTTATATATGAAATTTGTACATGTGTGTGTGTGTGTGGGTGGGTGTGGATGTGTATTTGTAATATTATTCCATTATTTATTTATTTGGGTTTTATATTTATATTTATTTTTATGCATTCCTTTTCAACCTACTATAATTAATTTTCAGCCACAGCCTGTTCTAAAAAGAGAAGACCAGCACTTCAGTGGTGTTAATGGGGTATTCCATTTTGGAAAAAAATGTTCCAAAAATGATTTATCCTGACAGATATGTCCATATTGCTAGAAATCCAATATTCCTTTGACACAAGTGTTTATACAGCACCAGCCTCCACTTCTGTTCCTGAAAATCTGTATTCATGGCTTTGTATTGCATTTGGCAATCTCTCACTATTTATACAATCAGTGAAGAAGCTAATGCTCTATGGGAATACATGTTATTGTTAGTGTTGTGGGTAAGGATAGTCTGAGAATGGTCCAAAATAATAATAATAACAACAACAAAATCCCTGGCTTTTCTGTGTGGCCTTCAGTCAGAAATCATACCTAAGTAGGTTACTTGTGAAAACAAGGTTTATTCTCAAAATATTCACAAAACCATCCTGATGGTAGTTTACTGTTTCTAGCAATTTCTAATACATTGCAGTTTATGTAAAATGTATGCACAAGTATAGAAATAAGATATCTTGCAAACGTAAACCACAATTACAAGTTATATGTTTGTTTGCTATGGTCTTCTCTCTCTGTAGCAGTCTGTCATTCTATGTTATCAAAATCATCTTTCCTCCCTGCTTTCGGTTGTTCCTTAAAAAATGCTCCCACAAACTTCATATTAGTTTTTCTGTGTGTCACAAATAAGACAACCCTTCAATGCCCAAAGTCTGCGGCCCTCAGCAAACAGCCATGTGAACACGAACCACATAAACTCTTCTGCAGAACCAAGATCATGTTTTCTAGGGAAGGGGGCTTGTAAACAATTTTGTAAACAAATTCCTTTCTTCACTCATAAAGCTCATGTAGGTTTTCTTGAAGAGCTTCATTTTTTGAGAATATTTTCCAGACCATTTATGCAGCAGATTGAAAAGCTAACCTGAGGTGATTTCACTTTTAATTTGAAAAAAATTAATAGGGCAGTTGATATATTCAAATCCCATTTATAAGAAACAGTGAATAGTTGAATTTTGATGGTGTTAAGGAGGAGATTTTGCAGTGGGAAATTCTTCTAAATTTTGCCTAGAGCCCTCTTGTGGCAATTTTAAGTTATTGCAGGCTGCTAAATAGTTTCAGTTGAGAAATGGCAGGGGCTAACAATGAAATGAGGGTTATTTCAAGAGAGCTTTCTGTAGACAGAGTCACATAGGGGATGTTCCTTGGCTGTTTGTAACCACTTTTCTGATGCGGTTGACGACACATGACAAACTCAGCTACATGGAAACAGAATCTAAGCTTTATTTTTTCTTTAAATGTCTATAAATCCTCAAAGACCTTGAAGAGGAATAATTAAAATGCTGATCGTCTGAGCATAAATCATTAATCCATAGAAAACCTAGCAGAGTGTACATACAGAAGCAATGGAACAAGAGCAACGGTTTTCTTTTTACAAGCCTTATTCAGCCAGAGAGTCAAAAGTCACTATGGGAAAACAGACAAAAAGCAAATCATCAATCGTAGAATTGATTCAGAATAATTACACTTTGAAAAAAAAAAAAAGACTACATGAAGGAATCACTTTCCAGCTATTTATGAATTGTTTTAATGGATCTACAGTTATTCCAGAAATTGAGAAGCAATCTAAAGTAGTTTAAGTATGGCTTTTTAAATTTTGAAAAATGTGTCTTCCTTTGAGGCAATACCAGTGGCCCAGAATGTGAGATTTTAGCCTTGGCAAGCACAATTCCCCATTGTGACGGAGCACTTTTTGAAATTATAATGGCAATCTATTTGTTCTTTCATATATGGGAGAGAATGTTGCAGCCAGCTTAAATCCACTGACTGGAACAATTGCCACAAACCATTTTTGTCACTTAGATTTGTCACCATGTAGCTTTGTTTGAAATTGGCCATTTTTTTTTGTTACCCTATTATCACTTTTTCTACTTCTAAAGTCTTATCACCATATAACTGCATACTCTGGCAATATGGAAAGAATCAAAACATATATAGTGGCCATGTTTGCATGTGTCTGTCCCCGGAAGGGTGGAATGTGATTTTACTGGATGTCTGCAGCTAATACTTTGAAGGATAAATTTTCATTTCTCATCTATTCTTCCCCATCTAGACTGTATCAGGATTAACTGTAATTCCAGTAAGTGCCTATTCAAAATTTTTAAATTTATTATTCCTCCATTATGAAGTATTTGAAAACTTTAGATTATATAACATGTCGCATATCATTTTTGCATAATAGAATGACTTCCGTGGGATGGGGAGGTACCTTGGGAAAAATGTCATGGGTACAAAAAGAAACCATAACATAACCTCTGTCATGGTTCCTCCAACTCCTAAATAATGATTTAGAAAAATTTCAAGAATGTTGGCAGGGATTTTTGGAGTTTCAAATCAATTTTGAAAGGAAAAATATTTTATTATTAATATCATGATGTGGTTGCCATGGTGGCATAAGAGTTAGATTGCAGTACTGTAGGCTACTTCTGCTGATTGTAGGCTTCCAGTAATTTAACAGTTCGATTCTCACTAGCTATTTGACTTCCTATTGCAACATACATAAAAGCAAAACAACTACACAATCAGCAATTCAAGCATTCAACAATTATTCTCTCAAATTAAGAATTTTCTCTGACTGCTTGAATGAAATGAAAACTTCAATAAATATTTTAACAATATTAAAGGTTATATTTGTGTATTGGTTTCTTTTTGACCCTATGGTATATTGTTTTTATTATATGTCTTGCATCATTTTTACTGGGTAAACTGATAATAAGTTTTTAATCTTTCTGATATTATTTGGATTAAGATTCTATGTTCTGAAAGAGGATTGTGGACTGTGATTTTATTTTGAGTCTGTGGATCTCCCAAACATTCTATAGTAAGTACAATAGATTTTATTTTTTCTTTTGGGGAAGGATGTTAAATGTTGCAGCTTTTTACATAGTCAGTGTACAGTAATATACAAATAAATGACCAAGGACATGATGAACTTAAACCTAATTTTATCAATTTCAATGGAAGAATTTTAAGTGATTTTACCAATTCCACTGATGATAAAATTGAAAGATTCTAACCTTAACTAGATTATGCTTTCCATCAAACATATGGTAATACAATTCAATGGCACTTAGTAGATTTAAGGAGAGGGAAAAGGAGTGCTTATTGAATTAACTGCCAATGGTACTCTGGATTTTTGCTTTGGAATACTCAAAATTTAAATTTTCTTATTCAAAATGAAAATAAAATATTTGCACGATTCTCCTCCAGTTGCCTTCTTGTAATGGGTAAACTGTGAATTATATTTTTTATGATATTTCCACAAGCAAACAAAAAACATGATTAACTGGGATAATAGCAAGAAAAAAATCATCCTTCCAAATACTTTTTGACGTAAGTTATTTAATGTAGTTGCTAATATAATTCTAATTATACTGTATTAGTAACATTTTAAGGGAAAATACATTTTGAAAACATGAATAGTGATACTTAAAATTCTGGAACTAAAATTAAAATACAATTTCAAACTAGTTGTTTCTTTGTTTTTTTATCTCAGAACTGTATATGCATGTGAAGATCAGGCTAATCTCTTCCTTAATGGCTTTTAAAAGCTTATTAAAAACTGAGCTTTTCTGGATACCATTCCAATACTTCACATTTACACCATCATTAACTTTTTTATTTTTACTGTTATGGTTATGTGGTTCTTAATTTTAAAAATGTACTCTAATTATTATTTTTTTTGTTTGTAATTAAATTTTACCGTGGATTTTTTTAATCATTTCATATGTTGTACATCACTTGTGAGAATCATAAGAGTGCAATGGGATAAAATTTTAATTAATAAATAAATACATTATTTAAGAAGAAACATAATGTTACTCTTAAGAATAAAAGAAAGTATAGTTTGTCATAGACATAGTAAACAGCTTTGGTAGTTCATGGCTAATCTGTTGGAATGTATTATTATATTCCTGTGAGTTGTTCTATTCTTCCTTCCAATGGAAGGGAGAAATTGTTCAGAAGATATCTATTAAAAACAAAAGTGTGTATTTTTCTTTTTTGTTATTATTGTTATTTAAGATCTGAAGTCTATATATCTGAGATTGTAATATAGGTAGTCCTTGATTTACAACCATTTGTTCAGCAATATGGAGCCTTCCCCATCCCAAGACACCCCTTATTGCACATAACATCCACACCAGAGAAAGTCACAAATGCATGAGCCCCTTGCGTAATGATCACCACAACCTATGACTGTAATTTTAAGTAGAATTGTGGATGTAAATTCAGGACCCCCCCATGCAATGTTTTCTAATGTGTATCACCTAGGTTACCATTAATGAATACATTTCAGCCATAGTAATGGTCTGATTGGTGCACAATTAGAATCCAAAGCCTTCATACAGATGGACCATTTCACATGATTGATATGTTAAGGGAAAGGTTGTAAAATACTTCCATGGTCAGGTGTGTAATCCAAGGTTAAACTGGGCATCACATCTATTTTGACGAAGATAGGACAGCTGAGGCACAAAGAAAATGTAAGAATGTTCCAGTTAATACATCATCTGAGGAAAATTTTGAAAGATAATCTGAATCCTGTAACTGAACATTAACAAATAATACTGTTGATTGCATGTAATGGTCCAATATCTCTTTTGCAATTTTATGATTTCTCACATTTTATAAATTTAATCTGAAATAAAAATTTACAAGTATTCAAAATGCATATCCAACTTTCCAGAATAACTAATTTCAATTACAAAATTCTGTATCTTAAATTTAAAACAAAACCTTTCAGTTTCTGATGTGATATTTTCGTTCAATACTTTATGGTATATTTCAAACGTTTGCATTTTAGCAAGCATTGAAAATGATCAACTGTAAAATATACCATATTCAACCTTTTGGATAACTATTTACTGTTAAATGTAAATGTATATTAAATATATCTGCATTTGTTTGGGTGTCAGTGTAATACACATAGAACTGTAAAATATATAGTGGTTATTTGATAATATTTTTATGGTTTAAGTATACCTGCAGAATATTTAATAACAGCAGTTAAAGTAACAGTTGGGGAAATTAATTGCCTTTTATGAAAGGGAAAGGGAGTTTTAATTCTATTCTTTTTTATTTATACATTATTATATTATGGTATTATATATTATATTATTATTTAGTCCTAGCCTATATTTCAATTGAATTTGATCACTGAACCATTTAACAATAATATGTGAACTAGAAAACATCATTATTCAAAAATGCAAGTTAAAAACAATAGAAAACCAGTTGAAAATTAAAAACCTGGTACAAATTTCTAAGTTGTTCTTATAGAGACAGAGAAACACAGCTCCTGAAGACTATGTATCAGGCCTGCCACAAATTTAAACCTCTAAATAGAAAACAATCCTTGGTTCCATTTTCTGAGAAAGGTATATTTTTATTAGAGGTTAAATGTGTTGTAGTAGTGCATAGCCAGAACTGAGATTCACACACCAAAATCCCTACATTACAACTTCCCCTCCTTAACTATCTCTCATTTCCCACCCCAAGATAACCAATTAAAATCTTGCAAGCTGTTTCCCTAATGGTCAGCGTGCTCTCTCCTTCTTCCAGCTGGGTGACCTGGAAACAGCTTCTCAAGAAGGCACAATATCTACTTTCTATTTCCCAAGCATCTACCCTTCATTTCCCTTCTCCATAGTTGATGGCAGACTGTCACAGAATATCAGCAATGCACAAGCAAGCATGCAGAGGTAGCTGACACTATGTTCTAAAATATGAGACAGGTTGCCTGTGATAATAAAAGGATATTCAGAAAATTCTCACCTGTGATCATAATGCCTGAACTGATTTGTCCTAAGAGAAGTGGTCCCTCAGATATCCAGAACCAAGTTATTCAGATTAATGCCAGGATCTTAATAAGAGTTGGTTGGTAATAACAGTTGGCAACTATCACATTTCTTTCAGTAATGGCATCATAGGATCCTTGTACCTTACACTGATGGGTAGTCTAACTATCACACTATGGCCATTGCAAAGAAGGCCCAACAGCGCCTGCACTTTCTGAGGTTGATGAAAAAGAGTGGTCTGGGTGAGAAGTTGCTGGTTACTTTTTACTGTTCTACCATCGAGAGCATTTTGGCATACTGTGTAACAGTGTGGTATGCTGGATGCTCTGCAGTGAATAAGAAGATGCTCCAGAGAATTATAAACACAGCACAAAAAATCATCGGTTGCTCTCTTTCTTCTTTGGAAGAGATTGTGAAGACCAGACTCCTCTCTAGAACAGGGGTCGCCAACCTTTTGGACCTCAGGGACCACCAAACTCATAATTTTAGATCCCAGGGACCACTAACTGGTTCTGTGGGCATGGCCTAATTTGTGGGTGTGGCTTGGTGGTCATGTGACTGGCTGGGCATGGCTTGTATATAAATATTATAAATATTTATATAAATATTGATTTTTTTTATAAAATAAAGAGCAACTTTTACCCAAAATTAGGCAAAGCACGCAGGCAGATTGAGTTGCTCACAGAATCACAGATTCATTCAGAAATCTATCTATCTGCCATCAGCTAGCTAAGTCTGTCATATAAAATTTGCTTGCAAGCAAACTCATAAAATTTGCTAGCAAGCAAGCTCACAAAATTAACTCACGACACACCATGTATGTAAATATTTATTTTTTTATTAAAAAAGAGCAACTTTTATCCAAAATCAGGCAAAGCAGGCAGATTGAATTGCTCACAGAATCATTCAGTGATCTGTCTATCTGCCATCGGCTAGCTCAGTCTCTCAAATTTGCTTGCCATGAGTCTGCACTGAATTTGCTTGCAAGCAAATCTTCAGTCCTAAGGGAGGCTTGTCTGAGCAGAGCCGAAGATCTAAAGATTAACTAGAAAGCAAGAAATCCAACCATTTCCTGCTTCCTAGCTAATCTAAATCTCTCAGTGCAGCAAAACTGATGATGGTTGGAAAAAGGAAAAATAACAATTTAGCAGGCAAGTTTGCCAGATAAGGAGTGAGTGGGCGTGAAGGGTTCCCACAGACCATATGGGCTGTGCAGCCTTGTGCTTCTGCACAGCCTGGATTAATTGCTTTGGGGAGTGCTCTGGGGGTGAGATTTCTCTGCAGCCCAACAAAATTTTCTCACGGCCCACCAGTTGGCAACCGCTGCTCTAGAACACTAAAAATCTCCATGGACTGTTCTTATCCTGGACACTCATATTTCGAACTGTTACCATCAGGGAGGCGTTATAGGTGTCTTAAAATGAGGACTAATAGATTGAGAAACAGTTTCTTTTCCAAGGCAGTAATTATCTTGAATCAAACAGTGCATTTGTGATTTAGTCCTACTATTATTATTATTATTATTTTAATTTTTAAATACTCTGTAGTGTCATTTTGATGTGATGTTTGGGGCACTGTGCTGGAATAGCTTTCAACTTTCATTGTATCCATGGAATGCAATGACAATAAAGGTATTCTATTCATATTTTGTACCATTTGAAATTTCTGGATAGTTTTCCAGGCCAGAGAAAGGATCACATAGGTAAAGATAGATATAATCATAGAATTAGACATCAGCATTTTCAATGACCATTTTGTATGACTATAGGAAGGACACTGAAAAAAATATTATTGATGTTGATCCTTCTAGCTGCAGACTACTTGGGTGAACTGACATCACTGGTGAATTAAAGGAAAAGAATAATACTGATTAAAAAAAAACCAAGAATGGATAGGAAGTAGAGTGATAGCCATATGGAATGGGCTGTCATGGAGACAAATAAAAAAAATAAGCAAGTAAGTTTTGTAGTCAGAAGGATTATAATATCTAACTGGTTGAAGAATTATGTAAGATTGTCAAATAATGTGGGAGACAGCAATTTTTTTTCACCTTATAACTTGGCATTTCTTCCATTTAAATTGTAGCAGGTAAAATTGTGATATACTTGTAGCATTCATACCACAAATTTAATATATACATGTATATTCCTATTTATGAGTGTTTTAATGGTTCAGAAAAAGCTCTTGATGTGACACTTAGATATATATCGTTGCTATGAAACTGAGAATCTTTTCTTTATGACAGGACAACTTTTCTACTTTTGTGTTATTATAAAGTGATACATATCTAGTTTTTAAACAGTCAAACTCTGATCTTTTACTTTTTGCTTAGATTTAAACATCATTGTATTTATGTGAGAATGAAGTTGTCTCAATCTCCAAAAGCTATTGCTGAAATGTCATCATAAAGAACCTTAAATCATTTCCTAATTTCATTATGTGCACTGTGATTGCTTTTAATTTAGAAATAATATTGTCAGGTTATAACTAAGATATTCCCTCTAATTTTTATGTCATTGTTTTTTACCTTTATTTTCCTATCCTTTATGACTGGAAATATAGGACACTTCCATTTCATTGCAACAAATCATATAAAGGTTAAATTTTGAATGGATAACTGGAATAAGATTGTCCATTGAATGAGCTTCAGGCTCTAGAGAAGGTTTGATTTCAGCCCTTAAAAACATGCTTGTTTACTGCAGCATATGGAAATTCGGAAATCAGTTATCTGTTGAATTAGACAGACTGACAGATTCATCATCAACTGTTTTTCTTTGTACTGTTGTACTTCCATTACTTTTTTCTCCACAAAAGTACAGAAAATAAAGTGAAAGGTAGGCAAGCTATTGTGAGAGGGTAATTGCCCAATTTCACACATGAGGTAGGATAACTAAACACTGATAAATAATAGTATACATTGAAATTTGAAATAATTGATTATTTTCATTTCAGATAAATCATAACTATCTTCATGGAGCTATGTACAAAAATGATTTCAGTACTTTTAGTTTGCTCCATGCTTCATTCATTGGTTTGCTGAATATTAACTACAATTGAGGAACTTGCATATGTGAAAATATAGCTTTTTAACTCCATTTTCTTTGTTTTTTATTCCCAGGCAGATTGAAAGCCTGCCTGGAGGACCCATTAAGAGGGACAAAGCAGTTACCAATAACAGCAATGATTGCTTAATTACTCTTTTAAAATTCTTAAATTTAATAAGAGAGAATGTTCTACAAAGAGAGAAAAAAATAGAAAAATTAAAAGCATGTTTTGTATTTTCTAAATTAATTTGTTTTCAGATATTTCACTTCTCAAAAGTTTTGTGATACGTTTAGATTGAAGAAAATATGTTTGTTAGGAGTTAGTCATGAAATAATAAGCATGTTTCATAAAGGACTTTCCTCTATCATGGTTTGGCTAGCTGTGCTAAGCCAAATAAAATAATATAATGAAAAGGACTAGATTATGTTAAATAATAACATATTTGGTTGCTTCTACACACACTAATATCCTCCTTTCCTCCCTCCCTCCCTCCCTCCCTCTCGCTTTCTCTCTCTCTCACACGCAAATGCCTTAAAGTCAAAGGTGTGACTTTTACATTTACAATATGCTCTTTTTCATCTACCTTCAATGTTCTAAGTCCAGGGGCCAGCAACTTCTTCCCCTCAGGGAAGATGCAAAAGTGGTAAAAATAAAACTGAAATTTAAAGAGTATAAATTTTTTATTGTTTGTTATAGAAACACTTTTATTCTGGATTAAAGAATCCAAATACCCAATGTTATTTTTTCCAGCAAAGGTTGTCTAGAGGTCAATAACTTTAGAGGAAATACATTTTGTATACAGTATATCCACTCTGTAATATTTTGATATTATTCCAAAATTTTAAGGTAAATGAGCCCCCTAAAGGTACTTTGGTGAAATGGGAGGCATAGAAGTCTTATAATGCAGTGCAGTGCAGTACAATGCAATACAATGCAATGCAATGCAATGCAAACAATACATAATATAAATGTAATTATTATTTTTTTTAATTACATTTATATGCCGCCCTTCTCCGGAGACTCAGGGCGGCTTACAGTCTATGGAGCACCATGCTAAGTGCTCAGCAATAGCCTTCATTCCATTGTATATGCCTGCTTATTAGTAGGGCTTTTTGGCCCCCCCAAGCGGCATTTTTACAAAGTCAGCTTATTGCCCCCAACAATCTTTGGGTCCTCAATTTACCTACCCCGAGAGGATGGAAGGCTGAGTCAACCTTGAGCCTGGTGGGATTCGAACCTGCACTAATTGCAGGCAGCTTGCACTAAGTGCTAGATGATTAACAGCCTGCACCACCAAGGCCCGTGGTGGTTATTATTGGGAGTTAAACATATATAGATCAATGTAAACATCTAATCTTTATCATTAATTGCTTTAAATTGCTTTATGCAGTAGATATATCTCCAGATTTTAACTAACCAAAAATATAGGCATACATTTTCCATAAATTTAAGATTAGAGATCTGCTGCCCCATTAACTTTCTACAACTATTAAGTCAGGATGTGATTAAGGATTAAGGTAGGAAGAACTTATGTTTCGTTCCATTTTCAAACAAACTAATCTAGTTAAAGCTTTTTGACAAAATAAGTGAACTACAATATAACTATCCATTGCATTTTGCAGACCTCTCAATTATATAACATAGTTCTGCAATGTCAAGTTGTACAAAAATATATAGCTTAGAAATTACACATAGAATTTGCATTAGGGCAAGTGGCATCTCCCCTCTCAAATTTAGGATATAGAAGATATTGTCAGTCTAATTGCAAAATATACATATCTAGATGAAAATTGGTACAAAACTTCATACAGTTTTTCATTAAGTTTTTATGAATTATATTTATTTTTAAAATGATAGAAAATAGTGTGGTATGAACTTTTAGCTGAAAAAGAATAATATTTTTTAGACAATGAAAATAGACATTTTTCCATTCCTGTGCATTAACTTCTGTTCATTGTTAGGTTTCCTTGTTTAAGGAAAGCATTTTGGGGCAACATTAACAGCAAATGTAATATCAGCAACAAGTAGACATATAGCACTCATTTTAACATGAAGCAGAATGCAAGCATATTTCATCCAGTTCCTTAAAGTCAGAAATAAATGGGGATTAATTGAAGTTCTAGGAATCTATTAATCAAATTAACCTTATTAATTCTATGTAGACAAAATGTCTTTTGATCAAGGTCAGACTGTACAAGAATCATACTTGTGAATTCTTTATGTTGGAAATTCCTTGCTTTGGGGATCCAACAGATAAACCAAAGGGCTTTGGTGGTCAGGCTGTTAATCATCTAGCACTTAGCTCAATTGCCTGCAATTAGTGCAGGTTCGAATCCCACCAGGCTCAAGGTTGACTCAGTCTTCCATCCTCTTGGGGTAGGTAAATTGAGGACCCAAGATTGTTGGGGGCAATAAGCTGACTTTGTAAAAAATGCCGTTTTGGGGGGGGGGGGCAAAAAGCCCTAGTAATAAGCAGGCATATACAATGGAATGAAGGGTATTGCCGAGCACTTAGCATGGTGCTCTAGAGACTGTAAGCTGCCCTGAGACTCCAGAGAAGGGCGGCATATAAATGTAATTAAAAAAAAAAAAACTGAAATGTGACACCCAGATGGATTGACAACCAGAGGGTAGATGCCTATAGAACCTATGGAGAGTTTATGGAGAGATATAACTCTGGAAAAAGACCAATGTGCTGTTCATTTGAATCCTATCAGATATGGTCTATAAACTTATTTTTAAGTATGAATTCTTAAATGTTTTCCCAAGCAAACAAAATATAACAATGACTTCTTTCAAACTAGGAAACTTATATGGAAGTTTGAACCTTTCTCCTTCTCCTTTATATCTATCTATTTATTTTATCTCTTCTGTTTTCCAAAATCCTTTCTGTTTTCTCCATCTTCCTTTTTAGTGCAGAAACTACCTGAATGTCTTTAATGTTCTACTCGCTCCAACAGTATTATTATCAGCAACAGTTTCCACATTCATCAGCTACCCAAGGAGTTTCTTCCATATTATCTTATCAGCAAATGTTAGGGAAGGAAGACTAAACATTGATGTATAGATACAACACTTTTCTTAGCTTGCATCTCTGAAAGAGACTGAAATTTAATAAAATCCATTTGTCTCCTTGATATCTCAAGCTTTCAGTAATGCATAAGAGATAGCCATTATTTTTCTGTGGATAGTGCAACATTTTACTTGCGATCAAATTGACTAATATATTATCCATGTGTTGTCTTGATAGGATTTATTGAATAAAAAAAGGACAAAATAAAAGGCATCTGGATAATGCCTCCTTTTACACAACTTATCTATGGATAATTAAAAAGTATCAGAATGTGACAAATCAGATTAGGTATTTAGCTGGTGAAAATAGGTTTCTCTAGGCCTGTGGTATAATCTTAAGCTGCGTTTTGATCTTATTATTTTATCTGAAAAACCATATAATAGCATATGGTTAAAAACAGATCAGGATGCTGGAACGATGTAAATAGCACATTCAACCTTTGGCCACTTCAAGTGTGAGATTAGTTTCAAAACAGAAGAGTTGTGAGCATGGGGTCTTTTCTATTTTATGGAACCAAATCCAAGAATTGGCTGAATTTTTATTTCTTCTGGAAATATTGCTACTAATTCCCTCCACCATAGAGTAAAAATCTATCCCTCTGCTATAATGTATAGTTCTTTTCTCTTGCTGATGGAAAATATGGAGTAGGAATCCAATAACACCATCTACAAATATATATCAAAATAGAAATAATATGTGACATTGGAAGCAATGGTAATTTAAAAGTAGCATTGGCTAAAGCCAAAAGAAAAGACATTTCAACCATCAAAAATAATAATGATGATGAAAATCGAAGTTGAGAAGTTATGACATAAACCAACCATGGTGATCCCAGTGGATGCCATACCCAAAAAAAATATTGGACAACACTTAGAAAACTTATACATTGATTAAATTTTCATCTGTCAATTACAAAAGGCCACAATTTTTTGGATCTGCACATCTTATTCCTTTCTTGAAAGAAGACAGTCCAAAGGTCAAACACATCTCCTAATAAAGAAATTCCATGTCCTTGGAACAACAGAAATCCCTCTTCTGTGAACCCAATTCATTGTCCGTAGGGAGCAAGGATAACTTTATTAGGGGATCTCCTGCTAAGTTTAACATTCAAATGGGTTTATATGTTTTTCAAAATCATTTATTTATTAATTTAAATATTCATAGAGCCATCAATCTCTCAGGAGTGATTCTTTTTACAGATCTATGGTTTTGAGACTATAGAAATCATCCTTAGATGATTTTTAGGTAGTTAAAACCATTAAGATAAGCATTTTTAAAGTAGACTGATAAATTTGGTTTTCTGTATATGTCCCATTTCTCTGTAGTTCATTAGCTAAAACCAAATAACAAAATTGGTTTCCCTTTGAGAAAAAATAATGGTATAATAGTAGATGATAATGCACTGACAGGTCTTGGACAAATTTTTTTTTGCTAGGATATAAGCCAGCAGAAAGTGAAGTACAATACTCCTATTTTTTATGAAGCTGCTTTATTATCTCATTAAAGTGGCTTTGTGATTTCCAAGATGAAATGGTTGACAGACGTGGAAGCTAGAGAGAAGAACTATCAAGGACTGGTATTTCTATGTTTTCAACATTAAAACAAAAACTCTGGAATTCCTCTTGAGACACTCTTTGTAATTCCATTCCAGGCAAGGAGATTACCTACAAGTGCTCCAGATAGTTGCTCTTTGCAAGGAGATCACAAGACATGTGTCTCTGGTGGGTTTAAAGTTCCAACAGATAAGGATATAACCATGTTGTTCAAACCATGGACAGCACCTATAATGACACTGGATTTCCATTCTTCTTTTTCAAATCACTTTCAGAAATAATTGAATTTTAACTATTAGGAATATTTGGTTCAAAAAGTTGAGTTTCCTTCAATCCTAAGCAAAGTAAGTTTTACATACAAGTTTTAGGATTCTTTTTTTTAACATATACACAGCAAAAGGATGATTTAAAAATATTACAAATGGACTAAAGGTCCACATGGATTTGAAATAAGATTTTGGAATTAATTATAAAAGTCTTTCCTTTGGAATATTTTTGTTGTTTTTAATTCTTTCAAAAATGGTAAGTTTGGATACAAGGAAAATCAGAAGAAACTAAATATTACAATTAAAGGAGAAGAATACTTAAATTTCACTTATTAATACAGAATGAAATAAATATTTTAACATTGGGCATTGATAAAATCTAGGTCCATCTTTCAATGGAACTAGAAGTTAATTTAAAGAGTGTCTGCCTTATAGACAGATTGTGTTTAAAAGATGCTATGGAACAGAGCAAATTTTTTTCTGAACAAGACAGTTTGTTTTGAAAGGAAATTTAAAAATTTCCTTTCAGGATTCAAGAATGATATGGAAAAAGATACTACATTGGACATACAGAAGTAACTTGCTGGTTGTTAATAATTAAAATGATAAATAACCAATCAAGAGAGTGACTGGATAATTTTCCTACATTGGATATACAAAACAGGTTTGTTAAAGCTTTGAAGAATTTTGTGAGAAGGGACAAGGAAAAAAATGAAAAGAAATAAAGTTTTAGGACATTGTTTGAAGGGACTAAATATCAAGATTTTTAAAAGTAAACAAAAACAAAAACTTGGCTTATTTATAAAGGATAAAATAGATGGATTATTATTTCTGGTAACTCCATAATGGACTTTTGCTGCTCCAGACTGAAATGAGGCTGTAAGGATTTATTTATAAATAACATATAGGATATAGGAAAAAGAGATCATTTGTTGTAATTTAAGAGAAGGTGATAAGTTACTAAAATTGTTTATACTTGTAATAAAGAGGAGTCATTTTTTATGTTTCTTTTCTTTACTACAGTATTATTTTTCTATTTTTCTTTCTATTTTTTCCCCTGGACATTCTATGTTCCTTTTTATTCCTTTTTTTCATTGTGTTAGATTTTTTTTTTTTTTTGCAGTTATAAGTTTTAATAAAATTACTATTAAAAAAGACTAAGAATAACCAAGATTTTTTGTCATGTATCTCCAGTAATACTATATTTAAAAATTTAACATATGTAAATGGATATATCCAAAAATAGAAATACATTTGATGTTTTATGTATCCTTGCAGACTCCAATGGTATCTTGGAAATAAATATTCTATATTAAATGAATTTTAGTAGAATAGCTGAGATGTCAGTTCTAGAGATGAAAGTTTAACAATTTCTTAGAAAATACAAATGTATTATGCATGTTGGATACAGGAAAGGCAAGATTCTTATATTTACCCAAGTATTCAAATTAAAAGATAAAACCTTCTAGCAACTCATGTGTATAGTTTCAGTATGGGTTTTAAAATGCCAAAAATATTTAAGCAGAAATTATTGAAAACATATGCAAAGGAAGACTGCTGTGTACTTTTAATATTTATTTAGATCAGTAACTTCTACCATTGCTATATAGTGATATGTCTATGCCTGGATTTGTGGGACAAAATCTTAGTAGACCTGTGATCAAGAAATAGTCAAGCAAAAACTGGAAGGTATTGGAAACTAGAGCATACAGATTTAGAGTCCTCATCTGGATAAGTCATACTTAGGATACTTAGGAATGAACTCTTTTTATAGTCAGAGAGATGCAAGCCATACTAGTACATAGTCAAGGAGATTTATTTCTTAATATGACATGTACGTTACACTTTTCTACCACAAAATGTAACTTATTGCCAAGAAAAGGAATTTCCTGCCTAGGAGCTGAACTTAATTTTTTCCTTCTCCTTCCTTCTACATTGATTACACAATCAAGAATGTCAATAGAAAATGATATAGGAGAATATTATTTGTGCACTTTACAGCAGCTATCATTCATTCCATTATCAAACAGTCATAAATTCTACTAGAAGCTAAAACTATCTAGTAACATAATCAAAGTAGTCATGGCAAAATTAGGGATACATTTAAAAAGTTGCTTTTCTTGATAGAAAGCAATGAAAATAATCTTTAAAAAGTGGGACAAAGTAGATTTTAGTAGACCTGAACATCTCTAAAATTCTACTGCAAATTTATTAAACGTTACAAAACGCCAATTCTAATTTGCATTGATTTATGCCATTACATACAAATGTCCAATAGTCAAATGTATGGAGAATTTTTGTGGGTTCTTTTTTATTTATTTTTTCATAAAATTAGAAATAATTTATTGAATAGATTATCTTTCTTTAAAAATGAAAACTAAATTAAAGTAACATAGCTTTATATTCTGAAATTAAACAAAAAAACCTAAATCCCATTAGAAACAATTCATTAATGAGCAAGCTATTGTTGATTGCAATTAAAATGATTAAGAATTTCAGCATATTGATTTATTCAGTTTTCTTAATGATAAGTTACCTTTTCCGATGAAGTTGTGAATAATATAAAAAAGGAGGGGAATGGGATATGCCTGCACTACTACACATATTGATGGCTCAGTTCAGAATACCAGAAACAACATGAGAATTAATGATAGAACTACTTAATGCATACTTGTCATCTGTGTTCACAAAAGAAACATTGTATTGAACCACTGACCCAAAATATTAAAAATATTTTTTGTTAACATATTGAAATGTTTGCACTTTAGTGAATATTCATTATTTTCACTTTCCAAAGCAAAAAAAACAGATTCGATACTGCCGGGGGAGGTGGGGAGGATCAATAGATTTCTGCAAACTAAAGAAAGAAAAGAGATTAATTACCATAAGAATTGGGTAACTCTTCAACTAGCATCTCAAATAGTCCAGAACAGTCCAGAAAAGGATCCTGAAAAGTTTTATTATTGCCAGACTCTGGACTATAAAATGTTTGGTGACAGCTTTCACTGAAATCTTTAGTAATTACTATACTGTCAGTAAACATGTTAAAAAACATTTTATTCATGCATATTAAGTACATGAAAAATCTTTGTTTTGGATTCAGATAAGACTTTGGATATAATACATTTTCTGACTACTAAGTGGAATTAGGAGGAAATGGGACTTAGGATCTAAATTTCACATGTATAACTGCTACCAAATGTTATTGGCAAAAAAGTACAATTATATTATCCAACAGAACATTTAATTTGGCTTCCAGTTATTTTGAAGCAAACACTGGAGTTCTAAGACCTTCATTTATGTAACCTGAAATATGCTACACTCATTATTTCTTATTCTAAACAAATTAGATGAATAAAATGCTCCCTAGATCTCATGGATTTTAGATTCCTATAAATATCCACAAATTTTCACATTGGAAATTGAAAATGCCACTTAATAAATGTTTCAGCCATCAAGGGAAAACCAGTGGAGGAAATCTTGCTATTGTTAAAAGATAACTAGAATTTGTTTTTCAAGAAAAATGTTGCAGCATTTTTAGGAAAGCAAATCCATTTGAGCTTAAAAATGCAATTAGCAGGAGAGATCCACATATACAAAAAACATCTTGAACATAGAATTTATCTCATAACAAAATATATGCAAAGCCACAATTAAACAAAGATGGGAATAATCATCAAATTCAATAACTTCTCACTTGGATAGAACTTTGTAAAATTATCCAGATTTTGCAATATCTTTTTTTTCTGACGATAACTACCATTTCTCATGAGTTCAAGCTGATCATCTTTTAAAGAAAAGCACTGCTCAGTGCAACCAGATCCTATGTAATGTGAAATACAAAGTAGATCTGAGAATCCTTACACAAACAAAAGTCTGTTTTTTTCTTTCAAAACAAACTACAATTTTCAGCATCATTATCTAAATTCCTCCAAGTGTTCATCATATTGAGAAATGCTCACCAGTTATTATCCATTCAGTGAGAAAATAAAGACACTGAAGTAAAACATGAACAAGAATTTCAAGAAAATATGGTTTCAGCAGTAATAATAAAACCTACTCAGTATTCAGCACGTCTTTAGGACATTGCTAGATTTCACATGTACTCTGAAGCAAGTTTGCATTCAGATAGAATAGTTCAAGAAAAGCCATTCTGGAATATCCCAAAGGGTTCAGATTCCCCTCTTAGCTTTGAAGGCATAGATTTTGCTTCCCCTCCCACAAAATCATCATTTTCCCCTTCTTATAGCAGACAGTCAAGTAACTAAAATACTGGACAAACGATATAGTTAAAATTAACTCTGCACATGATGATCCTTCAATTTTTTTTTGACTGCACATGCTTTTCTTCAACAGTATGCCCAATAGCTCAGTTCCTTCCCTTTCTTTCCTATTCATCCTCTTAATATTAATCTCATTCTTCCAGCATTAACTGTCCTTTATTTTTTTCAGCTTGCTTTTCTACCAAGTATTACAAATAAGTGAATATTCAGTGGAAGGATGAGTAAGTATATACAATACTGATTCGGTTTTTTTTTTCTTTATCTATCACCTCATCCTTATGTTTGTACCAATGGACATAAATTTATTTTCATGCAACATACTATTTATGTTGTAATGTGATTGGGAGCCATAACATCCCTTGCTCCTATATACAACTTCAAAGAAGTTTGAAAAATCTTGGAATTTTGATAGCTGAGGAAAAAGTTTGATTTTTGCTAATACTTCTTAGCAATAGCACTTAGACTTATATACTGCTTCAGAGTGCTTTACAGCCATCTCTAAGTGGTTTACAGAATCAGCATATTGCCCCCAACAATCTGGGTCCTCATTTTATCAACTTTGGAAGGATTTAAGGCTTGAGCCGATGAGACTTGAATTGCTGAACTGCTGGCATTGGCAGTCAGCAAAATTAGCCTCCAATACTACATTGTAATCATTGTGCCACCACAGCTTCACTGACAAAAAGAGCTCTGCTTGTCAAGCAGGAATTATGACGAAGATTTGGGAGGCTGAGGAAATTTAAGAAAAAAGAGATAAGAGTATACTATGGAAGAGGAACATTAGCTGTGATATTAATTTAAAATCTTAGGAATTATATTGCTAATTTTATGTAGAATATGAGAAGAATTAGGATTTCATGAATAAGAACGTAGAAAAGTCTAACAGGAAACTAAGACTTACATTATTTAAAATAATTAGCCAGATTGAGGGAAGAGAATGCCATCTGTCCCTTGAGAGTTTCTGGAAAAATAAGCCACAATGCTTCATGGTGCCTGTCATTACTAGCAACAGTTCTTATCTCCGAGAAAATCAAATCTCATTAATATTGAGGGAGGCTGCCAAGCAGAGGAAGAAATCCAGGAGTCAGGAACTATGCTCCTTTTCTTTTTTTACCTGCAAGATAGTAAGAGACTAAGCAAACATTTATTTTTATTTCTCACAAATTTACTCCTCCCCGCTTTTTGTGCCTTACTTTACATTTTCACATCCCAAATGTTAGTTTTGGCAAGCCCATTTGCAATTGCCCTCTTGAACCAAATTATGAAAAGTCACTGCATTCTTTAACCTTCTTGTTATAGGCACCGGAAACTATTTCTCAAAATTTACATATCAATAAATGTTACAAACATAGAGATGTTAATATTTTCATTCTCTTTGAAGTATTTTAATATAGGAAAGGCCTTGTAGCTAAGTGAAGACTGTGGCAGCACACCTCTCTTGGTTGTATATATTAAAATATTTTAAATTTCTTGTGATGTGATACCACACTTGGTATTCTGATACATATTTCACAAATTCTCAATGAGGTTCAGATAGTATTCCTATTACCGATAGTTTAATGAACACCTTTCGTATTAGACTAAGAGACTCAAGGTGCTTGGCTATTTTCCTAACCATGAAAAAATAATAATCAGAACAAATTAATTCATTAATTGAGATAATGCTTGGCCTACCTTGAGGTCATGGCCATATAAAATGAAATAACTAAAGTCATATAGGTAATTATTTTCATGCCCTATTAACATAGCAAGCTAAAAGTACATTAGACTGTAGCTAATGACTGGCATTTTTCAAATAACTATTATCATTAACTATGTTATATTAATTGGAAATATATGTATACTACTGAACAACAAAGCAATTCTAAACTAGTACAGCAACAGTGCAAATTAATAGGTTTGACAAAATGTTTTAAAGGTAAAAATATTATAAAGATAGTAACTATAGATAAAGCATATTCTTCCCACAGTGAAACCCCATTAACAAACTGTGAATTAATATCTGCTCATATAGCTTTATGGGTTCACCTACCTACTTTGTTGTCATTTATCACCTGAATAAATCATTTTTGTACCTCCATACCTGCATATTTTGATTCATCTATCCATATCTGATTTTATGGATTTGAAATTAAAGACCTGTTTGAATTATTGTATCAGTTTATATTAGACTTTCCCCTTGGAGGTCAGGAATGAGATTATACTCACTGTCCCAAATCCTGACTTGGAAATGTTAATCTAAAAATCAAATAAACTCTGTGACAACTTATAAACTCAATATGTGATCATATAAACATATAAATTCAATGTTGAACAAGAAGACTTGTAAAATTTGCTGTATTACAACAAATAATATACTTGCAAGGATACCTTGGGCTTCTAGATATTTGCATAAGGGATTGATGCTGGGATAGTGGTCATTAAACCCACAAAAATCTTGTAGGGATAAATGAGTTTTGCCCTTCCTCTTCAGTGTATAAACTGGTACCTGAACTATCAGTCACATTATAGTTAAATTATGCTTCATTAATAATAAGGAACATGATTAAATAATCAATTTGGTTATAAGTAACAATTGTTAACTTGTAATCCTTTTTAAAATATTGTGTATATCAGAATTCACAGTGAAACGGATATTACATAAGGACTGCAAAATTAAGTCCTGATAATAGTAAAAGGGCTTGGAAAAATGAGGAACAAAGTCTTTATCTGTCTTTCTAATGCCTCTCATTCTCACTCTACAAATAGTCCTGGTTTAGAACAAGCTAGATGAAATCAATCATTTTATGTTTATGTCAGTACAGCTTTTTGGCTCAATTCAAATTGAACTGCAGTTGAAAATCTAGGCTGAAAAGCAACATGTTTTCTATGTCCTCAGTTTCCCATTTTGAGAGAAGTCTTGCTTTAAATGATTCTCTAATGTTCTCCAAGAAAGATGCCACGCCCCAGGGCATGCACAAAACAACTTTTAAATATGTTTGTCTCATTCTAAGTGACCCCAAGTTCTCAAGTACCCTGTGTGTCCTTTTTCCTAAAGATTTTCACATAAAAGTTCATTCCTAGATTCTGAAGCCTTACTGACAAGAAATCCTTGTCAGGTTCCAAATAATACAACCATTATAAAATGAACCCAGAAGCATTTCCATTCCTCAGAGAATTATTCATTTTAATTGTACATCTGGGCACGAACTAATAGAAACCAGTACTGAAGATTTCCCGGGCTTCCATGTACCTATAATCAGAAGGTTCTCATTTTTTCAAAACATTAAGTCACACGGTCCAACCAGAATATAAAATAGTTTCCTGGCAACTTTCTCTAGCCAACCAGCAGCTGGAATGCAGCTGACTCATCACCCAGCTATGTTGTTTTGACTGGAGCTTCTTCCACCTCAGTTCTCCTCCCCACAAGTGTGTCAAACTGAATTCATATGATTCCACCACCAAACTAAATTCAGGCTTGACAGAAGAAAAAATCCAGTTGTACTTTGACAAGACTTTAAGATCACTTGGAGCATGTTGTTGATTTTTGGTTTACAAGAACAAGACATCAAATATTCATTATTTAAATATTCATTATTATCAAATATTTCATTAACATTATCCATTATACAAAACAGAGTTTACAGAAATGTTCCTTATGTCTAAATAAACAGCAGCAGTTACCATGTGATCTTTGCAGCTAAACAAAGTTTAGATATTTGTTCACCATTATAGAAGCTTCATACTAAAATTACTAAACAGCAATGAAAATGATGACACAGAATTAACAAAGATTATGAATGCATTCATACATCACAATGAGCCACAATTAGTTTTACATGTACATTTTAAAAAGCCATATAATTAAAAAACATATATTTTTAGCTATGTCTTCACTTATTTCCCTCTTTTTCTAATTATTCTACTCTTACCCTTGCGGTTTGGTGATGGAAACAAGAGCCCTATATATTAGTTCATAGTTGCAACAAGAGACCAAAAATTGTGATTGCAAATTATAGCTTAGGGTTGTGCATCAACTCATGTGATAGTCACTGTACTTATTAGCACATAACAATAGAGCCAAAAGCTAAAAATCACATCATGACTTAGAGCAGGGGGGTCAAACTCACATCGTCACGATGGCATCATGTGACAAATTGGGTCTTTTTCCCCTTTGTTAAACTGGGTATGGGCATGGCCAGTACATGATGCATCTGGCCCGCAGGCCAGGAGTTTGACAGCCCTGGCTTAGAGTGATACATGAGCCTAGCTATTGACTTGGTATACTTTCTATTAACAAGTATATGTTTACCTGTGGGAATTAACTCAGAAGTAATAATATCAAATGAGGCATTTTCCCAAAAAACTCTGTTTTTCTGTACAATATATTTAAGTATATTTTAAATTTTGCATACATTAAACTGTTATTTCACATTATTGAATGAAAATAGGTTCTATACTCATTCAGTAATTTACTTTTTGAAAATAGAATTTCAATAAAAGCTTATTGAAATTCATGTTACCACTAGCAACTAAAAATCTTTATTAAAGATTATGTTTCTCTATTCATATTTACTCAACAGTTTATTACTGAAAAAGTAATGGTTATAATATTTGGATCTTGATGATGCATATAATAAATGATACTTGACAAAATAGATAAACTGTCATTCAAGCAGAGCTGCATACAGGTTGCCTTCTCACTGAATGTGAAGTCCCTGTTTCTTTGACAAGGTTATCTATAACAAGTGAATTAGTGTTTTACAAAATTGTTATGGCTGGATAACATTCATAGATGTTGTGAAAATGTGTGTATGGTGGAAATCAGAAATCCAAAAAACATATATTTGCAAAATAGAAAAAATAGTTTGAGAAAAGAAAAATAGTTTGAGAAAAGTGACTACACATTATGCATCTGTATGTTTGGGGACTACAAAATCTCCTTCAGTCTAAGATACAAATTACTTTCAGCCACTGGCAAGTCAGATCATTTTCTTTTAAACCAAATAATATATTCAGGGGTGGGATTCTTTCAGTTCGGACCAGTTCTATAGAACTGGTTGTTATAATTCTGTGCAGTTCAGAGAACCGGCAAATCGTGCCCCTGGCTGGCCCCTCCCCTCCCCCCAGTCAGTCCTTATCTCACATGCCAGACATCACTGATTGCATTCTCCCCCGCCCAGTCACTCCTTAAGGTATTTCTTTTTTTCTCTCCTCCCGACAATCAGCTGTTCCGACGATCAGCTATGCTGGGATCCTCCTTGCTGTCTTATTGGAGTCTTCCCTGATGAGGCTTCCCTGAGGCCCAGGAGGCAAAAGTGGTGTGCGGGTGGGTTGCACAAAAAAGCCACACACACCGAGTCACATGGCCATGCCCACCTAGCCACGCCCACAGAACCGATAGTAAAAATATTTTCATCCCACCCCTGAATATATTTAATAGCATTTAGGCATTTAATCCTAAGAGCTTGCAGAAGAGAAAAGTAAGACTAAATCCAGCATCAACCCAACCCTCATCTGTTCCTGGGTACATTTTATAGGAGAATAAGAAGAAGTGGGAGAAGAAAAGGCTTGTTGCCTGTAACTGTGCTTATTATTGATTAATAATATTTAATTGAAGAATAAAAGAGTATGGAAACAACCATGTGCTAAAATTGCTTTGTAGATAGGGCAGCTCTAAGGAACTCCTTGAAAATGCACAGATCAGGGACTACTCATCCACATGTACATTTGCATGCTTATGTACATTACCAATTTTCACTCACAAGTACATTTTTAACATGGCATGAAACTATCACATGAAGATATCAGCATATTGAAATATACTTCTGGTTATATCTTATTGTATATTTGTTGTACATAAATATTTCCCATTCAAAGGACTACGTATGCAATGATATGCAAAACTTTGGATCTGTATCTATTTTAATCTTTGCTTCTTGCCTAATGGGAAAGCAAATCAGTATAGTTCACAAGTGTTGCAAATTCAGAAAATAAAACACAAAACAAGCAAATCACTGGTTTTGGGGGTCACTTACTAGATGAAAATTGGAGTCTTAATGAAATTTAAATTATACTCTGAGTTTCTTAGCAAGAGGGTGGAATGCAAAATGGATGGACATAAAAGATGGGAACACATTTACACTGTGTTGTGGACTAGCATGCACCGATTACCTAGAAATGCCATACTTAATTTGCCTGTAGAGCTAAAATCCCAAAAGTGTAGTTACTTCCCTGTTTTTTAGACTAAATATATGTTTTTTCGTATAATATTGGCATCTTGGTATTGTGAGCTTTGTTGTCATATCTATCTATCTATCATCATCATCATCATCTATCTATGGTGTAATACTTTATAAGAAAGATTCTTAGCATCTGCAGTTTAGATTTCAGCATGCCATGGAACAGCTTCTGAATCTTGATGAGAAATCATTAGTAGGAAAAAACATGCAATTGTTAGTTTTATTGATTTTACTTATTTACAACATAAATTAATGGTTTTATTAATGCTAAAAGTAGTGAATGTAAAGATATTTTAAAAAAAACCCTTACAGCAGCTTCTGCATACTGATTGAATGTATATTCTCCCTCTCCATTTGTTTAAAATTGTAAGTGAGAAAAGTGCCATGGGGTTCCCTATAGATTGAAAAAAGATGTTTTAAATACATACTCTATTGCACATATGCTACCTTAAGATTAAGAAAAAGGAGCTGCTACAATTGTCAAAGAGATTTATTTATTTTCAACATTTTTAAAGCCACCCATCTCAATAATGTGACTCTGGGTGGCATTCAACAAAAATGAACAATTGTGATCCAAATTAAAAAAAAATACTCAAAATCTGACTTAATACCCCAACACAGCTAATCTAAGTCAAGTCTGGGAGTAATATCATACTTTATAAAAACTTGCAGGGTGAGAACCATAGAAATCTCTGGATAGATGCTGTTTCATTTTGCTGGGTAATTCCACCCAACATTAATCTATGTCTGTAATATACAAAAATGAATCAGACCCCTCAACCTGTAAGGTCTCTTCTCACTCACTGATCATAAGCAGTGTCTTGGTTTACTAAGGAGAAATGAAGAAGGAAGTAACTGATAAAATTCTTGCGGCAACAATGGTATCAAACCAAATGTGAATAAAACTAAACATCAAGTGACAATTAAAGTGTAGAAACATCTGTTCTTCTGAAAATTCCTAACTAAGCAATCCTACTCAGGAAGGATGGGAAGGACAAAGCATTAATAAGTCATCCACATTCATGTGTGGATTTCCTTGTAGATAGTTACTCAAGTTAGTTCGATGTAGATGCTTGTTGGGCATAGCCAAATTTGAAGACTAGAGCAGCAAGACACTTATTCATTTAGTCATGCCCAATTTTACAACCTTAGTTGCCATGATTGTTAGATGAATCACTGCAGTTGTTAAAGCACAGGGCCACATTTTTCAGCAACTTTGAATGGTCACTAAATGAATGGTTATAAGTTGAGGGCTACCTGTACTACAAAGCTTTTTTATTAGGATCTTCTGTGAAGAATATACTTTCTCTTGTAGCTCAGGAATACTTGAGACAGATGGACAGGTTTTTTTAGTTCTACATGGTACACTTATTACCCCTTCTTTACTTATCTGTCACTATTATTAGTTGGTAATATTGTAAACTTTCCAGTTATTTGATAATGTTTTATACATTTACCGGCAAAGTAGCATTAATTATAATGTCATAAAATTTATCTGTCAGAGTATAGACTTGAAATCAATAATAGGAAGGAAATGATAATGAATCTTTTTCTTGTAGTATATAATTTTCTACCACTGTTATATTTTTAGTTTGTTTATTTTGTATTGTATCATTCTCTATACATTTTATTTTTGTATTATATTTGAAATTGCTAACCTTTGAACAAAGCAAAGGTGGTATCCTGTATGCCCAGATGAAATGACCACAGATATGAGGTTCTTATTCTTTGGGTTTATAGACAGCACTACAATGCTCATCTAAATGGATTTGCACATCCCTGTTTACTATTCTTCTATCAGGCTAGACATAATGCAATGAAACTCTTGGAATATTTCAGCTGAAAGAAGGATCGACAATTACTAGGGATGCTACTATGGAAATTCACATAGCTAGTCACTGCTTTAAAAAAAGTTCTGGTTGTAGTTATCCACTATTTTTAAGTTAATGGGGAGGGTCAAAGTCACTAAGGAACCAACTTTAAACCAAAGTTCTTTCCTGACATAGACATTCTAAGCATAGTACTTAGCTTTATATTTTTAATATATTTTTTCCTTCTGAGGCAGGAGTCAGAGATCCTGTCTGTGGACACTTCAATATCTACTTCATAATCTAGGACTAAAGTAATTTCATGAACTATTTTTTTTATTAAAGTTAGTGGAGTGGAATCTAATTAAATACTCTGTATGGGTTAGAGCAAATGAGTTTGGTACAGTTTTATATACTAAATACAGATGTTCAGATGCCAGGCTGAAGACATGGGGGTTAGGGAGAATAAGGGCTGATGTATATGACCCTGGTATTTTGGCTTGAAAACCTTCTCATCTACACATCTGAAGAGGGTGTATAAAGCTATTATGTGTATGTTCTTTTATGTTTGTTTTTGAATGATGACTCTTCAGGAGCTGCTTTGATAAGGGAGAAGCGGGAAAGTGCCATATCAAAAGAAGATGCTTCATCCGTCTAATAACTTTTCCTGTGAATATGTTTATCGTGAGTGAGTTGGGGTGGGAGCAGCAAATAGGTACAAATGAAATAATATTAACATTAAAATAAAAGCTATTCAGAGAAGCAGATGCAGAAGCAGTCTCTGTGAAGCTATACACATGTGAAACAGTCTGCATTAACATTGAAATAAGATAAATTATTTTAAACTCATAAACGGTAAGAAATAATTGCAAAGCTTTATATATACTTTCTGCATCTTTCTGTTTTTTAAAAAAACTTTTCTAAAAGAAGTATTTAAAATGAGTTCACATCTGAAACTGAAAAAACAAATGTGTGGTTTTTTTTTAAATGAAATTAGTTACCACATGGAATGAAGTCTCAAAGTTTATTTTTTTTCGAAAGGCAAATCTCCATGGACACATGGAATGAAGACATCTGAAAATTAAAGGGAGATTATTCATTGCAAAATAAACTCACAGTCCAGACTACTTCTTTCCTGAACTTACATTTTTATTTTCAGTTTGCTTTCTCAATGTACAAAAGTAAAATGCTACTAGTAGAAAAATGTTCCAGTTTTCTTAACATATTAATATGCTGATCAATTATTTAGGTGAATAGTGTTGTTTGCTTTAATAATATTTTTAAGATTATATTTTCTTTTTAATGTCAAATTGGAATGTGTGTGATGGGACATAAATTGACACAGTTAAAATCATGACGATGACCGCAAATGTGTTGCTCTGCAACTTTCAGAATTTCCAACATGTTTTCCAGTATCTCAGGAAGGCATCAGGTTATCTTTAAATTATACCTGAAGATCCAATCTTGTGTATGAAACTGGATTCAAGAGCAATTCCTATTTCTTACATGAATAAAAATAGGCAGCCTTCACTACAGTATTGTAAAGTGAGAAATATTAGAAAAGAAACAGGAAGTTCAATCTTGTGAAGTACCAACCTTGACTTCTCCCTCACACCCTCAATTAATTAATTGTCTACGGTTTCCCACTTTCCTGTTTCCCACAACAAACTGTTATGGATAAATAAAAACTGTGATCTATAAACTGACATATATGAACAGAAAATATGAAAGATACCCTTCTATATCTCTCTAGAATGCAGATATCAATAACCATTGTGATCCATTTTACTTATACCAGAGATAATCTGCTGGAAGACAGGTGTGCTCTAAATTGTGAGGAAGCTGAAGTCTCACTTTATATTTTATATTCAAGTGCCATTGATGCCCTTGGTACTTTCAACAGATCAGGATTGCCTCCTATATGCTTTGTTTATTATTGGCAGTTTTGGAATGCCTACAATAGAACCTCTGGTCACGACTATAATTCATTCCATACTTAATTTGGTAACAACCCGATTTGGACATGACCCATACCTAATTTTGTAAATTTGACACTTACAAAAAAAAAAAAATGGTGCAAAAGGGGAAATTGGCTGTGGGGAAATATGTGAATTTTTTGGTCAGAATCCGATTTGGTCATGGTCAGAAGCATTCATAACCAGAGGTTCTACTGTATTTGAGCATGCAGTACTATGTTCTTCTTCCCAATGCTTTTACTCTCCTAAGTACATAATGGGGGGAGGAAGGGAAGAGACACTAATGTAAAGTTATACTAACTGTAACTAACATCAAATTATACCTAAGGGAAGACTAGAACTCATGGGCTTCTGATTTTTAGTGTAGTGCCTTGAAATTGATAAAATTTAACGTTTAGGATTTCTAGTCATTATGATTCTTCTCATTTTATCTTGTTCAAGGATCACAATGGTTGATATATTTTCATTTCATGTTTTGGAAGTAACTTTGAACAATTATTATTTGTACATGGCTTGCTTTTCAAACTTACAATACAAACTGGGAAGAAATAATGTATCACATGAATATCCTAATGCTTAATACATTTTTGCAAGCTTTTTGTGGGCAATACAAGGATATTTGTTATGTCTTTAAGAAGTGAAATGTTTGAGATAACCAAATAAATTCACTGCCCTTTTGTGGAACACCTTGCTGTAGATGCCAGAAAAGGATCCCAATATTAGTATTTATACTGCACCAGAGACTGCCACTAATTTAAAATAATTTTAAATTATAATTATAAATTGTTTACCTAGTTATTATTACAGTATTATAATGTACAGAAAATAATGTATTTTCTATTTGGTTTTACAGTCCATCCAAATGGTTACCTTTTGTCATTTATTTATATCTTTAAAAAATAGAAATTAAATTATTAATAGATTAATGTAACTTTTTAAAAATATTGTTAAATAGGAGCAAAATATGAGGGAAAAACCTAAAATATTAAATCTAAAATAAATTTAAGGAAAATTATATAATTATGGAATTTGAGCAAAGTCAGAAATATGTGACCCAAGAATTCATACTAAATAGAAATAATTCATTAACAAAGCAGGATATTAAACAACTTTTTTCAGATATAGCATACTGGTTGGGTGGGTTGAGTGGGTGTAATTTATTTGTGTGCGTGTGTTTGTTTATGTGTGTGCATTTTCTAAAGTTAAAGCAAAATCGAACTCTTACTTTTTGGGCTAACTGAGAACCATAGCTTAATATGGCCTTGCATGCTTTTTGCATCCATTCCAGACATAATAGAGGGAGAAATCCAGAAATACTGCAGTGGAAAACAATAAAAATCAGTGTTGTGCAAAGCATTTCAAAGAGATGTTTTCAGTCAGAGGAACTTCCTAGTGAAGTGGTTATGCATGCAGTGCATGCCAAGACAAATGGAAATAGCTTTGAAAGCAAACTGCAAGCTTTGCAAATAAGGTGATTACTTTAGTAATTTGAAAAAAAGAGCTTACCACTTTCAAATGCTTTGCCCAGCCCTGCTGAGTTGCATACAGCAAAGATATACAATCAAAGCAACAAATTTCATCAGCTGCAACTGAATCTGTAGTGTTATTTCAGTATCTTATTTTTCCTCTCACACATTTGTTTATTGGGCCATTGGACAAAAATGGACAAAACATACTAGGTCAATGTATTGGCCTATAATGCACTGAGAAAAAAAAGAGGTAGGCTAATCTAAAATATAAAATCTGTTCCAGCTTCTCAAAGTTTTAAAAAGACCACAGATGTAGGATAATTCCTGATAAATTAAATCACGGTCAAATTACTATCTGCTGAGGAATATCTTCAGGGGTGGTAAAAATGTCAAGATGGCAGCCACAAAGGCCAACTCCTTATTTGCATGCAAGGCAAATGTGTGAAAAAGTGGCAAGATTTAAGCATGCTAGTCAGTAGTAGGATTCAAATATTTTTGCCACCGGTTTGGTGGGCTTGGCTTGGTGGGTGCGCTTTGCATACGTGCACATACTTTGCGTGCATGCGTGCACCAAATGTGTACTTTGTGCAAGCACAGAGGCTTTTACACAGGCACAGAGGCATTCTAATTCACCTCCTGCAAGCCTGCACGATCCCAGTCACTTCAGCAGCTGCTGCGCGGCACTATTTGTGCCACACAAAGCAGCTACGCTTCAAATTCAGCAGATAAAAGTGAGTATGGGAGCCTGGGTGGGCAGGTGGGCCCAACACCAGAGCAATGGATAGAACCAGTTCAGTCTTCGCTGCTCATCATTGCTACCAACTCACCAGAAACGGGCCGAACTGGTTGAATACCACCACTGATCCCAGTGCAACTACTATCTTTGACATTTTATAATGCCCCAAGGGGGCAGATACTACTGTGTTTGCCTTAGATCCAGAGAATAGCTTATATAAACAAAAGAGACCTTCACTCACATTTCTCCTTATTCCACCATTCCACTGAAGTTCCTATCACTACAGTAGAATAAGTAGAAACTTTATGAAAGCCCTGTTGAGCAGATATTCACTCTGAATCACATTATTTTCTGCCATTCAAATGTGGTTTTTCAGTAATTTGATTTCAGTAGCTTATGAGTGGGGTATCTTTTTGGAAGGAATAGAGAGTTGTAAGAAGAATAGAATAAAATTTGAAGGCAATGCTCAGGAAATATATATGCTGAATTATTTGTGTGACTGTAGAAAACAACTGAGCACAGGTATAAGTAAGGATAGAGGACTTTGTCCAGAGCAATGATTAAGAAAGGTGGATTAGGGCACAGAGACCAAAACATCAAATGTAGTAGTTTGAAATAGAGTTATTCATCTTTAGTAAAGGCAAGAACAAGATTCAGGAAACAGTCTGATTTGTACTATAATGCTTTGGAAACATTAATTTCAAATAGAACTCTGTACTCAAATCCTAAATTTGCTTTGAGAACTTATAGCTACAATTGGAACTAAACAAAAATCTGTAATAGAAGATTGATAGAGTATGAGAAAACATGCCTCAAATACTTGTAGGGATGTCAAACAGAAAAAAGCCTGAGACCTGTTTCTTATCATCCCACAGAGTAAGATGTGCAATAAGGCTCAAGTGAAATGGTTAATGGTCTTTAATCAGTCAACTATTAAAACACAGTCCTCATCTTGTTGATTGGAACTTCCTTGATTCCTCAGTCCCTAATTAAATCATATTATCTCCATGCCTCTAGCCATTGCCTACACATTCCTTATTGCTTGGTTGTCATAGATGTAAATTAAACTGGCACAGTAACAATTATTTTATTTACTTAATATATGTGCTACCCATTTCATTGTTGAAATGATTCAGGATGGGTTACAAAATGATAGACAGTTAAATATAAAAACTGTTAAAATTAGCAAGAACTATATAAAAATTAAAAATAAAGTGGATTGACAGTATGGGGGGGATCTTTTAGCTGGTCAGATACATAGAGTATCCCCATAGGAACCCCAAGCCAGCCAGCAGAGCAAGATTTTAAGATCCTTCTGGAAGTCCAAGAATTGGATCTCACCTCCAGCAGTAGAATGTTCCAAAAGATGGGGGATGGACCAGAAAAGGGGCTGCTCCTATTCCTTACCAGCTGAAATTCATTGACAGGCAAGATCCTTAGCATGCCCTTTCTGCTGAAGTGAGTAGGGTGGGCCAAACCCATTGTAGCTAAGCAGCTCCCACAGATAGGATTATCATACTATCCAAGTATTCCAGAATCTTCAGTGCTCATTTACTGGAGGACTATCATCTGTTATCCCCTGCACCACCACAGTTTGATAGAAAGAATGTAAGGGCTTTGCTGCTGGATTTTTGGTGGCATCTCACTGGAAAAGGGCTTTTAGAAAGCTGAGAGGTTTCTGAAAGAAAACTACTGATCTTCTACAGCAATTGTCAAATGCTTCCATGAATGTAAATATACTAAAAAAAAGTCTAGGAAAATAAACAGGAACGTTTAAATTGTTGTATTTATTAGAACAAGCTTATAATTATTGTAGAACATCCATTATAACTGGTTCATTAATTATAAAATTATGCACTACCAGGAAATTGCACATTATCAGAAAATTACAGTAAATATAATGTCTGAACTGTTGCCATGAAATATTTTTTTGGAATCCAGCAAGGGAAATAATGCTAGCAGGTTATTGAGTCTGAATATTTAATTATTTATTTCATTGGGTAAAGGACATTCATTATTAAATAGAAAACTACTCTTCACAAAGAAGATGTAATATACCACCATGTCAATAATGCTTTTTCCCTTGAAGAAATGAGAAAGGAAAATGTCCAAGCTTAATTAATTGCAAACTAGTGCCTACCAGATGTGAGGGTCTAAAACTACTGTGTCACAAGTTATTTTGGCCATGCAGCTAGGTATTCTCAAAATTGTACCCTAATTTATCTTAAGTATCTTACCTTGGGGAGAGGCTACATTATATAGCCCACCGGAACTGTTTCCATTTTAGGTTTAATTCTAGGAGAGCCATTGTAGGTCAAGGCTAAAATGGGTCTATTATAACTCATTTTTTTGTCATTTAAGCACATAGGAAAGTATTCATGTATTTGTTTGTGTGTGACTGGGTGGATGCATGCATGAAAGGATAATCAGATAGGTGGATAGATACACAAAGAAAGAGTATTGAGAAAGGCTGTTCATTTTTGTTTAAGTTTACCTGTTATTTATATATCAAAAAATAGCACAATGTTTAAAATGATAAAGATTTTATTTTTATAAAATATAGCACCTCAACTAATACAAATTCTTGTATTTATTTATTTGACCAATTTATACAGCTGCCCATCTCACTAAACAAACAACTTTATTTAACATTCATATTGAAATGCCTTAAGAAAGTGAAAACTGCAGAAATATCCATAGTTTAATCTAGGTTTCTTCTGACATGAGAAAGCTAATGAATATAAAATATAATTTATTTATTTATTTATTTATTCTAGGTTTTATATACCGCCCTTCTCCCGAAGGACTCAGGGCGGTGAACAGCCAACTAAAATACATGTATAATGAAATTTAAGAATAATTACTTACTTAAAATATAATGATTACTGTTTTTGAAAGTAAAAAAAAAACTTATTTTATTGTTTTTATCTGTTTTTATCTTTTTCTTTTGTTCTTATAAACTGTAATTTTAACCAAAAAGGTAGAGGAAAATATTTGTAGCTCAGGGATGAAATGGTACTCTATGAACTTGGTTGTTTTCTTGCAGATGTTTTATTACCCAAACTATGTAAAATCATTAGTGCTATCAGAGAGTGGTATTTGCTCTCAGATTATATTTTAGTGCAGGGGTGTCAAACTTGCATCATTATGGCATTGTCACATAAATATTGTGACTTTTCCCCTCTTTGCTAAACTGGGCATGGGCATGACCAGCATGTGACACATCTGGGCCGCGGACTGTGAGTTTGGCATCCCTGTACTAGTAGGTGTTGACTATTAGCAGGGAGCTGTTTTGATCATTATGTTCCCTTTTTGGCTTGTTGATTTCCTCCTTAGAGTAGTACGTAGATGTTGTTTGTATCTAAATGCTATTGGTGGTCCATATATCAGAGTGCCAGGCTTCCAGGAATTCTCTAGCATTTTTGAATTTGGTCTGGTCTAGGATGGTCACAGTTTTTCAGTTGAACTTGGAAACAACCAGGAAACTGTGACCATCCAAGATGAGCAGAGATTAACACCAAGATTAACATCAAATCAAGAAATAAAGAATATCACAATCAAGAAACTTCCAAATAAGCTATCAGTTAACAGCCCAAACACAGATCTTCCAAGACCAGTCCCACCAACACTGATAGGGAAAGTCATTAGAATGTAAATGGGGAGCAAACTCCATTCTCTGCTAGCATTGATGATGTTATCTAGTTTTTATAATGAAACATCTGCAAGAAAGCAACCAAGCTCAAAGAGCATCAAAGACCCCTCATTAATGATTTAAAAAAATCCAGCCATTTAGAATATGTCAGTGATTATCATTGTGGTTCATATAAGATTCCTAATGCTATAACCATAATCTATTTAATTTAAGAAGCAAAATCCTACATCTTTCTTATTTAGGAATAAATGATGCATGTTTGATAAAACATTATCCTTATTTTTCATGTTTAATTTTCCAAAATACATTTAAGCCTCTTAAAGCCTCTTAAGATCCTGGTCGTATATATCAGTGGTGGCAAGATAACATTTGAGGGGCCACAAGTTGCCCCAATCACCCATTTATGATAGCTAATCCCAAATCATTATGTAACCAGCAGAAATATGGGTGATTTTCAGCATTGCGATTTGGTTCCTTCTCAAAACTTTAAGGGAATTAAAATTAATTCCAATCTCTGCCTTTAAAATCCCAATTCACATTCATTTAGGCATAAAAAGCCACCACTGACATTTGAATGTTTTGCTGTAGAATTTCAACTGTATGATTTGGACGTTTGAAGTGGTGTTTAATTCTCCCAGACAAAAATCAGTACATTTTTCCTAATGTCATAGCTTTTCATATTTAATATATATTTTAATCTCAGATCAAATGATTGCTTTATTTTAACAAATGCAAACTATATATCCAAAACCTATTTCCAAATTCCATACTGCAGTTTTCATTTATTTCTAAGACATATGGCACATTTTCATAGAGACCATGTTTAGTATAATATACTTTTAATATAAACTTTATTTCTATTTTATTAAAAAGTAACATATAACCATGTGTTTTACTGATATTCTTTCCATATTAGATATTGTTATGAGACTTTAATTATGGCATTTCCAGATTTAATATAGAAAAATTAAGATTCAGTACCTTAATGATCAATCTAAAACAGTTTGTGACCCAGACTCAAAATTGTTACACTATCATTCCCTCTGGTAGAGATGTGCCCACCAGGTTTCCAAGCATTCCATCGACCGAGGTCTCAGGGAAGGGGTGGTGGGGTGGCGGCGATTATTAGAGAAGTCCTTTGTCCTAGGGAGACCACTGTCCCTCAGACGGCTGGTTGTGAGTCTCTCTTTGTGAAGTGGGGTCAGGGGGTTCAGATGGGCCTTTTGATAATGTACCTGGCTCCCTACCATGTGTCATCGGCCCTGCCCGGGCTCCTCGAGGTGATAGCCGGGCTGGCGGTTGAAACCCCTAGGCTTCTAGTCATGGGTGATTTCAACCTGCCTTCACTCGGGGAAACCTCTGAGGTGGCCCGGGAGTTCCTGGCTTCCATGACGGCCATGGATCTGACCCAATTAGTTTCTGGCCCCACTCACACGGGGGGACACACACTGGACCTGATTTTCGCCTCTGGTCAGTGGTTGAATGATCGTGCCGGGGACCTAGTTATAAAACTCTTGTCATGGTCCGATCATTCTCTTCTTAGACTGGATTTCGGTGCCGCCACCCCCCATCGCAGGGAGGCGGAGCCGAGGAGATGGTTCCGCCCCAGGCGCCTGATGGATCCGGAACGGTTTCAGATGGAGCTTGGGCCATTTCCTGAAATTCTGGCTCATAACTCGGCCACAGACTTGGTGGCCACCTGGGATAGGTTGGCCGCTGAGGCTCTCGATCGAGTTGTGCCTTTGCGACCTCTGACTCAGCACAGATCCCACTTGGCTCCGTGGTTTACGGGGGAGCTGAGGGGGATGAAATGCTGGAAAAGACGTCTGGAGGGCATCTGGAGGGCCAGTCGTGCTGAGTCTGACCGGACACAGGTGAGGTCCTATATTAGGACCTACCTAGTGGCGATAGAGGCGGCGAAGAGTTCACACTTCTCCGCCCTTATTGCGTCAGCAGAAAATCGGCCTGCTGCCCTGTTTAGAGTGACCCGCTCCCTGCTTGAGCCGAGAGCGCAGGAGGACCTCTTGCAGGGTAGGGCAGAAGAGTTTTCCCGATTTCTGCATGATAAAATCGCTCAGATTCGGGATGGGCTGGACTCCAGTTGGGTGGTCCCGGGGGAGGTGTCCGGGGCAGGTCTTGAGACAGTTATCTGGGAGGAGTTCGATCCTGTGACCGCCGAGGGTGTGGACAGATTATTGGGAGGCTGAATGCCACCACATGTTGACTGGACCCATGCCCTTCCTGGTTGGTTTCTACCTCCAGAGAGGTGACACGAGGCTGGCTCCAGGGGATTGTCAATGCTTCGTTGATGGAGGGGGCGCTTCCGACCGCCCTGAAAACGGCGGTGGTGCGGCCCCTCCTCAAAAAGCCTTCCCTGGACCCAGCTCTTTTGAATAACTATCGTCCTGTCTCCAACCTTCCCTTCGTGGCGAAGGTTGTTGAGAGTGTGGTGGCGCGTCAGCTCCCTCAGTATCTGGAGGAAGCATTCTATTTAGATCCATTCCAATCGGGCTTCAGGCCCGGGCACAGTACCGAAACAGCATTGGTCGCGTTGGTAGATGATCTCTGGAGGGCCCATGACAGAGGTTATTCCTCTGTCCTGGTCCTGTTAGATCTGTCAGCAGCTTTTGATACTATCGACCATAATATCCTATTGCGGCGGTTGGAGGGGTTGGGAATTGAGGGCACCGTTTTGTGGTGGTTCTCGTCCTTCCTCTCGGACCGCTCGCAATTTGTTTTGACGGGGGGGAGAGGTCCACCCCTAGGCCCCTCATGTGTGGGGTGCCTCAGGGGTCGGTCCTCTCCCCTCTTCTGTTCAACATCTATGTGAAGCCGCTGGGAGAGATCATCTGTGGTTTTGGGGTGAAATGTCATCTCTATGCTGATGACACTCAGCTTTACATCTCCACCCCAAACCACCCCAACGATGCTGTGGAGGTTATGGCCCGTTGCCTGGAGGCTGTGCGGAACTGGATGGGCGAGAACAGGCTTCGACTCAACCCTTCCAAGACCGAGTGGCTGTGGTTTCCGGCGGCCCGATATAGTCAGCTGACTCCGTCACTGGCTATTGGGGATGAGATCTTGACCCCCACAGAAGAGGCCAGCAATCTTGGTGTCCTCCTGGATGTACGGCTGTCTTTGGAAGATCATATTACGGCCATCTCCAGGGGGGCTTTTTATCAGGTTTGCCTGATACGCCAGATGCGACCCTTTCTCGATCGGGACACCTTACGCACAGTCACTCATGCCCTGGTCACCTCCCGTCTGGACTACTGTAATGCCCTCTACATGGGGCTCCCTGCGGGGAGCACCCGGAGGCTTCAACTGGTACAAAATGCGGTCGCACGGGTAGTTATGGGGGCGTCGAGATACTCCCACGTAACGCCCCTCCTGCGCGAGCTGCATTGGTTGCCGGTGGCCTTCCGGGTTCGCTTTAAAGTATTGGTTTTGGTCTTTAAAGCGCTCCATGGCATCGGACCAGGATACTTACAAGACCACATTCTGCCAGTAGTCTCCCACCGACCGGTGCGCTCCCACAGAGCGGGTCTCCTCCGGGTCCCGACGCCTTCTATGTGCCGCCTGGTGACCCCGAGGAATAGGGCCTTCTCTGTGGGGGCACCCGCCCTTTGGAACGGGTTGCCCCCGGGACTACGAACGACCAATGACCTGAGGGCATTCAGACGTGACCTGAAGACCTGGCTCTTCGAGCAGGCCGGCCTGAGCTGACTCAAATGGGATTTTAAATGGGGTTTTAGATTAGTTGGGATGGGGTACAAAGTTTTAATTTATTTTAATTGGGGGTTTTAGATTTTTATTGGGGCAGCCTAGGATTTAATTCTTTTTTAACAATATTTATATTTGTCTATATGTATTTTAGTTGGCTGTTCACCGCCCTGAGTCCTTCGGGAGAAGGGCGGTATATAAAACCTATTAATAAATAAATAAATAAATTCCACACTTACCATTCTACAGTTAGAGACATTAGATCTGAAATACTCCACTTTGGCTTAGCTTAGTTGTTTTATAATATGCTATTTTATTTTTAACTACACACACACACACACATACACACACACACGCACGCACGCACGCAGGGAAGCAGAATAGCAGAATAGCAGAAGATCTGATATCTTTCCTATTAGTGTTCAGCATAGTATCTATTTTGAAATGATAGCTCCAGTGTGTTTTAAACATTGGATAGAAAGCTACAATCTCAGGTAGGTTGCACGTTCTTATCTTTTAAAAACAGTTTCAGATAGTTGTCGATTTAATCCTGGTTGTTTAACCACCACTTAAAGTTACAAAGGTCTCAGAAAGGGTGTTTTACAGATAAAAAGCACTTCTGATTGTCATGGTGTCTCTATTACTGTATTCCAACAAAGTCATTCCTTTCTGCAAGAAGGAGAGCTAACTTTCTTCATCAGGCAGTTCTTTCAGACAGCCTCTAGAGATGAGAGGGAGCCAAAAGCCAAGCAGAAAGTGGAAAGATCGCATATAAGTGTGACCTCATGGTGAGATGGGTAGCAAAGAAATTTAATAAATGATATAAACAAATAAATGTAAATAAGAATAATAGATAAGTAGATAGATAGATAGATAGATAGATAGATAGATAGATAGATAGATAGATAGATAGATAGATAGATAGATAGATAGATAGATAGATAGATAGATAGATATTTGGTTATTAAGTAGACAATCTCAGGTAAGCTGTGTGGGGCCACATGCAAATGTCTCTACCTCAGGGACTGAAAATTCTGTTAGAATTTCAACAGGGATTTTCAGCTCCTGATCAGAGCCTCCCAGACTCTTCTATCCAGAGTATCCTGTGTTCCTTACCTGAGACTCTGCTCACTTAACAACCCATGTATTCGCTTAACAACCGTAATTAGGAATGTTGGGATTCTGGATATTGTGAGAAGCAGTCATGTGGATAAACACATTTTTGCAGGAGAGAGAGAGAAAGATACAGAAGCCTTGGTTAAATTCTGAGAGGAATATAATATTGGCATTGTCTTCCAAATGACTCCTATCCTCATGTGGTTCAAACACTTAAAAGATGTTTCCAGGAGACTTTCAAACATAAGTTTCCAAGGAATGGGTGCCTTAAGGCCTGTTGTTGATTGCCTGGAGTTTTTTTTTTAAACTAACGCAATTGTGTGACACCCTGAAAGACAAATGCAATTAACATCAAGACTCATCTTTACAACTTTAACTGCCAGGACTATGAGAGTTTTGCAAGTCATCCCAAGCCTCAAATGGCACACAGGTTGTGTCATCAGCTCAAGGACACTCAACTGGTTGAGACACATCCAAAAATGATTTTTGAAGCTTATGATTCCGTCAGTGGGCAGATCATACCCACCAAGGGCTGTCCTTCAAGTAGCAACTGTGTACAGAATGTGTAGGGACAGGCTCTCTGGAATCAATTTGCAGAGCTGTTAAACAAGCTGGGGTATTAGAAACTTAATTTTATTTTATCTACCTAATGGATCTCCATCCATCTCTCAAACATTGACAAACATGGCCTTAGGAAGCTGTGTATGCTCTGCAATCTCGCAGAGCATACACATCAGAGAGTCTCTGCCCTGCTTTCCACAAATTGGAGAGCTCAAACTGCAGTTAAAGCAGTATTGTTCAAACAGTTTCTTGTGATATATCTCTTACAATCTTAGTTCAGATATTCTGAATGTAATATACAGAAAATACTAAAATAAAGTTTAATTAATGAGAGGTCTAGTGGTTAAGGGTCCAGGCTGGAAATCAGGAGGCCATGAGTTCTAGTTCTGCTTTAGGCATGAAAGTTGGCTGAGGGACTTTGGGTCAGTCATTCTCTCACAGCCCAACTCATCTCACATGGTATTATTTTGGGGGTAAATAAGAGGAAGAAGTTATTAAGTATTATTCCTTGCCTTGAGTTATTTTAAAAATAATAAAGATGGGATTAAAAGTAAATGATTTTACAATAGGCATACACTGAAGACAATAATATGCCAGTTTCATACACTTTTCCATTTCTGGAGAATTTTCATTTTTAACTTAATTACTACTCAATTAACTTTACTGAAAAAGTGCAATTTCGACAAATCTGTATCACTAGTAGCTACCAGTTCTGTGTTGACTGTGTCCATTTATGAAAACACTGCTTGTTGGCTATATATATCTATATACAAATATAATAACATGCCTGCCTTTTGAAGTATACCTATTATTTGATAACATCAGTCTTTCAAAGATGTACTGTTATTTTTAAAATTATTACTATTTATTTATTTTGTTCCAGCAAAAGTGTCTCTCTTTTGGTTCTGTTTCTTGTTGTGTTTCTCTCCTTTTCTCTTTGTCCCCCTATCTTTCTCTATCTTTCTTGTGCTCTCTCTTTCTCTCTGTCTCTGTCTCTCTCTCTCTCTCTCTGAGGTTCACATATTGAATGATGTAAAGATACCATAATAAACTGTTTGGCATACCCTACAGGCAAAGGTCCAGAGACTCTTTTTGCTGGATATAACCTCAATGACAATGAATGGCATACAGTACGTGTAGTTCGAAGAGGAAAAAGTTTAAAGTTAATAGTAGATGACCAACAAGCCATGACAGGTAAAGACTAATAACTATTTTCCTGATTTTTCCATTCAATACGTGTTTAGTTATGATGCTCTGGTGGTGAAAATCATTTCAGTTCCACAAATATAGACAGAACATACAATAAAGGAGAATTTAAAAAAAAATCCATGTGAAGTATTAGGAAAGGACACTTCTGACAAATTGAAGCAAAGAGAAGGAAAATAAAATTAGGAACAAAATTGATATAAAAACAAATATAGATATAATGATATAATAAAGGCAGCCAAACTTCACACATTTGTTTAAAACAATACAACAATACATTTTGACTGCATTCTGGATAAGAATTGTAGTTGAGTTAAAAAAAAGTAATATTCTTTTCCCTATTCCAACATACCATTTTACTTTTCTCTACCATAATTATATCATCAAATCCAAGAACTGTACTGTGGAATGTAGTAGGAAAAAAACCAGAATAGCAAAGACTGCGGTTCTCTAGCATTGTCTGTCATTTTACCCTCTTTTAAATCATTCAAATGTCTCCAACTTTTACAGTGTGCAAAAAGAGAGACTAAGTTGAAAGCAATTAAGCCAAGTCTTACTAAAAAGGCTTCAATTATAATATATCTACATATTTTTTATTCAGCATTGGGGATGATAAATAAGATCTTTTTTCCAGAACACATTTTGCTTGTTTGTATTTAAACAATGTCTGATGTGGTAATAGAAATAGTTTTGTTCATTCCTCTTGTTTCTTAATGCTACAATAATTTTCAATCATATGTAGTTCTGTGTGTCGACATGATTTGCCTAGACTATTAGCTCAACATGTTTGCATTGGCCTAGGGTTAGGCTCAGTAAAGCCCAGATAAGTGATCATTTTCCAAACACATATTTTCTATCTCTGTCTATCTATATCTATATATCTATATGATCTATCTATCTATCTATCTATCTATCTATCTATCTATCTATCTATCTATCTATCTATCTATCTATCTATCTAATGTAGACCAAAATAATAAAAGACACTTTCTTCAATAAAGGATACTTTTTCCAATATCCTTTATAAAGACAGATACAGATTCCACTCTAAAAAGTGGATAAAATAGACCTACTGTTTTTTGTATTTTGCAATTAGCAAAGCTGCCAGAGATCCATGGTAGACAAGCCTTCAAATTTAAATTTGAATGTTCAAATAAAGATTTTCTTCTCAGTTACAGTATCTTGAGTTTCCCCCAAACCTTTGGTTAAATTGATATATTTTTCCTTGATTTGATTGCTTAGATTAGGATGATTTTGATGCTTGATTCATTTGTACGTTACACACTGAGTTATTCTTAAATAACTCAGATAGTTGGATATAATAATAAGAAAGTACTGAACAAATGTAGATATACTTCCTATATGAAAGTACATGTGGTAAAATTACATGATCAGACCAGAGTTGTGTAGGAGACTTCAGCATTTGAAATAGCCCTAGCTTTTTGGTTATAACACTAACTAATCAAAATTGCTTTTTACTTAAAGGTCAAATGGCTGGGGATCATACAAGACTGGAATTCCATAATATAGAGACGGGAATCATAACGGAACGGCGTTACTTGTCCTCAGTCCCTTCCAACTTCATTGGTCATCTGCAAAGCCTCACTTTTAATGGCATGGCATACATTGACTTGTGTAAAAATGGGGATATTGACTACTGTGAACTAAATGCCCGTTTCGGCTTCCGGAACATCATTGCCGACCCAGTCACCTTTAAAACAAAAGCTAGCTATGTTGCTCTTGCCACATTGCAAGCATACACATCTATGCATCTGTTTTTCCAGTTCAAAACAACATCATTGGATGGGTTAATACTTTACAACAGTGGAGATGGCAATGATTTTATCGTGGTTGAATTAGTAAAAGGGTGTGTATGCAATCTGTTTTACAGATGTTATCAGCTCAGAAAGCTTAATGAACATTCATTAGGCAAGATCTTGGACTCTACAACCTTTGTTCTGATGTATCAGTGTGAGTTTCTGTGTTCTTAAAGATGAACACTGTTTATCCTTCGAAGAAATACATATTTGGATGGTGCTTCTCATACTGCAGTTTCAGACCATTTTCCTCCAGTATAAACTTTTGGCTAAGAGAGTAGCTATCAAGATCCCTATGCATGCTAGTAACTTTTCTAACACTGGTTAAGCCTACACAGGCTCAAGATAGCAGTTGCCCTCAGTGGGAATTAAAACAATATTCAAGACAATATTTAAGGAGTATTAAAATATTATTGATGTATTTAAAGATACAAAGAATAGAATTGTGTCCTCCACAAGGAGGATCATGTTCAATACTCTAAAAGGGAAATAGATCAGAGAGATCAACTTTTAACAGTAGGTAGACATCTGATAAAATCTACCTGCTTATTAAAGTGGAGCCTTCCCAGCATTGTTTTGATAAAAACTATGTTCTGTGAAAATTAATCTAGCTTCCTGCTATTCTGGATTTGAGAGAAAAACATTTTAATAAAGCTATAGGTAACTCTGGGTGAGAAGGAAGCTTCCAGCAAAATGCCTTTGAGTAATTAATGTATTCATTCATTTTACACATTTTCATCCCATAGCATTTATTTTGTCACTTGTGTGAAATATTTTCATCATTCTTTCCATTGAAACAGCAGGCAAAATCTGATTCTGTTTCTGTTAACATTACTAGTTCCTCAGCTGGAATTTGTCTCCAGAAGTTATAAATACTCCAACACTGGAAGTTTTTAGGAAGAGATTGGATGACTATTTGTCTGAAATGGTATAGGGTTTCCTGCCTAAGCAGAGGGTTAGACTAGAAGACCTCCAAGGTCCCTTCCAACTCTGTTATTCTACTTGCCAGTAGTGACAGAAAATGACCTCCCTATGTTTCCATTGTCCAGAGCTTAGCATTATTCAAAGGCATTACTGGAAACGAGAATAGTTCATGACCATTCTGTACTGAAACTGTGATATGAGTTTAATCTGTGAAATTATAATAATAATGACCACCACCACCATCATCATCCCGCTGGTCTTGTTGGTAGGTAAGCCTATGGCTGGAAGTTCCACACTGATATAACTGTTGGTGGACTTTGTCTAAAAACTAGAGCCCTGGGATCTTTTTCAGATCTTCTGTCTGGACTAATTACCTTACAATAAAAAAAGTACATGTCATGAAATCCTATGAGGAACTCTGTTGACAAAGTCTAGGGGGGGTCCAACATCTTTCTCTGCTTATTTGAAAACTGATTTAGCCTAGTTACTGTAAATATTTAAATATATAGTAGCTAAATATCTTCTGAGGAGAATTATCATTCTTTGGAATGAGTTGTAATTTTAATCAAGAAATGTAATTTCACTTTTGAGAAATTCAAAACTTTCACTGGGGAGATCTACAAAAATTTAATAGTTTAGATAAAGCAGTAAAGTGCTGCATTGTATTCAGGATTTTTTTTTTTTGCACATATCCTTTTTAAAATATAGTGCCAATATACATATTGAGACTTTTAAACAGAACTAAGTCGTGAAAGGAAATAAACCCAAAATAATCTCAGTTTGTGTATATAACTTTGGTAGAGATAGGGTAAGTTTGCCAGGGAAAAAGTAACATTTACAAGTCATAAAAAGGGTGTAAAATGAAAAATACGTTCTAGAGATTTCAACTGAATTAATACTGCTGTTTTAACTCCATACTTGATAAAGAAAAGAATTAGTGGGCTAAGGCAGGGGAAAGAAGCAGAAGTCAAGGTTATAATTTCTTTTAGCAATACCTTTAATAAATGGCATATTAAGGAGGAAATTTTGTTCAATATTCTCAGAAGAATTCGATACTTTTTTCTTTTAATTCTTGTCTTAGACATTTTTATCTATCCCAAGTTAGCCTTATTAAATGTAAGAGGAGTTGACTAAGAACTTTATGAATTGCTAAATAATTTAAATAAAAGGAGCAATGTTGATCTGTAATTTTCAACTACCTACTCAGTTTAGCTGTTTTTCCTTTTTGTTGACAGGTATTTACATTATGTGTTTGATTTGGGAAATGGTGCAAATCTTATCAAGGGCAGTTCTAATAAACCTCTGAATGACAACCAATGGCACAATGTGATGATATCACGGGATACCAATAATCTCCATACTGTAAAAATTGACACAAAAATCACAACGCAGAGCACTGCAGGAGCAAGAAACTTGGATCTCAAAAGTAAGTGACAGTGACAGAAGTAATAAAAGGGCTAGAAGAACAGAATGCATCAGAGTGCATTTCTTTTTCTGTAACAGAAATATTGGAATAATATAGGATGCTGGCTTAAAATGAGCGAGAATATTAGTTTAGCCAGCTCAGCATTGGCAACATAAACTGGTAATATTTTTCCAAGGTTGTAGATATAGGGTTTTTCTACCCCAGCTGTTGATAGGAATGCTAGAATTGCTAGAACGGGCCATCGCCGATATTCAGACCTTCCGGCACGCAGTAAAGACCCATTTTTTCAACAGGCTGGCCTGGCCCAGTAATTAATTGTGGGGTTTTAAATTTGGTATTTTAAATTTTTACCTGTTTTTATACATTTTGATAATTTTATAACTCGGCCATTAATTTAATCATTTTAAATTGCTTTTAACTGTACAATTTTTATATCTTGTTTCTATTTTTATCTAACTGTACATCGCCCCGAGTCCCTTTTTTGGGAGAGGGGGTGGTATAAAAATCAAATAAATAAATAAATAAATAAATAAATAAATAAATAAATAAATAAATAAATAAATAAATAAATAAATAAATAAATAAATAAATAAATAAATAAATAGAAAGTGAATTTGTGGCTTCCTGCAAACTACTTCTGAGAAACATCATCAAATGCTTTTTTATGTACCATATTCATTTATTGGTCTATTTCTAATGGGTTAACATTTGCATGTTTGTAAAATCTGTTGTTTCTCCAAAGAAATAAACATTACAAGGAAAAAAATTAATGCATGATTGGGAACTCTGTTCTGAAGTCCTATTATATAGATAATATAATATAAACATTCTCCAAGGAGATATCTACATGGATGAGCCTAATTTGTGAGAACTGATCGTTAAATAGTTGTTAAGGCAAAACATTATTTTTCCTGTGCTCTGCCAGAAAAGCTGACTTATATTCAAAAGCACTTGCTATCATAGGGTTTTCAATTTAACTTAAGTTGAATTATTTACTTCAGCCAAGCTTTGTTTATTTTAAATTTGATTTTGTGATAAGAAAAATCAATCTTATTTTAAATTTTAGTGATTCAGGACATCACAAAGTTTGAGAACCTGTCTGCCTTCCATTGCTGTAATTCTTGATGTAATACCTTATTATTAAATATTTCAATATTTCTCATTTTGAAGTGCTAACATAATGAATTTTGGAGAAATTTCCTCCATAATTTTGATAGTATCCCTGACTGGAACCAAATGCCACTACTAGAATTTTGCTTAGTTTCTCTACTTACATTTACTTACATTACTTCTGAAAAAGCAACTGATTATTGAGTCTAGGCCAAAATGCTCATTTTCTCTTAAAAATGATTTAGCGCCCAAATGTGTGAAGATGTTCCTCTCCTCTCATGCATTGAGATGACCCAAGAAGATTTTCTCTGTTCCATTCTGAGGGATTTATTTATTTATTTATTTTTTTGCTACTGCTTCTTGTCATTTTGTTTGGAATGCCCTTTCAAAGGAAGTATACTCAGTGTCAATCCTGTAATTTGGAGATAGCATGTTAAAATCAATGTTGTGCAAGGAGTATTTTTAAAAAATATTCCAAAAACTTTTAAAAAGTAATTGTACTTTCAATATTTTAAGCTTCCCTAATTTCTGTTTCTCCCCAAATGCTTAACTGAGTCAGGATTGGGGATATAATGTTAGTAGTTGTTAGTAGAAGCACTGAAGGAATTAATTGGCCCACATAACTAATGTCCATGAAGTTACATTTACAGATATTTCATTTTAATGAACATTCATTCAGTGACTATTCAAAGTTACAACCGCATTAAATGAGGAGATTTGAGGCCAGTCCTCAAAGTTGCAACCATTGCAATGTTCCCACAATCACGTCACTTAGCAATGGAGTTAGCAATCCCAATTACTGTTAAGGCCTATTTGTAGTCCCAACAGATTATAATGAAATATTGAGTTAACCCAACTACCCAATCAACCTTGTTATGAAAATACCTATGGTCAATCAACTGACTCATTGTGCAGACTTAATTCTCCAAACAAGAAGATGGAGAGATAGAGGTTTTTTTGCCAAGTCTTGGCAGAAAGAACACACTTTCCAAGTAGTAACAACAATAATAATAACTGTTTTATCTGCTGTCCTGCTTAATGGAAAAGGGATTAGTTTAATGAAGTTTTCACATACGGAACATGGATTAATGTGGCACCAGGGACTTCCTAGAAAAAATGGAGGGTAGACTTCAAGTGGTTCTTTTGACCAGGACATGTGATCATATGCTACTGGAGTAACCAGTAAAGATATCTGAATCGGTGATTGGATTAAGTATGGGAACAGACCCAATCTATTTAGATGTGATAAAGATGAGATGGATGAATTTTTCATGTTTAACAATTTGTCTAGCAAATAATTTGCTGACATATGTTGCAAAATGGATGTGTTTTGACCTAGGCTTCACAAAATCATGAAACAGACTACTTGTCCTGAAAAAAACCCTTTTTATTAGGCTAATGTCAATTCTTATCATTTACATCCAGCAAAATCGGCCAAACGGTCTTTTAAGGGTGAATTACAACCACAGACCTTATCAGGCTTGGAGAATTGCCAAGCCGATAGCTTCCAAACGCAACACTGTACAAAAAGTACTTGGCAAGGAGTCTCTGAGTATCACAAACAAATCTTCACACTAATTAAACAAACTAATTGTCTCCTGCAAACACCACTCCCCTTTCGCTCCTTTTTATTCCCTATGGGAAGAGCCATTCACCATCCATCTGTACCTTTAGTCCTGAGTCGACTGTTCCCTTCTCCTGGCAGCTCTGCATATGCACAAATCAGAACAGACTCCAGCTGTTCTTCTGCCCCACTAATCTCCAACTCCAAAGGCAGCTGATAACTGTCGGATGGCCCTGGTCTCCATCTCTGCCTCCAACTCAAAGCACTCGTCAGAGCCTTTCCCAGACTCCAGGACTGGCCCATGTTCCTCCCCAACCTCCTCACTATCCGAGTTTGCCACCAGCTCTGCTGGTGGGTCACAATAGGATGGTGCAGATTTTTTCTTGTGGAATATGCAGAAACTATATAGAAAATGAAAATAACTAGGAAAAGGTATAGCCAACTTAAAGGATTGCATATAGATGCTAGGCTTCTTTGCTTGCTTAAAAGTAAAGTTCTGGAATCAAATTCAAATTGCCATCTATCCCTAATAATTATATACCCTTGAATTTAAATCCATCCAACTGAAACCCACAGTAAAATATTGCAGTATAAGGAATTCTTACCTAGGTTTCATAAGTGCCTACTCCATTGCTTACCAAACTTATCTAAATAAAGCAGGGTGGTTTTTTTTTCAAATAAAATTCTCAGCAGATTAGATCAGAAGAGGCTTGAGAACAATATGCAGCCTAAAATACAATATATTCAAAACAATGCCCTTGACATCCATTGGCTGCTAAGCAATACCCGTGTAGTGTTCTTATTCGGTCTCCATTCTGAGTTACCTCTGCTTTTATATAGCTAAGGCTCTAAAAATAAATAAATACTTAATCAACTCCATCATCCTTACCAGGGGTGGGATCCAGCAGGGTTAACTACCAGTTTGGTCATTTACGAGGTTCGATGATTTACGATGTGCTTCCCCTGCACACTGCGCGTCTGTAAATCATCATCAGCATGCTGCATGCAGAGAAGCAGCCTTTCAAAAAGCCCTCTTTTCCTGCTTTTTAAACTGCAGCTGTACCTCATATGGTAGCTGAAGTTGAAAAAATCAGGAAATAAAGGTCAATAAAAAGCCTTGGTGGGTAAGTGGGCAAAAACATCAGCAGTCATAGAACCGGTTCTATGTCTGCTGCTCTTCAGACCTACCGGTTCTACAAAAGTGGACAGAACCGGTAGAAACCCACCCTGATTCGTACCATCCATGAACCAGCATATGTCTTCTCCTGATTTTTCTGCTTTCACTTTTGCAGAGATGATGCAAGATAGCTTACATCATAAGACAAAATAGCAACACCCATGAAAAGGAATGTGCAGAATATCTAAAAAATAGCCAATTATTTTTAGAACATAAAGAACAAAACATCAAAAGCAATTTTAAACAACAACAACTGATTGGCTTTTTTCAGCCTTTGTAAGATGCATAATATTCAAAGTCTGGTTCCTGGAACAACCATTTCACTGTCTAATGGAAGAACCTGCTCTGTTCCTCCAATAGTCAGTCAAAATTATTGTACTTTAGAATCATAGAACACCCTTTCCAGGGGTGGGATTCTACCAGTTCTGTCCACCTCTGTAGAACTGGTAGCTCTGAAGAGTAGCAGACATAGAACCGGTTCTATGTCTGCTGATATTTTTGCCCACCTTCCCACCTGGGCTCTTACCTGACTTTTATTTCCTGATTTTTTCAACTTCAGCTGCCGTGGGAGACACAGCTGCAGTTAAAAAAGCAGGAAAAGAGGGCTTTTTGAAAGGCTGCTTCTCTGCACGCAGCATGCTGATGACGATTTACAGATGTGCTGATGGCAGCATGCAGGGAAGCACATCGTCAATCACTGAGCCTCGTAAATGACCAAACTGGTAGTTAACCCTGTCAGATCCCACCCTGACCCTTTCCAAACATTAATTGGTTACTATGTCCAAGCAACATTTATTGCTATTTTTCTAACCAATGGGAAAGGGTGAAATGTTTCAGAACTTTTTTAGTGCAAAGGCTCATGGACATTAACTACTTTATAGAGATTATTGGTGGGACCTCTGTATTCTCAAAGTAACGACTTTTGACAAGTTTGATTACATCATGCCAGAATAGCCAACAAAATGATTTTATTGTAATAGTGACTATTATGGATTCAACATATTCAACATACATTATTGTGAAACTAAAATTGTTAATACATAATTAATAAAATAACATGCATAAGCTTATTTTGTGATTTAGAATATGAGAAGCCTCAATTCTAAGCCATAAATATCTGTACTTTCTCTTGGAACCACCAGAAATATTCACAGGTATCTGAGCAACACAGGAATCCTCATGGAGATCTGGATTTCCATTCATTTTCAAACAAACAGAAGTTTGTGGAAAGGAAAGGAAAGTGTACTGTCCATAAAAAGCATTTGGTGGGATTATACTCTTTCAGAGAAACATATCTAGTATTTTTTATCGTCTCACTGAAGAAAACTTGATCAGGTTCGCAGTTTTATGTTTGGAAAAATAACTTTTAAAAAAAGAATGCCATTTAATAGCTGTCTTTCTCTTACAAAATGCCTTTTCCTGACAGCCTGGCAAGAAAAGATTAGTCTAGGACATCTTGAAGAATGTCTGCTATCAGCATATCCCTTTGGCCAGCTGCAACATAAAGGTTTAATGCACCTGCCAGAACATAAAAGATTTAGTGAAAATATAGAAGGCAACAATAAAGTCTACTGAATGTAGGAAGATGTCTTAGTTAATGTGTTTGTTTACTGTCTCCCCTATTCTTATGTCAGACTTCCCCCCACTGCATCTGCTTTTAAAGATATTTTGAATTGTATATGGCATATATGCTTTCTAGGATATTCACCACAGAAAGTATAAATTCCATTAATCTTCTATGGTCTTTTTAATGTGAAGATATCCCGAGATTGATCATGTTAATAAAATTAGTCCCTTGATACATGACGAAGGTTTTTAGTGTCACAGCTGTGTTGATGAAACACACATTGGTAGGGGAAAGTGTATGTTATGTCAACATTGTTATGTCAACAATGACATAAATGTCTCATTAGCATTTCATCTTGGAAGTTGTCTAAATGCATTACTGAATATGGATAAGATGGAGATTGTCATGTTTCAGCCAATTGACTTCCTCTTCTTTTTTGCATTTCCCCTCATTTTCCCCAGGGCTTCTAGATTGTTCCAGTTTCTTCTGCCCTTAGTCTTCCAGTTTTGATTGACATTGTGCTCATTTATTGATTTTAAAATGAGACTCCCAGTTTTTTCTTGCTAAATATTCACAGGATTGTAAGCACAGATAGAAAGGGCTACAGTTTTATTGGTGTTTACTTTAATTGTTTCATGTTTAGATCATCACACTAGCCTCCTAATTCCTCTGCCTGTCCATATTACAATTTATCCTAATTACGAATATATACAGGATTTGTAGTATCAAAGGGCATTCCTTATATTTGCATTGTGATAGTTCTAAATATTGATTTAACTATTTGGTTTTTAAATTATGAAATGGAATTTTGTAATCGTTGTACTGGTAAAGATAACTGTCTGTCAAAAAAAAAAAATCCACCTGAGCCCAACTGGCTTTCTGCACAGTCTGTCATGTGTGGAATTGTTAATTATCTAAGCAATCTAGTGTCAGACCTTCAAGGTATTGCAGGTCAGGAAATAGATACAAGAATTAATTTATTGCTATGGGATATAATAACAAAATCTTGAAAACCTGACAGAATTTTTCTCCCCTCTCTTATACCAAAGATAATCAAGACAGGACAACTATGAGTTTTGTTTTCACTAGTTCCTTTTTTCAGAGATAAACTGATGTTTACATAATTGATCTTGCATTCCTCCTGAAGCTTATCTATGTAATTTTCTATACCTGATTAGGCATGAAATAGTACAGAAATGGGTTGTGTATAAGTTATAAAAAGTATAGGATAATGAGTTGCCTTATGGGTAAGATGGGTGGCATATAAATTTAATAAATAAAATAACATATTTAAATTTTCTAATAAAAATAGAAAGAGGGATGATAATGCATCCATTTTCTCTACTCCTAATATTTGTTACAGCTGAAACATGATACTGGGTAGGGAGGCTTCCCTGAGCAAAAGCCTGACAAGAACTGAGTAGAAAGTGCCCTACTTGTTTGACTATTACTCAGTTTTAACAATATTAATTTGACTAAAACTTCTGCCTTTGCAATTCCTTGAAAAAAAAAATCCCTATGAAAGAGGTTTTTGTTTTCCTAGCTTATACTCAGTGTACTTGAAAATTTGAATCTCCCTTAGTGTGATTCAGAATTAGTTTTATAGTTAGAAATAATTGAGGATGCTACTTCTGATAATCTTGCCCTTACACATCTTACTATCACATTGAAACTTCCCTGGATGCTCACACTTTCTAACAAAAAAGTACCAAGAGACAAGTTTCCTCTTGATGTCTGCCTATGCCAATTGAAGTATGAGAAAATAAGACAGTTGCATACAAACAATGGAGTAATTATTACACAATGTTAGTCTATAGCTAAGTGTAAAAATACCAGACTTGGTCTATCCAAATATCACCAAACTTATCTTCATCTTGGGGGAAAAAACATTCAAAATCTAAATAAGTATCTTCAAATTGAATAGCAATTAGTAGGGAAAATGCAGAATAATTTTATAATGCAGGGTAGGTACGTCTTCAATATATGTTTATACTCCTAGCCTTTAAATTGACTGTTTCTGCTATTGAGGAACCCTGAATTAATCATTTTTATCCTCTGCTCTTTCACCTTTACATATCTTGGATGTACTTTTGTCCACTTTATATAGTATTGTTTGCCTGCATTATGTTGCATGCTACCTTTCTATCTTTTTGTTCAATATTTGCAGGTTTTTCATGACATGGGAATGTTCAACTAATTTGAGGATTTCTAGAATGAAAGTCTTAATAGTTTTAAAAAGTCTACATTTGAAGTAGTATTAGAAATTGGTGAAGGGATTAAGAAAGAAACATAAAATGTTTAGATCATATTTAATTCTGCTTTCCTGCAAAGACATAGAATGCCTCATCATAGCCCACTCTGCGAAGTGCTTTGAAAACTGGTTATATCAAATCTTGAACAGCGTTCTTTCCTGACAGAAAATTCAGTTAGCTAAACGAAAACCAGATTTCTGTTTATTTTCGGCCATTACTCCAGCCTTTAAAACTACCATGCTTAATAAAAGCACTAGAGGGCACCATCATGTCACATAATATAATTCCTGGTTCAATCTCAGACCTGGAAGAAATTCTAACTGCAATTCAACTAAATTGAGTTATTTAGCTATTTCCTATGTTCTTCACATTCTAAATTCCATAAAACAACATTCTATGCAAAATTAAATTCTTTCCCACAGAGTTTCTAACCTTGAAATGGCAAAACTAAAATAAATCTATAAAGATTTTAAACCAGGGACTGGAATAATAAAAGACTTGCAGCAGCCACCCTCTTCCTTGAGTGGCCAAAATAGAGTTAGAGCTGGGGGGGGAGGGGTTGTAAAATGATGCTATTCTATGTGATTGTCATGCCCCTGGTGAAGACTGACTCTGAGGGAGAGGAGGAGCAGCCAACAGGGAGTGGAAGTGTGGCTCCAGAGGTTGTGGAGGAGGTAGTGGAAGAACAGGGCCGACTGGGCAGTCAGAAGAGGACCCAGGCCCATCCCCTCTCCATCCTAGGGCACGCAGGGAGGAGAGGATAAGGTAGAGACATGGTCTACTCAGAGGAGAGGGTCTTGATCCTCTTCATGGGCTGCATCCGTGACAACTGAATAAGAGAATGGACATTCATATGGGTGAGCGCTGGAAATAAAGCGTGGAAATATCTCTAGTTTATGGTTCCTCTCTGAGTTTGGTGTCCTTCCCAGTGTGTGTTATCTGTGGACGTCCTCCAGCCCTTATCTTGCCTGGTTTGTGTTGCTTTTTCCCTTCTTCTTGTAACTGTTTGTGTGGGAGTTTTTTTGTCTTCCATCAAGAATATTCAGAGCTTGGAAGCAAAGTGAAGGAGTGAAGGAATAAAAGGGGCTTCACCTGTTTTCTGTGACTGTGTTTATTTTGTATCCCGCCCTGGGTCATCACAGTGATGTTCAAAATGATGATCTTTACACGAGCAATCATTATTTCTTTCATTTATAAGAAATCTAGAAAACTCTGAAGAGTCAAAAACTTTCTGTTTTCCTATTTAATATCTATTTTATTTTTATTATTTTTGTCATTCCCATGTAAAATTACTTTAATTTCTTAAAAAATTATTTTGATTGAAAAAAATAGTAACTATAAAATAATAAAATACAATATTAAGCCCTTTTAAAAGATTTATTCAAAAAAATCCTTTGAATTTCTTTCTGTATGGTCACTTGTTCATCATACTGTAAGGCCAAAAGAAGGGCTGCCTTAAATCAGAGAAGGAAAAAAGATAATAATGAAATTTGGGATTTCCTTCCAAGTGAATAAACAGAAGCTAACGCTGGGGGTGAGAGTGGGGTTTGAGAAGTCTCCTCCTTACTCAAAAGGAAATCTCTGCAGAGCTAAGATTGGAAAGTTTCTTGATGTAAATCATAAGATATCAGGGTATCTAGAGAAATGCACAGGGCTCTAATGAATGGAGAATCCTGTGGAGATAGCACTGTATGTTTTCCCCTTAGTTTTCAGTAATACAAAAATACTATAATTCAAGGAAGGGTTGGGGGGAAGGGAAAAAAAATAAAAAAAATCATTTCTTCTATTCAGAGGTTGGGACATTCCTTGGTAAATAGTAGGGTTGCTATGCCTATGCCCCAAACCCACAAATTTTGTATTGCTTTGTTTTACACAGGAATTGTACTGCCTATTAAAAACTCAAACAATTACTCATTGCTTTACAATGGTTAGATTAAATTCTCCAAAGTTAAACCAGGAGTCTTTCTCAATCTACTTTGGAATGCTGGAGACTGAATTTTAAAATATTTGCATACAAAGTATATATTTTGGCTTCTGAAAACTATCCATCTAAATGTGATTGCAACCACATTAGACCAATTGAAGGCTTCATGTCTCACAGTTATTTCCATGTTTATGGTCCAACAATGGAGGGAGAAAGGCTGTCAAGATTAACCAGGAAGCAAAAGGATTAAAACAGATCAGGACATTCCATGAAAAATTATTTAAAAGCTGTCTTGAGATGTGACACTTATTTTTTTTTTAATTTTCAAAACCACTCAAACAACTGAAAAGATATTGAATAGGATGTATGCAGGATTAACAAATATTAATTCCTAATTATCCATCAATTCATCTGACCATAATAATGAAATATGAAAAAAGATTATATTAGGCTTGATGGTTTTGTGTAAAGAGCAAATATGGAGGAAAAGAAATATGAATAATTAGTATGTCAGGCAGGAAAAAAAACCTGATGGGAGAAGTGGATGTCTGAAACATATGTCAACAAAGTTAACAATACAAGTAGAAGGTATTGTAAACACGTATGCCCAACATCCCCCACAATCTTTCTTAATATTATGTGCTGTTCATATGCATGTGAGCCTCAGGGTTGCACCTTCCCAGCCAGATGGAGGATATTAGAAATGTTTACATCTATTTTCAGCTAACTGGAAATAGAAAACAAATGGGAAGTGCATGAGCCTAAGGCTTATCATGCAATGCTAAACCATAATTTAGTATTACAACTGCATGTAGCCAATTTAATTGTGTCGCTGCAAATTATTAATACCATAAAATAAATAAATCTGTGGAGATTTTTCCTTTAAACTCTTTCAGTACTGAGCATTTCAAACATATACCAGCTGTATTTCCACATAATTTATAAGAATTTTATACATAGATGTACAAGATTTATATGATATCTTGACTGGATTGCCTGCATCAATATAATTAGGTCTTTTTTGTTTTTATTTATTATGTTGCACAATCTGTAAAGTTGATGGTTTAGTCATGCATCTAGCTAATCGTTTAAATTGTAAATTATTTCATAAAGATGATTATTAGTTTAATGCAGAAGGTGGTAGGTACATCAGTAATACTTGTATTCTTATTTATCTAGACACTCAGTAGAGAAAACAAATGTAGCTTTATTAATGTTTACTTTCTGAAGTTTGTTTATATAGCCATATGCAAATAGACAAATATACCCTTACCTATTTCAGAGTCTAATAGGCCAGGTTAGATTTGAGTTCCAGAAAAATTGAAGCAGGAAAACCACTGGGCATTGTAATCTATTCTTATTTATTTCAAATTGCTATTATTGCCTCCCAGTTTAATGGCAACCGACCATGCTTGGTATGCTAGTGCCAAACATCAATGTCTGCTAATAGTGTTCCACTTGAATGTCATCACCTCATCCAGTTCACACGAGATCCATGGCTTTGAGACTTTCCTCTGTGTTTTGAGTGGGCATTATGCACTCTATATTGTTATCTTTCATACACAGCAATTCATACACAAAAATACTTAGTACAAAGGAATGTGACAATTAAATATCAAAAAAAATACATAATAATACTAGTAACAACATAGTCATAATGAGTTGATTATGATGGGTAAATCCAGTCAGCTTAAAAATATGAAGCACTTTAACACACTATCCAGGTAGCTGGATCTGCTAGTGATTTGATTTGAAAAGTGTGATGCTCAAATGAAGGTTGCTGAGGATTTATATTCTTCAGTTAACAGATCTTTACAAGCTCATTGCATTCTGCTCAGCTGTTGCTTGCCATGATTGCCAGTTCTAATGAAAGAGCAAATGGTGTTCTGCTTTCTTTTTATGCCCCACAAGAGAATGAGCTGAATTTTTACAAGTCCAAATGATTTTCAACAGGTTGAAACTGAAATTGAATCACAAATTATTTTTAAAAAATCTGTTATATTAGTTGCTATTGTTTTATGTAAGAAACATCTTATTAATTTTTATTACTGGTATTTTTTTTGCTCCTACAAGGTCAATGTAGAATGCATCTCATGCTATCAAGCAGCAAAAGTCGAATGAGAAAGGAACATTTAACTGCCCGTGCTGCATCAGATTAATAAACATCCATAACTGTTGCTTGAAATAATCATGCCTAAGTAAATTTCAGCACTGTAACCATGAGTTGATTAAAACACCATGTAGTATTAGCCTTCTCTTTCAGAAGTAGAATTCCAATTATTACCCTTAAGAAATAATACATCAGTCTCTAGTTTTTTGCCAAATATCACCCTACTACTTCAGTCTAATTTAAGACTATGGCAGATTCTGTATTTCTCATTTCAATCATTATCACACACACTAAGTAAATATTTAATGTGTGAAAATATGGAAGTATAAATGAAGATCAAATGCAGGAATCTATGGAAGAGTAAATGGATGCTAGTGAATCAGCCTCAGATTATCTTCATTTGAAGGGCTAAGAAAAATTAATAGAGGGTTTATATGTGCTTTGAGGATGTTTGGTTTTTGGCAGCATTCCGGATTATGTAAGAGTAGCTTGTGATTGCAGGCATCATCATCATCATGCATTGATTTTTCATGAAGCTATAGAGAATACTACAGATGGATAGTTGATAAAATATTTGGAGGGTTTGAGAAAGCCATTTGGCAGAGAATTCAATTCAGAGCAGAAACCATCAGAACATCTTTTCCTATCTGATCTCCTGTCCATAACCTTGTAACATAGGCTATATTTTCACCAGCACTGTCATATTTTGGCTGCAAACAAGACACAGTACCATAGAAGGATAAGGCTAATTTAGGCAGATAACACTTCAAAGCTATCATCCTTCACTAATTCCAGACAAATGGGTTCATCCATTGCCCCATAAGGCTCTGAACTATCACTGACTATCAAGGATGACATATAGAACAAACTGAGAGCCTCCTCCACCTACTCTTAAGTGGGGAGGCAATGAAATATTAGATCAGCCAATTGATTGATCAGAGGCTTATGTTCCTGATGGAATTCTTCTTAAAGAAACAGATGGAAACTTGTTCTCTAATCTACTTATTAACTTATAGTATCATATTGCTTCATCTAGGACTACTCAACAAAGCTTAGAAATATGTAAATATGAGAAGGGAATAACAGTTCCTCTGGAGAGTTTGTCTTGGTAAAAGTTGTTCTCTGTGTAAAAATATAGTGCAGGGGATTCTGGCTGAAGGAGACTTTAATTAACATAATAATTGATTGTTGGCTAGTATTATTCCTATTTTTTCTCCACTGGAGCTTAATAATAGCTAAACAATGATTTAATTTTTTTTCACAAATTCAAATGAAAAGACAGATTTCTACTGTAATAATAAGTCACCCATACAGTCTGATGGACAGATTTGAGTACATTAGCAACAGAAGGAACTAAAAATTTGGATTTTAAGCTACCAGGTAGTGGCAGAATTGAACTGGAAAAAAAGAGCAGTATTAAATACTAGTAATATGCATATTATCAAAAAGCTTTCTCATGTTATTTTGCTGTCAGGATGAACCAAATATGACTGTATTAGTGAAATGTTTTCAATCTTGCAGCAAAAAATGTTAAATTTCTAGAAGTAAATCAAATTAATGTTATGTACTTTTTAGAAGATAACTGATGTTTTAAAAATAAAACTGCATAAATGATATAAACCAGAAAATAAGGCAATATCCAAAGTGATGCAAAATGGAAACAACATCCTTAAACCTCAAACTGAAATGATCAGCTGCAAGTATTCCAGCCTTTCTTTGGTACATTTTATTAATTATTACCACTGGATTTCTATGATGGATTTTAACTGCCAGACATTACTGAGATACGGTAGAACCTCTTGTCATGAACACTTCTGAGCACAACCAAATCAGGTTCTGACCAAAAAATTCACATTTTTTTTGCGGCTGATTTTCCCTTCTGTGCCATTTTTTTGGGGGGATAAGCACCAAATTTCCAAAATTAGGTTCAGGTCATGACCAAATTGGGTTGTGACCAAAGTTATGGAATGAATTATGACCAGAGATTCTACTGTACCTAATTCCATAAAAAAATATCCACATTAATAATTTTAAGTCAATGTATACTGACATCTTGTCCTTTCCCTGCTGTGTAAATATTCAAACATAGGAATACATGCATATCTACACCATGTTATGGATGTAGGAATACATCCATATCTACATCAATTCACAACAAATGGGTTGCCACATGCCTGGCAATTATCTTATCTTTCCACCCCTCACCATTTAGCATGCCTCAGCAACTTCTTTGTACTGTCTGTTGGACAAACACAGTCCTCTATTTTTTAAATCTGCTTAATCTCTGTCAATAGGTATGCCTTTCATTTCAATTTACTAACAAAACATTAGAGTCAGAAACTCACTAATATTCTGGAACCTAGTTCTTCCTGAAAACAAATCTGTATCTCTAGTTATCTAGTTTATGGCTTGTAGATCATTTAATTGAAAAAAATATGAGAAAGTCAAGAACATGATTCAAAAGATAGTAAACAAGGATATTGTAATGCATCAGAAATCCTATCCTTATCTTAGTCCTATCCTAAATTCATTTAATAATGTTACACATATAGCAGTAATGCTACGTACAATATATAAATATCCACATATACATATAATCTTACTCTCTTGTCTTGTTGCATCATTTTTTTTGTAAATGCTTAGTTTACTGAAAAAAGATTAAAATATATCATGAAGTGCACAATTTCAAATATTAAGGCTCATTCACCTAATGAATATGGTTGGGATTTTTTTCTGTGTTTGGAAAGCTTGCTTGCAAGAACACAGAAAATCTGTTGTGCCTACATTCTCCAGATTAAAGTGAAGTAAAAATATAAATAAATGTATTTTCCCCAAAATTGTGAAAATAATACATTAGAACATTAGCTTTTCACCCAAATTAAAATTTGAAGTATAATAATATTAAAATATAACATCACCAAACTCCTGAGAGATTATAAACTTCATGAAATTTCAGGAGCTCCAGAGGATATTACAGCAATGGTCCCCAAACTTTTAGACTTGTGGACTTCAAATCCTAGAATTCTGGGTATAGAATTCTGAGAGTTGAAGTTCACATGTCTTAAACTTGCCAAAGTTGGAGACCCTTGTCTTATAGGGTAACAGTCAGAACCAAAAATGTCATGGCATTTCAATGTTCCCATGAAAATGCACTACTCTGAGAGATTTTGGCAGTTTTCCCATTATGAGGAGAAAAATGATGATCTTAAGAAATTTCTTGTAATGGGTGGCCCTTTATAACACTGCATAAGATCACATGACAATGCCCAATCTCTTTGCTCCCTATTGGATTGCTGAAAGCCTTGAGATGAGTTTCTGGGAGCTGCAGCATAACTGTAGAATGCCTAATTTTCCATAGTAGGATGAGTCATAACTTAAGTATACTATTGGTAAATTAGCATGAAGTCAAGATGGCAATGTTGTTGAAAAAATCTATTTTTCATATTTTTTTACTTTTCTCAGGGTAAATACCTATCATTGTCTCTTTCTAGTGGATATAATCAAAGCTGCTCAGTATCACTTTAAACGGTAGATGGAAATTTAGTAAATAAATAAATAATATACTGTTAGGTACTCTATAATGTAGCAGAATTGTTTCCTGCCAGTCTCCTGGATAAGGTGTATGACAAGTTCATTGGTTTCATAGCTTTCCCTGAGGAAAGATGACGACGTATGCATTTTTGTTTTCTTGATGGATGCTAAAGATTAGCTGTCTGGCCATGTATATGTTAACTTATACTAAGACACTGAAAGGAAGGTTCAATAGTATCATGAGAACTCCCTGAACTGTTTAGAAAAACAAAGAAGAGAAATGGGAATGGGGAAAACATGAAAATAACAAAAGGATTTTCTAGTTGAAAATAATGTTTCAGCTATAGGTGTCACAGAGGTGAACACAAGCATTACATTATAATATACTTTATTTTAACCATTTTTCTTTCCTAGGAAGTTATAGTGCCTACACATGTATTCCAACAATATTTGGTTACTTTAGCTTCTAGGCAATAAGGTATGGGAATTTTAGTTAGCAATGTTTCTGATAAGAGTCTCCCACTCAATAGCAGTGGAGGCCCAGAAAGCAGCTAGTGGAACTGAAGATCTAAGCAAAAGGTCGGGGTAGCAACAGAAGAACCTCAAAAAGGCTATGGAATTGCATAAACCCATCAAGGGAGTAGAAGTCAAGTAAAACCAGTTAACTGAAAAAAAAAGTTTAACCTTCAGTCTGAATTTTAACTGGCTGTCAAATCAGAGGCAAAAGATTTTGCTACAACTTTCCTTCTTTTCATTGCATATATCAAGAAAATATGAACCATTACGGGCACCCAATTCATCTTGTTCCCTTTCCTTGTATATGTTACTCAACAGATTGGAAAGCATGGGCATGCTCTTTGTCCCTTCCCTCAAGTGTTGCCATCTTATGGAAATATGAAATGTGCCTTTTCCGTTGTAGCCTCTCCCCTGTAAAACACTCCCCTAAAATTCGGCAGGCCCTAATCTTTTAGCATTCCAAAAAGCACGCAAAACCTGGCTTTTCCCCCAAGCACTAGGAGAGGGTAAGCTAAGTTTAATTATGGTTCCGGGTGTTTTTTTTAATAATTTTGATGCTTAATATATTTAATATCCTTCATTTTAATACTTTTATCATACATAGACATGGTTTTATCTCTTGGCTGTTAGCCACCCAGTTAGGTACAAGGTGGGTAGCTATATAAATGTTTTAAATATTTTAATGTTTTAAATTAAATCAAATCATGGTGGATAGGTATATAACCACATATAATCTTGTAATATTAAAAAGCACTGTCAGTCAAGAGGGGAAGCTAATGTTGGCTATCACTAAAACATTCTGTATTTTGGAACGTACATTTAATGTACATAATATACTTAGCCCAGAGAAGACAAATTATCTTTTTCTGAAATATAAGGAATACTTCTTCCATATTCTCAGGCACCTTAAAACGTGATGCCACATGCTAAGAGACAGAATCCAGGCTTTTCAAGCAGATGAAAAGGACAAGCATGCAAATATTCCTTTCAGTTCCAAGGGACTATGATAGCCAGGGACACATTCATCTTCTGCTTGTGTCTTTCCCCACATGGCTACTCTAGAACAATTCCCAGTGTTTCTTCAGCAACAAACATTCTACACCTAAGTGTTTGTTCCTAATCATGATGCTGTAACGATGAAATATGTGTTGTGACATTATGGTGCAAGCTCTCTCTTTCCTACTTGTTCTGTGATGTTGCATTGCAAAAATATAAGGGTGGAGTGTGACACATACCATTACTTGCCGACTTACCATTCACTATGAATACTATTAATATTAGTATATACTGTATTATACTAAAAATATAGATATTATTCATGCATGGTTCACATAACTGGGGAGGCTAAAAAGATTCCTATTTGAAGCCGAATTTTTCTGAATACAGTAGAAAATATTCATAAATAATTGGCAAGGTTATCTCAAAGCAAGAGAGCAGACTCTGGAGATCAAGACAATCATTGGCTATATCCATTCTTAGAAATCCACAGGATGTCTATTGCAGTCATTTTTGCCTTGTCAACTTAATAACATTTTTGTGCTCATCTGACTTTCTTTGCTTGTGATGTTTAATGGGAACCAAACATTTTAGGATTGATTGTGGCACTGATTTCTAATAACTAAATATTGACCATATAATAATTGTGTATTATAGTAAGACTTTAAAATCATCTATAATTCACTTGTACTACACAAGCTAGACCAAAGAAGTTATATATTGGTGGAAATTTGAGCTTTAAATACATATTTGGAAGGAAGAGGTTTATATTGGTTTGGGAGGAATCTCCTCATTAACAGTTCTTTCTTTTTTTTTTGTTATATATTTGTTATTGTATTATTGACAAAGGCCACATTTAAGCTAGCTAGTTGGCCTTGGAGATAATATAATTCAGGGACACTGTGAAAAAAAATGGTTGGCCTACTGCAGGTAATCCTCAACTTACAATAGTTTATTTAGTGACTGTTCAAATTTACAACGACACTGAAAACAGTGCATAACCATTTTTCTCATTTAGGACCACGGCATCATTCCCAAAGTCACATGATTAAAATTTGGACACTTGGCAACTGGTTCATATTTATGACAATTGCAATGTCTCAGGGACAAGTGATCACCTTTTGTGACCTTCTGACAAGCAAAGTCAATGGGGAAGCCAGATTCACTTAACAACCATGTTACTAACATAACAACTCCAGTGATCCACTTAATAAATGTGTCAAAAAAGTCATAAAATGGGCCAAATCTCACTTAACAAATGTCTCACTTAGCAACAGAAATTTTGGGCTTGGTTGTGATCATACATCAGATACATCATCTGTATTTAGGTGCTAGAGAGGGGCTGTACTTTTTTCATGAGCAATTGACATTTACTTTTCTTGCTTTGTTTTATATTCTTATTTATTGGCTCTTTGGTACTCTCTGAGCTTATCTGTTTTCTTTGCAGATGTTTCACTAGCCAATCTAGGTAACAACTTCAGCACTGATGATGTTACCTGGTTTGGGTAATGAAATATTATCTTTTATTTCATTATTTATTTATTTGGCTTTTTATTTTATTATAAAAATTAAGAAAATGTTTTTGTGCAGCTTGTTCAATTTATCAATGAATAAGATTAATAAAAAAAAATATTCATCTAAGCCTTTTGTTTGATTTCATAGGTGATCTATATATTGGAGGAGTAGCAAAAGAAACTTATAAATCCTTGCCAAAATTGGTCCATGCCAAAGAAGGATTTCAAGGCTGCCTTGCCTCTGTGGATCTCAATGGGCGTCTTCCAGATTTGATTTCAGATGCTCTGTTTTGCAATGGACAGATAGAAAGAGGATGTGAAGGTATGATATGATCATTTCATGGACTTGTCTCAAACTCTTACAGTGTAACCAAAATGTTTCTAAATTTAATTTCATAATAGGGGAGCTATAGCATCTTTTCTGCTATGTTATTTGTATTTGGATCCTGCCAGTTTTCCATCTTACCAATTTGTTCTTTGTTACAGTTGCTAAATTAGATATTTTACATAATTAATGAAAGTGGATGCTATTGGTTAAGAAATGCACTCCAATGGCACGAAGCTCAATTCAAACTTGAGAACATTAAGTTATCTATCAGAACACAATTCTTCTCTTTGCCATGAATTAGCTGATTGGCCTGTCTTTGTTTCGTTTGTGCAGTATCTTAATTAATTGTTGTGCTAATTAGCTCCCATGCAGCATTTTATATAATCACAGTGCATTGATACTAGTTAGCACTGCAGTACATAGATAATAGTTAGAGTATAAATTAACTAATTTAATTAACATGGACATTTCTAAGACACATTAAGTGAAAAAGAGATGTTAGGGTTCTATAGAGAGTCTGAGCCTGGGGACTCTTCCAGACAGCCAAGCTAAAGTGTTTTGTACCAGTTGAGATGGCAGAAAAAAAGGCTGACAGATATATTTGCTGTCCATTTTATTGGTTCCTCTCCTGATACAATGAGGACCCTGATTTTTCTTATGTGGAATAGAATAGAAGAATTTTTCTTATGTGGAATAGAATAGAAGAATTTTGATCAAAATGAATGCTTCTCCATATATAAGGGAACATATTACTTGAGAAATATTTTGTATCTGACTGAAGGTTCCAGAGAAAAATCATTATCTGGCAGGAGATAAACAATCTTATCCAGATTTGAATTTGAGGATTTTGATTCCCCTTGATTCATATTGCAATTTGATATGTGGGATGTGCAGAATAATGCTGATGACTCTCCTGCAGATCAGGTCTAAGTTAACACTTAGCTTAATTTCTTCTTCATTGCACAAAATGTTTTCCAGTGGAAACCATCTTCAATTGCTCAGCTTAGTAATTATATCCATTCTGCAGTTATTCATCTGTATCACACCAACTGGTAATTTTCCACACATTTTTCATGGGCCTAAATTTGATATAATTTGAAAACCTAACGATGAAGGGCCATCAAATAGTTTGTGCATATTTATCTGTAATGTGAGATAAGAAAACAATCACATGACTCAACCAATTAATTAGGAATGACTAATCATTCTATTTGTAGAACAAGAATTTTCAGGTATAGAAATTGAAGGGACAAAAAATAGTGAATTATCCTTCCATATTATATGGATTTTATTTAGATGCTGTACTATGTTTTCCAGCTAGGTGACAAAAGCTAGCTGATCTCAAAATGCTAAACATCTGATTAGTAGATGGATGGAAGACCACTCAGAAATATCAGAGTTTGAAGCCCGGACAGGGAAATTGTATAAGCCTCCAGGAGGTAGCCATATCTATACTGCTAGCAAGAAAATAATACAGATGATAATTTATCACCAAGAAAAGTTATCCTAAAGCAACTTTCTTTTATAGTTAGTTTTAAATGTGCCTAATTAAATTTTCTTACTGCAGTTATCTACCTAGATGTATTTAGCATTAGTTCTTTGCAGAACATATTATGACACATGTCATTTCCCTTTGATTCCAAAGGCATATCCAATTAATAAATAAGTCATTATACCAAAGATTTCCTCAGGTATTGCTTCATGACTATTTCCTGTGTAGGCTGGAATTATATTAGCTCTTTATATCCTTGGTCCCAGAAGACAAGGTCATGGAGGACGTCTGAAATAATATTTTAGAACTGTACTATAGGATTTGGTAAATATTAAACTAAGACTGTTTTTTTAATTGTAAACAGGGATTATTGGATAGAAACAAAAATAATTTCAGAGAAAGAAACTTGGTGCAATCCATAATTAATCTCTCAGTTTTTAAAGATGAATTTTATTCTATTAGTTTGGGTGAATAAGGAATCAAAATCTTCTGCCTTCTCTCTCTCGGGCAGAGCTGTGGCCTGTAATTGAGCTTCCTCAATTCACTTTCTCTCTTTTCAGTGATCACTGAAAATATATACTCTCCCCATTTCAGATTTTATAAAAAAAAGGAACCTCCTACAGGCCCAATTGCAAAATGTGCCCAGATGGTTATTTTATGACCAATGTATGTTTGTTTAGAAACAAACAATTGTTTCAAATAATTCATAGGCCAATATGGCAGCTAAAGAGGGAGATTCCATCAAAGGCATCCAAGGGGGAAGCACTCAAGATGGAATTCATGACTTCACAAAGGAAGCCCCTTCCTTTTTAGCACAGATGTAAAAATGGATGAGGCTTCAATGAAATATTCAGAGATGTCATGATTTTTTTTTAAAAAAAGCATCATTCTTCTACTGTGGACATTCCAAGATTCAATATTCCTGTTGCAACCCAGAAAGCCACCTGCTTGCAGCAAAAAAATTGAAGATGTTTTGAGTTGAGGAGATTTATTTTTTTCCCCTGCATACAGTAAAAGTCTGCTGATTGGTTTGATATGAAAAGTCAAAACCCCAAATTCGTCCATTCAACTTTTTACTATTTACATGTTCATTCATATTATTTAATTGTCCACATGGTATTACTTTTTGTTTGAATTTTTAAATCCTTATGACTTGAATTCTAATTTTAATTTGATTATTAATGTCAAAAAACTAAAGTGTAACTCTACATCTGAATATATAGCTTCTATACACCTAAAGATAATTTCACTTTATTTTGTAAAGCTTGCAAATAACAGATTCCAGTGCAAGTGAGAAAGAGGGCAGATGGTGATACATTCTGTTAGTGATTAGATCTTGGTATTAAAATAATCATTTAATTATGTAGCACCCAAATTCTTAAGAATCACCTTAACTGCCAAGTAATTTATATAATCAAGCTTATTTACAGAATCAAACTGAAAGGCTGAAAATAATCTGAATGGATGCAGTCAGAGTCTAACATTAGCCATGACTACATTCAACCTATACTTAGGTCTGTGTTATAAAACAATGAAAATGGTTTTAATATTGATGTCAACTGAGGACAGCATTATATAACCTAGATTAACAACAGTGGTTAGTGTTTTGGTCACTAAATGAAAGGGGGTGGGCCCAGCTAAATTAGTAGCTCTACTGTACTTGGATCTAGGTTCTAGTATTGAAAAGGGACCATCTCGTAGAAAACTATCTGTAACTGCAGCTCCCAAATCACCCAGATCCTAATGCCCTTTGCCATTTTTCACACAGATTTCCTTTTTCTAGATAAGCAAAAAAATAACAACAACCCCAACCTGATATGGAGATTCCTGCTTCAGATTTTGTACCTATTTGAGCTTTTCAATTGCTATCCAAACTCTTTTTATTCTTCAGTCCTCTACCACATCTGCTTCATTCAGGCCTCAGTAGCTTTTGAAAAACCTGATGGGGCTCTCACAAAACTGTCCCACAATTTATTGTGTTTTGTGTATACCTCAATTTATTAAGATTTCATCTTTCAGCCTATTCTGAAATGGTTTGACCTTTTACTTTCATTTCCTTCACCCACTTTTCAAAAAAGCCAGACATTACAACTGTATGTAATTCCTTGCAGTGGTAAAAAATATTCTTTTTTTCTTTGACTTCATCCAAGATGCATTCAAAATAAATCTACAACTCATCACACATTTCCAATATTTATTTTTATTTATTTTATGACCACAACTTACGGGACCGCCTGCTGCCATCAACAACCTCCCGCCGCCCAATACGCTCTCACAGGCTTGCCCTCCTTGGGGTGCCGCCGCCTGATCGTTGTCGGCTGGCGGCCCCAAGGGTGCGGGCTTTCTCTGTGGAAGCCCCCTCCCTGTGGAATGATCTCCCCCCGGAGATACGGGCCATGATGGACATCCTGACCTTCCGGCGCGCAGTTAAGACCTTATTTTTCAAGCAGGCCGGCCTGGCCCAGTAAATGGTCTATGGGTTTTAAATTTAATTTGGGTTTTAATTGTTAAATTTTTAAAATTTTTAATTTTTTTAATTAATCCCGGATTTTAAATGTCTGTATTTGTAATTTGATGGGATTCAGCCGGATTTGCATATTTAATTTAGTTTTAAATTGTATTTATTCTGTGTGTTTTTTAGTAGGCTGTACACCGCCCCGAGTCCCTTTTTGGGAGAGGGAGCGGTATAGAAATCTGATTAATAAATAAATAAAATAAATAACTGAGCCCAAAATTTATGTTGCTAAGTGAAACATTTGTTAAGTAAGTTTTGCCCCATTTTATGACTTCTTTTGCCACAGTAGTTAAATGAATCATTGCAGTTGTTAAGTTAGCAGTTGTTAAATGAATCTGGCTTCCTCATTGATTTTGCTTGTCAGAAGTTTGCAAAGGTGATCACATGAGAAAGGGACACAACAACTGTCATAAATATGAGTCAGTTGGCAGCCTCTGAATTTTGATCACATGATCATGGGGATGTTGTAATGGTTGTAAGTATAAAAAATGGTCTGAAGTCACTTTTTTCAGTGCCATTGTAACTTTGAATGTTCACCAAGGAACTGTTATAAGTCAAGGACTACTTGTATTTTTACAAATAATTCAAGGCAGTAAAATTATCCAACACACTTTCCTCCTTATATAGTTTGCTTTATCGTGCTATGTTCACCAAACCACAGATATCAATCATGTTTTATAAATCAAAAGACTTTTTTACCCAAAATAAAGTTAAGGCCACACCAGTCTCCTTCTGATCCTTGGGAGAAAGGAAAGCCAATGAAATATTTTGTATAATATGGAAGAGTATATTCAATTAACTGCTTACCAAAGCTGCTCCATTTCTGCTAAATCTACCTTTTCCTAGGCTGCATTCAGAGGTGGTATTCAGCAGGTTCTGACCAGTTCTGGAGAACCGGTAGCAGAAATTTTGAGTACTGTAGTTCAGAGAACCAGCAAATACCACCTCTGACTGGAGATTTTACAATATCCTTCCCCTGCCATGCCCTCCAAGTCATGCCCACAGAACTGGTAGTAAAAAAATGTGAATCCCACCACAGGTTGCATTCACATAAGAAGCTAAGTTGCAAAACAAACAAAATTAAAAACAAAGCTTAACATGTTATAAAAATATAGCTACCAGGTCTTTAACTGATCCATGTAGGATGTGAACTGAATTATAGGGTGTAGTTCTTAATGTACATTTGAATCCAGCAATTTTAACTCTTTTGGTCTTGTACACATATATGGAATTTTGAGACTAATTGGTTTTTAGGAAAGAGCTGCTGAGAGTCACAAAATGACTATCATAATGCCTATGGACAGTGAAGAGCATCCATTTACCTACCAATTTTCAACCTTTTTTGGTTTAACTATTTACAAGAATATATTAAGTCATACACCAAAAGCAAAGTGTCTCCTCTATGGATTATTGAATAAAAATGGTGGATGCCATATACTTCTGTCAGTTACCTTAGGACATATTCATATTTTTAAGGAAAAGGTGGGAAGATTACCAATATTTTTGGCTTATCTGTATTATTTTAATTAGGTGGCAAGGGAGCTAGTAAGCGCCAAGGCAATTCTCTGGCATGTGGGCATCTACAGGTTCTTCAATTCCTCTAGAGAATTAGGATGGCAAAGGATAATGTGTTAACGGTTGAACTGCTTATGCTGAACATAACAAATGGCTACTCAGGATTAAACCATCCATTTCCTTTTGCTAATGTGTTCACATTTATCCTATGAAAAGAAATTATTTTAATTTTCCTTCATTACATGCCATCAGCTCAATTAACCATTATATTTGTAGTAAATGCTGGCAAATTATTGCATTCTCATTTTGGCTTGCCTGAATATTTATGTCTATTAGCATTAATTTATTTGCATTACTTGGAATTTCTTTTCCTCTTTGAGAGCAGCATGCACTTTTTTTCCTCTGAACAATTTCTCTGTGTTTGCTGCCATTTCAATATTTGCTTACTAACATTTAATATATTTTGCTTTTTTTATTTTGCTGACAAAGTTGCATTGATGAAAGCTGATTTGCAAGGTAGATGCCCTTGTGTATATTAAACAAGACTGAAACCCAGACAACGCATTGAGAACCTTCAGCCACTTCTGTGCTGATAGCTGTGTGTTGTAGCCCATTTTCCTCTTCTTCCCATTAAAAATATGGCACAGAAAACCATCTTCTCCCAGGATATACTGAATACAGGCTTTCAGTCTTGTGTCTTTTTTTGTATAGTGATTGCTTCAGTGCTTTGAACATGCTTCTTTCTTTAATGTTTTATTTGTTTGTTTGTTTCTCCCAGTGGTCCAATTATGATCTTTAGAAATAGAATAGTTTTATTTCTCATGTGTGAATGTCATTTTTTTTAGCATGTTGGTGCATAGTTGGCTGATTTCTTTTCTACCTATCTACTTTGTTCTTAAAAACCTGCATGGGACAATTTAAAGCATGTAAAAAGATACTTGCCAACATTCCTGCTAATGAGAAAATATGTTTGTTTGTTTTTTGTTTAAAAAATACCAACCCAAAGATCTTCTGAATGTCAGTAGATATAGCTGTTCATCAAATCATTGTTTGGATAGCTCTATTTTTCTTTTCTTTGCTTGCTTTTAATATGACATGTGTGGCTTTGTTTTTGGTTGTTTCTATTTTGTTTTGTTTTGTTTTTTTACAATTTTATATTCTGTTTTCCACAATCTTTAATGGAATTCATTGTTTTGGAGAAGATAGTTTATAGATGTTAAAGTAAAATTAGAAATATATGTGAGAATCACCACTTCCTTTTGCTTGAGTTACTTGCTTCTCTTACGTTATTATCATCCCAGATGAATTCATACCTTCATGTTACAAAACAAAAACCATATGCCGCTACATAACATGAATATTATTAATAATATGGGTTACTACCAATCCCCTTATCAGTTTCTTTCCATAATTTACTCTATAAATATGAGATGTTGGCAACTACCCTGTGTGATCCAATGACATATATGATCACTCTGAATGACAGACCTTCATGTTCTTTTCTATGGTGTGTTTTCTTGTTAGGTCCCAGCACCACATGTCAAGAAGACTCCTGTGCCAACCAAGGTGTCTGCTTGCAGCAATGGGATGGGTTTAGCTGTGACTGTAGCATGACTTCTTTCAGTGGGACACTGTGCAATGACCGTGAGTACACGAGTGACTTCCCTCATTTTCACTCTCTCTAAAAAATGTTAAGGGTTCCAAAGGGTTGTCTTGAAATGAATGTCCAAAAGGTTGCATCAATTTAATAAGTTATAACCAATTTAACTACCAAACTCTGCAATAAATACTAAGTGTTCCTGATGTGACTGCAAGAAGTGTTTGACCATAGTACAGAACTGCCTTAGAAAGCAAAAAACTTAGAAAGCAAAAATGCAGGGATTCTGGAATTGTGATTTTGGAAATTTCAACTATTATATGAATTTGAATAACATCCTGACATAAAAGATATTGGATATGGGCATTTCATTCTTGGTATCAGTTTCTTAACATTGGGCTGTGGCTTTTGACTTCTTTCATTTCTTGTTTTACTGAGATATATTATAACTTTGTAACATTATTTCACAAAGTTGAAATTACAAATGACAGTTCTTTCTTACTTTCCTACATCAGATAGGTTTAGGTGACCTGAAATATTCCGTCAAATAATAACTTCAGGCTTTATTTCAGTTAAATGTCATCTGAATAAATTTTGGTATCACTTATTAATTCTATAACCTTTAGGGATGGAGGAACTGGGTTTTTAGATGTTAGAATCTTCTGACATAAGTCAATACAATGATGAACAAAAGTCACAATGCACATCTTTGCTATCCTAGTACATAATGAATTTATGTTTAGTAATTTAGTAATCTCCACTAGAAAAGATCTGGTATTCCATTTGTGCTGTGAATAAGTTTAAGCAAATCATTTAAGAAGAAATCTTTGTATATTTCATCAAATAAACAAGGGCTGGTAATATGTGAGACATGAACACTAGTTTTCATTAAACCAATTTTTAAAACATTTGCAATCCTATATTTTCCTGTATTTGTAATTCAAGAGACAGTGCACTGGAACATATTGCCATGAATGCAAGCGTAAATTTGTTAAACATTTCAGTAAACTTCTGGAAACAGTATCTTTAAGTACACTGCATCCTTAATGCAGACAAAGGTAGGAAGCAAGAATAATGCTAAGAGAACAAATATGCAAAAAGGCAGCGCCTCCTGTCCTAACCTATCCTAAGAGATGGAATTGGTTTGCACTACCTTGTTGTCTTTAAGAGACACATGTTTATCTTTCTTAAAATAAAATCTGCTTTTTTAAAAAAGATTACATTCAAAATGAGAGTTGATAGAGAAACCCTGACTATTATGGGAACATTGAAACCTTTGCTTTTGGTCACTGTGTGTTCATTGCTGTTCACTTAGCTCATGAAATGGTACAGATATTATTACTGTACTCAGGATGATATTTTCACAGTGTCAACCCAGGTAACCTCAATTCAGGGAGGCTTGACATTTGTATCACCTCTAGCTTTCACTTCAAGCCTCTTTCTTTGAGATATTATTTTTGTCCTTTGTATCCATTGCACAGAACCTGGGCAAAATCTACACAAGTGATAAATGGAAATGTAATGGTTGAAAGAAATGTGTACTGAGGTTATGCATTAATATATGCCTGCCATATTCCAGTTTAAAAGGCCAGCATCAGATATACTAACAATGAAAACAACAATTATATTACTAAGTTGTAACTCAGCATTACATTGTTAGTATATGTCTGAAATTGCTGTCAGGGTACTTTCCTGAAGTGCTTTCCTGAAGGCGTTACAGGTCTGGATGGGGAAGAATCAGCTTCAGATCAACACAGACAAGATTGAATGTCTGTCGGTTATAGGATCCCCTGTATCTAGTAGTTTACCATATTTAACTCAGGCTGGGGTGACCTTCAGTCAGAGCTTATGTTTAATCTGGAGGTTCTCCTGGACTTTGTGTACTGCTTGAACAATGGTGTAACCATGGCCAAGAGGGCTTTTGTTCAATACATTTGCACTTCACACTGATACTTTAGTCACCTCCCAATTAGATTATTGCAATGCACTCCATATCGAACTGATTAGAAGATAATTTGGAAGCTGCCCCTGGTCCAGAATGCAGTAGCACTGGCAGTAGCAGGCACACCTCAGTAAACCCATGTAACACAGCTGCACTGGCTCTCAGTAGGCCAGGTATAATTCAGGTATATAAGGGTATATAAGTGTTGGTTACCACCTTTAAAGGCATATGTGGCACATGGGCAGGTTATTTGCAGACCCATATATTCCCAATGGTTTCTGCCCATCCCAACTGCATCTGACAGGATGGGTATGCTCTGAGTCTCCTAAGTGAAGGAATATCATGTGATGGGGTCTCACCTGTCTTATGGAACAGTCTCCCCTCGGAGATGCTGCAGAGGGAAAACTGATTCTGTTGGACTTCAGGAAAGTAGTGAAAATCTGACTCTTATCCCAGACACTGGAGCCCGGATGATTAGAGAAATGGCATGGATGTTGTTGATGGATGTGTGGGAACTTTTTTCAGGGCCTGAATGTTTTTCATTGTTTTAAATGATTTACAATATTTATTTGTAAATCATTTAAAAGCTTTATTTTGTTTGCCACACAGAGTTCATTCTAGTAGATGAGTGTCATTTAAAAAATTGTACTTGCTATAGGTCCTTTTCATTAGGAAGAGTTATTTTGTGGGAAATAGCAATCATGCTTTCTCTGTCACAGCATGTGCCCTATGCAATAGAATATACTCAGAGATCTAGATTGCCCAAACCTTGTTGATTTTCTGCAAGGTGCTAAAAACTTGGACCAAATATCATTCTTGGTCCAAAAGATCACACTAGTGTAATTGGTGTTTTGTTGCACAGAACAAAATCAGATTAAGTATTATTATTATAATTACTATTTTAAGGTTCCATCTGGTATAGTCTGGCTTGGGTTTAGTTAAATCATTTGTGCATTGCCCAAATTTAGTTAAATCATTTCTGTACTGACTTACTGCTGTTAGATGGGTGGCTATATAAATTGTTCAGGTAAATAAATGATATGTCTTAAGTTCTTTCAAAGTCAGTATTTTTCTGATTTTAACTGATCTAAGGCAAAGTGTAAGAATGTGTTAGATAATGAAATCTGAAATTTTAAAATTAACTAAATAAGCTAACCAAATAATTCAAAATGAAACCTTCTTTTTTATAAATATTGGCTATGTAGTTTCATTGCTAAGCAATGAGCCAAATATTTAATAATGATAAAGAATGAATGAAATGATTAAATAAATTCTTCAGAGTTCAAAAGTTTTCAGAAAGAACACTTGAAATATCATGGATAATGCACTTACTTGAAGATAAATCCTAATAATTCTTGGAAACTTAGGGAAATTTGTTGAAAATATTGTTTATTCTGTGCATAAAATCTTGCAATCATAACATAATAGAATTCAAGTTCTATGCTTCTACGTTTGTAAGATTATCTTTTCTTTGGTTATGACTTTGTTGAAGAGACAGGAAAGAATAGAAAATAGAACTTGTAGCTGTTAACTGTATGGACTAAGAATCTGTTTTCAAGAAGAGAGCTATATAGTTGTTCCCCTGAAATTCTGCTCAGCAGTATTTGGATCCTCAAAGAACACTTAAGAAATTCTAAGAGAACAGAGACAATCCCTTTGAAAAATTATAGCTAGTTTCTGGAAATATATTTTGCTTACATATCTCTGTGCCTAAAGAGGTAAGAGAAAATTACAAAATAATAAACCTTTTCTCAGATGCACATAACTATACAATATTTTAAACAGTATTTGGCTATTAGGATTACATCCTATTAAACTCAATAGGAAGTGCTTCTAAGAAAACATACATAGGTTTGCACCACTAATACTGCTAGGACAATATCAAGTATGATTGGGTATGATAATAAAGAACAGAGACCCATGTTGCACTGGGCAAAGCAATCCTCAGAAGGAGGAATATTTGAGGATTTAAATATAGGACATTATCAAGTAGTGAGAGAATTCCATCCAAGAAATAACTTGAAGTGATTCTTTTTTTTAATATAAATTTTATTTGGGTTTTCACAAATACAAATAAAACATCTTCTTTTGAGAATAGCATGATCCCGGTTATCACTTCTTCATATTGACACAAACTCAATTTCATATTCATCTTTGTGTTCTATTGCATATCTCATTACTATTTTAACATTTTCTCCATAATTTTCCCCCTCCCATGGTTTTCTCAACTTTATTTTTAATTATCTCATATCTAGATTCAATTATATATCTTTTTCTAAGTTTCAATGTTTTTCTAATCATTATATTTATAATTTTGTCTATCGTGTTTCAATTTCATATTATCTTTTCTCATTAAACAAATTTTCCCCTGTAGTTACTAATTGGAGTATGACACCTTTATATCTTTTAATTTTATCCATTCAATTCTTATTTAAGCTTCAATTTATGGCTTTAGAATTGTAATATTCAATATAGTACATAACTTCTAATCGAATTCTGTTTGTTACATTCTTAAAATGCACACTATGTTCTTTAGAATATATAGTGTTAGTCTGCAGAATAGAGGTGAAATCACATAATAATAAACACTAAGAAATATATATAAAACAATAGTAAATAAAACACTCATTCCATTCCAATTCAATTCTATCATTAATATTAATTACAATCTTAATTTCTTTAACATTTCTTTTCAATTGAGTATCATGTTTCCTTGGGAACACTTATAAACTTTCCATAATTAATTCTTTTTTTCATATTTCTCTTCACTTATATTTTTATAAATCATTAATAATAAATAACATGTTCCCATCCTTTCCTAATTTCATTCTCTCATTCTCTTTATTTCATTTATTTATTAACAAACATTCCATTGCATTACAATAAGTATTTTATCCATAATTTTAATCATACATTGTTTCATATTTTCTAAAATTATTTCTATTTCTAATATAACAATACTATCTTATGTACCTTTGCAGAAATCCCTTTTTCAATTAAATTTTCACCTATTGTCTCTAAATAGGCTTATACTTTCAATCCTTATACATTTTCCCTGTTTCTTTATATCTTGTTTCTGTCTTTTATAACTTCTTTTCCTTTCCTTCTTCCCCCTCTTCTTCTCCCTCCCCTTTTTGCCCCCTTGTCTCTTTACTTCTAATTCTCTCTTCTGTAATCCTTCTGTTGCTTCCTAATATTGTAATTATTTTTCCAACTATTCTTTTGTTGTTGTTGTCTTTTCAAATCTTAAATTTTCCACTCTCTTTCTCCCCTTTCCTTTCTTTTCCCCACAAAAAGTTACTTGATCATTTAAAGATGGCTTCTTCTTTGTCCCGACCTTTTGTTCTACAAGTGTTTCTTGTTGTTTCTCATAGTTCCAGATCTCCATTTCTAAAAATTGAAATACGAAGCCAAAGAAGCTCCTCCTTCTTCTGTATCTTCTTTGTATTTTTTAAGTTCCATTTTCAGTTCTTCCAAAAGTAATGCCATTTTAAACACTTTTAAACAACCACCCAATTGATTTTAGTCATTTAAATCCAATAGCCAAAAATCCAAAAATCTCCAAGAATCCAAATAATCCAAAGCTGTTTCTTCTTGCTTCTTTTTCCCACTTTCTCTTCCTGGGGTTCTGTTATTTTGTTACAAAGTTTCAGTTAGAATATAGCTTTAGGAATCTTGTTAAAGTTTCACTGTCCTTTTAGTTCCAGGCAGTCTCCTCCATTTTTGCAGATCCCGCCCTTTTATTCTTTTTTCTTATTCTTTCCTTTTCTCTCCTTTCCTTTTAGAGATTTTTGAGTATCCAAAAGTCTTTATTATCACTTTGACATTTTATTTTCAGCTTAAATGCCTATTGATGTCAAAGTGATTTTTTGTCAATTTCTTACTTGAATCTCTTAGCTGTCGGTATAAGAAAAGGAAGAAAAAAAAAAGCCAAATTCTTTCCCTTCCCTCTCTCCTTCGCTGCTTCAAAATCTTCTTTGGGAACAATGTTATTTTTTATAATTCAAATTCCAGGTACCTTACATTGTTGCTTTTTCAGTTCAACCCAGTCAACCAAAACTTTCTCTTCTTATCTTCCTCCTGTATATTCTTTTCCGGTCGAGTTCTTCTTTGAGGTGGCCATTTCTGACCACCGCTACAACCACCTTTGGGAAAGGAAGTAAGGCCAGCTGGGGAGGAGAGATGTGGCTCTCCTCGACCCTGCTGGCAGTCTCCGCCCTCTTCATCACCTCTATGGGGTGGCTTAGCCCCAAAACCAGCCAGCTTGGGGCGTTCCAGCGGTGAGCACAGATTGAAACCACACACGATCATGGATTTCTGTCTGTTGCCGAAGAAGCTCAAACCTGAAGTCAACTTGAAGTGATTCTGATGTCCTGCTAAGATCTGTATCATGTTAATGAGTATGATATTCAGGGGTGGGCTTCAAAAATTTTAGCAAAGGGTTCTCTGCCTGGTTGCTGGGTGGGTGTGGCCATGATAGGTGTGGCCTAGTTTGCCTCCTGCACCACGGCAGTGGGGGGAGCATTTTTGCCCTCCCTGTGCTTCGGAGGCTTTCCTTGAGCCTCCAGGAAGGTGAAAACAGCCTCCCGGGGCTCTGGAGGCTCTCTGGAAGCTGGAAACAGGGCCATTTTCAGCTTTCTTAAACTTCCAGGAGGCCCATTTTTCTCCCTCCCCAAACCTCTGCATGTGCCCTGCACTTACCTGCATCCAAAACGGTCCATGTGGGGACTTCTGGGAGGGGAGGGATGGGCAGGGCAGCCAGGAGTAGGATTTGGGGGTTCTCTGAACTGCACAGAAGCTTTCCCGAACCCCTGCGAACCCCCAGCAGCCCACCCCTGATATTGTGCTGTTAAAAATCTTTGCTAGACATAAACATTCTCCCTTCTCATGGTGGCAGTCCAATACTAATCTCTTACCTTCATCTGCATAGACCAGTAAGAGCATCCTAATTATGTGTCATAGTTGAAAATTGGATGGCATAGCAACTCCTGCTTACAGCCAGATGACTAGCAATGATGGTAGGGATGTGGGGAGGTTATGAGGGCTTGGGAGTTAAAGGAATGCCAAGAATGCCAGCTCAAAGTCTGGGTCAGTGCTAGATTCCACAGTCAATTGCTGGGGATGTCTGCCAGAACGAAGAGCCTGCTCCCCAAACATAAAGGATTGGATAGTGAATAAGAACTATGAGCAGACCAAGGAAGAAATGGAAAGATAATTATGCTTTTTGAGAGTGAAAATATCAGAGCTGGTTTCGCTTTTCTTCTGTAACTATTTTAAGCTCAATCAATCAATTCTATTTATTACAATCATAGACCAGAGATCAGAACAAATAAAAACAGTAAATATATAATTAAAAATTCTAGTATAAATAAATAACAACTAAAATCTATGATAAAATCCAGTCTGTCAATTATACATGGTCTAACTATACTAAAATTACAATCCATAAAACGTGTGGCCTGTTGTCAGTTTAATACTAAAAAGGAAAGGAATAAGCAATGCAAAGTGTTTGCCACATTTGTTATATAACACAATTATGGTGGATTAGACAGGTATTTCTGACGAATCCTCAGTGCTGCTCCAGTAAATTGTACTCTTGGTTAAACAATGGCCCAGGAGTCTTTCTTTGCTAGCTAAATGAATGAGGAAATTGACATTATGACCAGATTAGAACCACAGAATAATTGGCAGAAAGAGCAGCACTCTTTATTTAGTTTAGTTATTTTATTTTATTTATTTATTTGTCAAAAGCTTACAATACAACAGAAACAAGAATAAACATAAGTTTAAATACAAGAAATAGGAACTAATAATTGGGGAGAATAGGACAGGGACGATAGGCACGATTGTGCGCTTATGCACTCCCCTTTACAGACCTCTTAGGAATGGATAAGGTCAATAGAAATTAGTTTGATGGTAAAGGAGTAGGGGCTTGAGCAGGTGACAACAGAATCAGGTTGTGAGTTCCAGACATTGACCACTCTGTTGCTGAAATCGTACTTCCTGCAATCGAGTTTGGAGTGGTTTACATTTAGTTTATATCTGTTGTGTTCTCTTGTGTTGTTGTTGTTAAAGCTGAAATATTCATTAACTGGTAAGACATTGTAACATATGATTTTATGTACTATTCTTAAGTCCAATCTTAGTCAGCGTAGTTCAAGGTTGTCTAAGCCTAGAATCTCAAGTCTGGTGCTGTAAGTTATTCTGTTGTGAACAGAGGAATGTAGTACTCTTCTGGTAAAATATTTCTGGACTCGCTCAATTGTATTTATGTCTGATGTACAGTGCGGATTCCAGGCAGCAGAGCTGAATTCAAGTATTGGTCTAGCAAAGGTTTTCAATGCCCTAGTTTGCAAATCAGCAAATCAGAGGAGAAGCTTTCTAAAATTAAATTTACAACTCTTAAAGCCTTTTTGGCAATACTGTTGCAGTGAGCTTTGGCACTTAGGTTCTTCGATATGAGAACTCCAAGGTCCTTGACAAAGTGAGGGTCATCAACAAGGTCATATCCGTCTAGCTTGTATTTGGTATATAGATTTTTTTTACCAATGTGTAGGACAGATCATTTGTTGGTAGAGTTTATTCTTTTTATTAATTATTCTTCTAGTGAATAATTCAGGAACTCTCTTTTTATTGATGATAGCAAAATCCTAATTATAGTTTGAATTATAAAATATAACTATTGAGGCACTATGGACAGTTAGAATGGTGAAGGCTATTACAACAAGTGAGAAAGTAGCCCATGACAGATCTTCATAATTGCCTGTTCTTATGCATAGGGCCATTTACCTGTAAAGTCCACTTGTTGAGCTTGTTGACCCTGAAGGTCTAAATTTATTGCAAAGGAAACATTATAAATATATAGTGATTGACCTCGGATCACATTTTTCTTTTCTCTTTTGACAATGGGACACATGTAGTTACAAGGCTAATGCAATATTAGGAGATAAAATACAATGAGAAGAGTTATATATTGTTCAGCACAAAGACAACCAGTAGGAGAAAAAACTATTTCAGAGAACTAGAATTATATAGGAAACTGTGAAAAAGACACATAATGATTACTTTTACAAATGGCTCCTTTGAGCAGAGAGAAAAAAAGTCTTGTAAAAAACAGCCCAAGTATTAATAACAGCAGGGTTTTGGTGTCTGAGCTGTTCTCTTAAAACAGCCAGATTTTATATAAGGATAGGATTGAAGATGCTCCTTGCCTAAAATTAGATCATCTGTATCAAATGTTCCCCTTACTTTTTGAAGGAAGTATAAAGTTACTGCATATTTCTGATTTCAGTATATACTTCTCCAGCATAATCATAGCAAGATATGTAGTGGCTTGGTCTCATAAAATGTCATCTTTGTGGCATGGAAACTGTCAAAACATTGATAAATGTTATCTCATGGCCAGTGAAGCGTGCTGGGTTATATTGGAACTGAGCATTATCCTTTCTAACAAAATTGAATTGAATTGAATTCTTTATTGTCATTGTACATATATATATATATACACAGTATACATACAACGAAATTCATATAACACCCAGAGACCAGATTCAACATGTACACACACATGACAATCCCCAAACACGTCCCCACCCGCCAAAATTCCCAACCTCCTAAAAACACACAAGAATCCACACAACAGACCAAGTAATACTGTCCAACAGCTCACTGATGGTGATATTTAAGTTCATTGTTAAGTGCAATTATAGCTCTGGGATAAAAACTATTCAGAAAATGTGTGGAGTTTTAATTGTTCTGTATCTTCTACAAGAAGGCAACAGTTCACAAAGATTGTGAGCAGGATGGGAAGAGTCTCTGAGAATGTTGTGCAACTTCTTCAAACAGCAAGAGGTGAAGATGCCATCCAGGGCTGGTAGCTGGAGCCCAATAATATTCTGGGCAGTTTTAATGATTCTCTGTAGAGCTTTTTTTTAAGGATACTTAGGGAAAATATTCACCATGGAGATTTAGTGAACAGGTTTCTTAAGCATATTTTTTTAAGATAATAGAAGTTATGGGGAAGAAACTGACTCTTAAGTGCAGTTCAAATGGAATGGGTTTAAAATTTCTATGGGCCCAGAAGGGCATATTATACCACGCACTTGGTGAGATTCAGTGTGATATCGTATTTGAGAAGTTGATATGAATAGGCCAAGTCTAGCTTAAGCCTATTAAGTAAATTGGGTAACTTTGGATCAATCACAGATGCCTTACCTACGTATTGTTCTGATGGGGGAAATTAGAAGAAGAAAAACTATGTGCTCCTGAAAGAAATGCAAGACATAACTCTCATATATCAAATAAATCTTTAGAGATGGTATACTTCATAGGAGAACATCTGGGAGGTGTATCTGCTTTTCTTTGCAATAGCAGCTTGTCAAAAAAAAATTTTTTTTCTCCAGTGCCCTGGTTCGAATTCCAATCCTCCCTGCAGCTGCTACTAACAGATTTTTTTGAAAACCATTCCTGGGTCTCCTGAATTAACAAACAAGCCATTGCACAATGAGATTGCCCTTATTCATACAATACATCCCTCAAGAATCAGTACTGCAGTTTGGATCTTAGCTTTAGCTGTGAACTTCCCCTATTTCTCAACTAAGCCTTCTGATAGGGAAGACTCTGAAACTTCTTCATTTAAAAGACTTGAAGCAAGAAAAATTAAGTTGCATATAATATACAGAAATGGAATATAGCCCAATCTTCTCCAACTTGGTCTCCACTTCATTTGTGTTGGCTTACAGCTCCCCAAATTTATAGGAATTGTGAGAGCTGCAATCTAATACAACAGCAGGCACAAGTAGAGCCAATTTTTCCTTTTTATATAGCTATACTCTTATTGCAGATCTACTCAATGAGGAATTTGCATGTTGATGTAAATCATTTTATTTATTGACTCATAATCCTCCTGATCAACCTTATTATGATGCTAAAGTCAATAATAACTCCACTCCACATCAATATTCCAAAGGAATATAATTTGATTGCTTCTGCCTATTATTTCTTTTACTTATTGCTATTGATAACCTCTCACAATCTCAGAGGACTCAGAAGGTGGCACATAACATAACATAATGTAAGACAAAAACAAAAATAACCCACAACACAATAAATTATAATCCCCAAAAGCAAACAAATTCAAGATAAACTCTCACAATTAATGAAATGGAAATTGTATGACTTTCTGGAAGATGGGAGTAGATATTTCAAAAAGTGGGAGTTACTATAGATGAGACTTATCTCTCACTCCTACTCCATGTACTGTTTGAAGCTTGGGGCTTTCAACCAGTTGGTTCTGAATGATTGGACCAGATTTAGCTCTAGTGAAGTATCCAATATATTCTAATGCTGCCCAGTGGTGGTATTCATTTTTTTTTTTACTACCGGTTCTGTGGGCATGGCTTGGTGGGCATGGCAGGGGAGAGATACTGTAAAACCTCCATTCAGAGATGGTATTTGCCGGTTCTCCGAACTACTCAAAATTTCCGCTACTGGTTCTCCAGAATTGGTCAGAACCTGCTGAATACCACCTCTGATGCTGCCTCATTTAGGGCTTTACAGGAAATGATTAGAACCTTAAACTGAATCTGGAAGTATACTGGTGTTCAGGAAAATGATTTTAATATAGGTGTAATTGTAGATTAGGATTGTACTAATGCTCTCTTTGGGGGCATCGCCAAGAGAAGCACCAGATACAGTCTAATTGGGTGATGACTTAGCAATATCAGGATATACCGGTCCAGGTAGAATCATAACCAATGCAAAACTGGTCAAAGGACTCCTAGGCATGAGTTTTATGAAGTAGATTAAGAATTAAGACTAAGAGTAGTATTGTATTTATTTATTCAGCGTGTGTGACAACCATCTCATTGTTCCAAGTTTTTAGGCAGCCTTAAACCTCTCATTCTCTCCTGGGAAGAGACTGTGGTAGCTCAGAGGTAGAATATATGCTCTGCATATTGAAAGCCTGATCAGTCCTTGCCAGCTCCCTCTTTTAAAAAATAAATATTATTAAAGTTTTTAAAAGAAAATCTAAAAACTAACACTGTTACCAGTGGTGGGATTCAAACTTTTTTACAACCAGTTCTGTGGGTGTGGCTTGGTGGGCATGGCAGGGGAAGGATACTGTAAAATCTCCAGTAAGATTTGCTGGTTCTCTGAACTATTCAAAATTTTCACCACTGGTTCTCCAGAACTGGTCAGAACCATCACTGACTATTACACAATAATGAAAACAAAAATAGTAAAAGAAAAAAAGTTCAGAAAAAGCAATAAAAAGATAAATAATAATAGAAAGAAGAAGCTTCCAATTCCTTTCAGCAAATAGAAGTATAATTACAAAGTTATCTTTACTCTGTGGTTAGGGAAAGAAAGTTCACTTTCTAATTTATTTTTTTAATCATCAAAACCACAATGTTGAGCAATATAAGTTCATTTTTTATGTTTCAATGAAAAAAGTATGTAAGGGACCTGCCAGTTCCCATTTAAGAAATAATTATATATAGGGATGGATTTTTTTTCTCCTGAACAGAACAGGAAGAACTAGACTAGAAAGGCATTAATCTGAATTTGTATAAGCCAACTTCCTGTATTTTACTCATAGACATTTCCATTTACCTCTGATCTTTCAATTGTAAAGTTTAATTTATAAAATGATCCTATAAAGTTTTTAATTTAATTAAATTTAAATTCACCCTCTGTTTGGCTGAGGGGTCACAATATGATGTTCCACTAATCATTATCTTTTAAATCACATAATAGAATTGTTTCTATAAACCTAGTTAAGGAAATATGGGGATTTTTCAATATGCTGTTGAAGTCATAGACCAGGCACTGGGATTGAGCCCCCAATGCCACTTTTTTTCATTTTTATTATTTCTTGAGTCCAATCTGGGTCAGTCACGGGGACCAGAGGTTTTGTTTTTTGAGCTTTCGGATGTACTCACAGGATATAATTTCTGGTTAAATATCTCCTTCAAATAAGAAGCTTTCCACTGTCAAGTAATTGATCCCATTTTCAAGTTGTTCCTACTACTAAACATTTTTTTAGTAGTATTGCTTGCTGGAAGTACAGGAAGTGGCTACTTTCTTTTCTTTGATAGCCCTTCAGATATTTGAAGAGTATTAACTCATCCATTACTATTCTATTGTTTTTCATACTAAATACAGTATATCAGGTCCTTCAAATGTCCCCCATAGTCTTTGCTTTCCCTATTTCTGATTACCTTTATGACCTCTCTGAATATATTCCAGTTTGTCTACAGTTTTTATAAAGGATTGATCTGCATAGTCCTATGAATTATACTGCATAGACCTATGAATAAACTATTCTGAAGCATCACAGTATTGATTACTTCTTTCCTATATCACTTCACTACACTGTCTTCCTTTGGCTCATCTTCAATTTATTTCTAATTTTGTTCTGCCTTCTCTTTCTTTTGGTAAAGCTTTACAATTTGTCTTTATTAAATTTTATTGTACTGTATTCCATCTACTTCTCATACCATCAGGATCCCTTTGATTTCATATATTAACCTGGTTCTAGAATATATGAATATATGGAGTCATCATTTGCAATTTGTTACAATTTTGTAGTATATTTTGGAATATGTGACCAAAATCTATTTCATCTCATTTTTTAAAAAAAATAGCATTTGAAATCTGAGATAAAGTTTGAGATGTTATATAGAAATGAGCAGTAGGAGAGAAACACTCTTATTTCGGGGCTTAGAAAAGAACAGTAGGAGAGAAACACTCTTAATTTGCGGCTTAGAAAAATCAACAGCAGACTTTTGTAACTGAGTATTGGTACCCCAAATTCATTGGGATTGAAACTTCCAGAATTGCCAATGACTATTAAAAATTCTGTTAACCTTACAATGGTCATAATGGACAGATGGACAAGTAGACCTTGCTGAAAATATTACAGCTATGGAAATCAGCAAGGTTCTGCTAAGTGGTCTTAGTCTGCAGAATAGAGGTGAAATCACATAACAATAAACACTAAGAAACATTTAAAAATACCTTGCAGAATCAGTTTAAGCCAGCTTTCTTTTATCTTTTGGGAATATTGGCTGGAATCCTGAACCTCATATAACTTGAGCAAACAAAGATGAGGAAGGATAGACTAATTAATTTAGATGAGTTTCTCCTAGGAAGGAGGTCATGAAAGTAATAATTGCCACATGTTCTTGCTTTTCAGCTTCTAGTTTTCAGTGGGCCATCATCAGTAATCATCCATTGTGATAGTCCCATTTACTACAGATGTATTTCATTCCAGTGTTACATCTAAGCCAGCAAAAATGTCTATATTTTGTGGCAGTGAATTTCATCTATTAATATTGCAGAGTATGAAGGAAAAATCTCCTTTGCTTGTCATGAAATCACAGCTAGTCCATTTCTTAGAATTGAACTAATTGAACTAAGAAGGGGTTCTAATTAACACCTTCTTCATTCCATACTACATATAACTGTTTTATACACTTTTTTCCTCTATTAGAAAACTCCAAATGTTTAGAGAAATTTATCTTGCCTTAACTGATTCAGAAAATTCTTTGAAACATATTTCTCATTTATATTGTTTCAGTATCTAAAAAGATCCTCAGACTTTTAAAATAAAGCTTCTGTATGATACTGTCTGTCTTATTTTTGTATTCCTGTGGCCATAAATTCCTCTCCCTTCTGGAAGACTTACCAGCCCTTCCTTCTTAAACTCTATTCCATAACCCCACATTCACAAAAATAAACTCCACTGACACTTGAAATCAATTTTCCTTTTCTCCTTGATCAGGATCACCCTGTCATGTGGCATTTCCTTGGGAATAAATTGATTTCTTGGAAATAAACTGCTTCTGTTTAGTCTTACATTTTCCTTTTAGCCTCTTTTTATATTCTCCTTCCCTCTCCCCCTCCCTTATTTTTAAGAGACAAGTAGAAAAGGCATATTTAATGGGCTTTCGTCTATAAATCCCTTAGGGAAAAAGTCTTTATGGCTGGAAAATATTCAAAGAGATAGTATCTCAGTAATTGAATGTAGTACCGGCTATAATGAAAAACAGACTGGGAAAAATCAGTTTTCCTTAATCAGCAGCGATATGTTAGATCAAATTCCAATAATTTAGGGCTCAAATTTGTAAGTTATTTTAATTTTCTGATTCTTATTAACCCCAATCAATTATGAGAAAGAATTTTTAGAAAGATATAATTCAATGTCTTATAATCTTCATCCCTCAAGACATGTGCATATCTGTGATTTCACCCCAAAGCCATTATCATTTTCCAGGCCTAAATCATTACTGAATGGTACTACTACCAGTACTTAATTTAAATGGCTGAATGTGGCATTGTTAGGGAAACAGCTAACTTCAAAGATAATGTTCTCTTTATAACCTCAGGGTTAAGCTATGATATTTTCTGTACAAAGTAATATTTTTCTCCTGTAGAACATATAATAGGGCAGATAAATGCAAAGGTGGCAGGGGAAGGATTGTAAATGTTTGGAAAGGCTAGCAATATAGAGCAATGTTTTTGCTTAATTTGTATAAAATCCCAGGTTGTTACCTTTATCAATATACCTATTTATATAGAGGATTTTCCTCTTGTATCCCAGGTGAATGACCCCTCAACACAGTATTTTTACCAGCCCAGAAATTCTCAAGGGTTACTTTCAGGGAAATGATAAAAATGCTTTAGAGGGGAAGGCTACACTTTTTATAGAATGAAATAAAAAAATACAGATCACTGAAACGAGATTTAGATATTTAAAGTGTGCAATCTAAGCACGCTTTATTTCTTTCTATAAAAAGTGTACTCTACCTGTCTAAAGCATTTTTATCATTTCCCTGAATATAACCCTTAAGACTCATTGAGACTTTCTGGTTTGGTAAAAGCACTCTGTTGAGGGGCCAATCATATGGGATACAAGATGAAAAATATTCTATGTAAATAGATCCAGGAGGCTCTTGTGACATAACATCATTTGTTGGAGCAATGCAATATTGCAAAATTTTATGCAACCACAAGAACTGGCAGCTGGCAGGCTGCTTATAATTCTGCTCTTGATTGTCTTGCTGCCAAGTCACAATTCAGCATTTTGCTGAGAACCACTGATGTATGTTCTCAAAAGTTCATCATAGGTTTTGCAGCAGTCATCAAATTCTGAAAGAATATCAAAGATGTGTGTTTATGTTTCTGAAAAAGGCACCATAAAAATCAGTTAATAACTATGAATTACATGGCTTCAGATGTATGAATGCTAGAAAAAACAATGTGTGTTTTATGACCATCACCAGGAACACAAACATAAACAACATCTACATACCATTCCAAAGAGAGTCAAAGAGCCAAAAAAGAAAACACTTCCTTATCAGCAACCAACACCCAGAGGAGCAGAGATTAACACTAAAATTAACATTAGACCAACAATCAAGAAACAAACAATACCCCAATCAAGGAACTGCCAAACAAGTTAACAGTGAACAACTGAACTGAAGAACCTCCAAGACCACTCCCACCAATACTTACAGGCAAGCCACCAAATGAGAACAAAACCCATTCCCAACTAGCAGTGATAATGTCATCTAGTTTAGTAATGCAACATTTATAATAAAACAACTGAACTCAGAAAGCAACAAGGACCCCACAAAGATAGTTTTATTTATTATAGCAGTTCTTAGGCTTGTTAATTGGTTAGCTTATAATTATTAAATTCAAATAGTATCCTGTTGACTTTCTATTTTAATAAGGGAGGGGAGGATAAAATATTTGATATGATTGTATAGACTCCAAAATCCCTTTGCATTCTGATACCCAGTTAAATGTGAAATTATTGTGAAGGGATAATCAATAGGGAAAAAAATGTTCCTATTTCTCTTCAAAATGGCACAGAGGCAGAGGGTAGTAAAAATATTGGAAGTAAGAGAAAAATAAGAAAAGGTTTGAGGGAGGGCATGGAAGTGACTGTAGCTGAAAATTGAGATTATTTAGAAAGGGTTATTTGAGGTTATTTGGAGAAGGTTATCGTGTTTCACTGTTGGGGATAAGATTTTGGAGAGAGAACAAGGAATTATACTTTGAGGTCCTGTTGTGAGAGTTATGGTTAAACAGTATATACATTCTACAGCACAAGAATGAAGACTGTCTGGAATTTGAACACTGAGGCAAAGCCAGAGACAGTCTTTACAGTTACAGAAGATTGAACAGAGTTTGTGCAACATGAGGAGAGACAGTTAAATCTGTTGGCAGCATGCAGGACAGTTTGTTTTGAGGAGATGGATGACTAGAGCCATAGATGAAATGTGAGAATGGATTTGTAGCAACTGGAGGAAAGTCAAAATTTGGTCAAACTGGACTGAACTGTATTGGGTGTTGTATGAGTTGGATCTCCTGGTGTTTTGCAAATGGTCCAAACCATGTGACTTCATATTGGATTCCATAAAGTTTCAACTAGGCCAGAAAGGCTTTTTTCCCCGTTCCAGAACCTGGTACCCTTTTTGCATAAGCAGAGACAGCTTTGGGGAAATATTTTTGGTGGATACCACCCTTTGTTGGTGACTCTGACATCCTTAACTGGAGGAAACTGAAATGAATCAGTTCTTCAAACGGGGCAAATGGTGGTATAGCTACCATTGTAATATATCATAGTGACTCTGATACTGTATTACTCTGGATACTATATTACTCTGGAATATTGTGGGAAAGTTACAAAATCTCTAATTTAATATAAATAGTAGCTGTTTATGCTGTTTGAAGTTGTATGGAAAAAAAGAGAATTCAGTACCAGCATCAGAGATGAATTGGTATAAAGATTGCATAACAGTGCTCTCCCAAATGTTGTTGATCCTTTCAAAAATTTGATTGGAAATTTCCAATTGGTATTAGATAAATTTTTCTGCTGTATATCTTTGCTTAAAAAGAATGGGCTTAATATGGAACAAAACATAATAATATTGAAATTTAAAAGATAATTCCAATGTAATCTTAATATTTTGCAGTATGAAATGTGCTAATGAGTGTTTCCTTCATGTTACTGAAGACCTTTAAGGATTTAAAAATATTTTTTTCTGGAGTTTTATGATCCTTAGAGCTGCCTTGATATTCAAATGGAAAGTCAGGATTAATCCTCAGACCATTCTATTTATGAATGTCCCCTTATGCCATCCAGCTCATACACATATTGAAAAGCTGAAAAGCTTGTAACAATGAGTTGCAATGCATGTTTCTCTCCACTTAGATCAAATATTTATTTTTATAACAATAAAAATAAAAGTGAACATTTCATTATCATCTTTCCCAATGTTTGTACCTCTATTTCAGCATTTCTAAGGCTGAAGCTTTGTCATATAAGAGTAAAACGTCTGTCTAATCTTTCATAGTAAGTTTATGTTGAGATAAAACCATTTGAGCATAATTGCAGAGTAGAAAATTAACTGATGGTAGCAGCGTGATGGTGGCATATCAAAATCTGTGACTATCAACATGTGGTTCTTATAATTCAAGCTGTCCCACGTTGGCTTGTTCATGACCACCATCTGCAGCGCTTTCTAAACACCCTGGAACAAGATTGTTTGACTAGATGAACATTTAATCTGATTAAGTTTGACAGTTCTTCTGTGAGTTATTCATTCTGAATGACATAGACATTGACGATATCCAAATAACTCTTGTTCAGAATGGATTTGACATGTCCAATATGGACTAATTAACTTTTAATGCTCCTGTGTCATGAGAAGTGCTAAACTCTCCCAGAAGAAACTGTTTTAACCATTAACCATGAATATTGATGCGTCATGGTACCAGGTCAGAAAGAATCTAATCACATAAACAAATGTGCTAATACTGTGTGCTTTACAACATTTGAATGTAGTGTTATATTTATATGTACAGATTTTGGGATGATGAAAGTGCATAAGAATTTCCAAAATCTCTATTTTTAAGTACATAGGCTTACCCCATGTTTCATAATGAGCCTGGGGTTATAAGAAGCAGATTGGAAGCAATTCCACTGATTTATTTTTAAAGGTGGGAAATCATTTCTTACTTGTCTGAATGCCACTCAGCTGCAGGTAAATTAGAATTCTACAGCTTTCAGATTGTCAATTAGAGCCAATTGTACTCTGAATGGCATTGCCTTGGCAGTAAGGTTCTTACAGTTTCCCCTTCTTTCCCCCCACTTTGTTTCTGTTTCACACCATCTCTGCTCCTTTACTAAAAGAGAATGTTTCAGTGGCTTGCTATAATTTTGCAAGTCTTGAATTCAGCTAAAACATAATTATTATTATTTAATTGAAATGAACAAAACAGCACTTTGGTATTTAGAACTAATCAGTAGCATTTCTTTTATTTAGAAATAGATTTTTAAAAGGGTACCAACTGACAGAATCTATTGCAGGAGGCTTACAACCAAGTGGGGAATCTAGCAGAACCTCTAGAATTTCTTGTCACTATTACTTCCCTCTTTCTCTTATACTTCTTTCCTGAAAATATCAGTCCAGGCATGAATTTCTGTCTTGTAAAGTGAAAATTCTGGCAATAATTTAATTCAGCTTCTCTGCAAGCTCTATCTTCATTGTCTTCCTTTGTCACCCAAAGTCTTAGACACATGCAAATTAATTAGCCCATTCTATGGAAGGTCTAAAGAACTTATCCTCACACTTTGAAATCAAAAGAAAGTAAAAATTGCTTCTTGCTGCCCTTTGATACAGGCAGATTTGTTGGCCTGGGTTCACTCCATATGATAAGTTAAAACCAAACGAGTCACCAGTAAACAGCCACAGGAGAACAGGAGAAAAAAAAAACACAGAAAAATACAGAAGGACTGGTTTAAGGATTTTTGGGCTCAATAAAGCACCATATTTATAGAGTCATACACAGACCATGATTGTCTACACAAATAGATTTTTGCAAAATTAGATGCTGAAACAGTGTACTCAAAATGAAATATCCATAGAACCTGAACTTAAAGATGTATCCCCGCCCCCCAAAAAACAGCTGAATAGAAATCTAAATATTTATTATATTTAAAGCAATTCACAGAAAAAGGTAAGGCATGTTTAACTTGGCAGAATGAGAAAAAATGGTTTTGTTTTTGAAATGCTATTTTTTCTTGCTTTCTGTCCCACAAACAATGCAATCAGTTTGTTAGTGTTTGAAGTCTGAGCAATATCACTTTCAATTTCAGCAATGCCAAACTAGTCAATAAGTCTTAACTCACTGTAAATCTAAAACAGTTTCTATTAATTTCAGTTTTGAAAAGTTGACTCTGCTGAAGCTGCTGAAACAGGCAAGAAAATTCTGAGTATAACCTTTAAATTTTGAAATATCAGTTGGATGTATTCAAAATATACCACCATACTGACAGAATACTACAAAATCTTTATAGTATATATAAAAGAATCAAGCCATCACCATCGGAGTCCTCGTACTTCTAAAAATGATATATTTCTATCCATTTATTCCTGTCCTGGTGTCACTGCTTCCTGTCCTTTAGCAGTTACCTATCTATGAAAAGACATCTCTTTTAATCCACAATTACTAAACTTCCTCAATTATAAATTATAAAAATTACACACACACACACACACACACATTTGCATGCTTTGAATATTAACAGGCAGTGGTATTTTTGCATTAACAGAGCATGCATCAAATTGTTTCAAATATTTCAGAAGATGAAGGGACTCAAAAGACTTGAGGACAAAAGAATATAAACTGGGAAAGATAAGCAGAGAAAGGCCTATAGATGGGCAATTCTAATATGGGTGAGATCAGAAGATTGAGGAGAGAACAAAATATAAAAATAGCACAATGTGGAGTAACCTGGAGTCTATTGGATCCTAAATAACAGAAGAGGGCATTTATGAACAATTAATCAATTTGTAATTGATTCTTACTCTAAGTCCCAAATATTGCATAACTACAAAGTACAAAAGAATGGGTGAAAGTACAAATTGAAACTTTTTCCATCCCGGAAACTAAACATAACAAAATACTATAGACCTAATATATTTTGTAGACTGTATTTAGTATCCCTTTCAATCTCTTCCTGTAATTTGATTAAACAAATAAATCCTGTGTTACATCCAGGGGTGGGATTCTACCAGTTCACACCTATTCACTAGAACCAGTTGTTAACATTCTAAGCAGTTTGGAGAACCGGTTGTTAGAAGAAATTACTGGCCTAATCCTGTAAGGAAGGCAGGAAGGAAACATTCTGGTGTTGCTTACAGAAACTGCCTCTCCGTTAACCCTTATTACATTCTTGGCAGGACTAGACTTCCTGTCTCAGGAATGTCTCTGGAGTTTTTTTCCCCTCTTTTGCTGGAACTTTGCTTGTGTGGAGTGACCATTCAAAGTTACAATGGCACTGAAAAAAGTGACATGATCATTTTCCACACTTACGACTGTTGCAGCATCCCCACAGTCATGAGAGGCCAGGTGAGGAGATGCATGCCTCGATGTGAGTGATATTGAGTTGGCCATTCCCAGCTAATAACATGACCACCAAGCACATCCACCCAGTCACATGACCACCTAAGCCATGCCCACCACCTAAGGCATGCCCACAGAACCGGTTGTTAAAAAATTTGAATCCCACCCCTGGTTAAATCCTAAGCATAGGAATAACTGTGGCAACAGGAAAAGCACGCAGAGTATGACTTCTTGAATTCTTTCAACCCCTCTACTTTCCTAGAGCAGCATGTTGACTGGGGAATTCTGGAAGCTGAAATCCTTACATCTTCAAGTTGCCAAAGTTAAGAAATGCTGCGTTGGAATGATGGCAGTTCCTTTGCATTTCAAAGAAGCAAAGGCAAGGGATTTTCCAACGCAGTTGTTTAAAACTCACAACATACTATTTTGCTTAAATGTTTTACATAACAGCTTGAGAATGGAAGCAATGTAGAAGGCATTATGATAGAGGAGTAGGAAAAAGTGGAGGAGAAGGCTTTTAGGAAATAGCCCTTTGGACTGATAAAGCAATCTGGGAACAGAATAGCATGATTTGCTAGAGAATAAAATTCTCTTTAAAGGATGGTTGTGTTCCTAATCTACTGATTGGCTGTTCTCTTGAAAATTGTCTGATGGATCCGTGGGCTGAAAATCCCCCCATTTCCATCTCCTTTATTTATTATTTATTTATTTCATAATTTTATATACCGCCCTTCTCCCGAAGGACTCAGGGCGGTGAACAGCCAACTAAAATACATACAAAATACAGATATAAATACGATTAAAAAAGAATTAAATTATGGGCTGCCCAAATAAAAATCTAAAAACCCCGATTAAAATAAGTTAAAACTTTCGTACCCCAACCAAACAAATCTAAAACCCCCTATTTAAAATTCCATTTGAGTCAGCTCAGGCCGGCCTGCTCAAAGAGCCAGGTTTTCAGGTCACGTCTGAACGCCCTCAGGTCAGTGGTTGTTCGTAGCCCCGGGGACAGCCCGTTCCAAAGGGCAGGTGCCCCCACAGAGAAGGCCCTATTCCTCGGGGTCACCAGGTGGCACATAGAAGGCGTCGGGATCTGGAGGAGACCCTCTCTGTGGGAGCGCACCGGTCGGTGGGAGACTACTGGCAGAATGCGGTCTTGTAAGTATCCTGGTCCGATGCCATGGAGCGCTTTAAAGACCAAAACCAATACTTTAAAGCGAACCCGGAAGGCCACTGGCAAACAATGCAGCTCACACAGGAGAGGCGTCACATGGGAGTATCTCGACGCCCCCATAACCACCCGCGCGGCCGCATTTTGTACCAGTTGAAGCCTCCGGGTGCTCCCTGCAGGGAGCCCCATGTAGAGGGCATTACAGTAGTCCAGGCGGGAGGTGACCAGGGCATGGGTGACCGTGCGTAAGGTGTCCCGATCAAGAAAGGGCTGCATCTGGTGTATCAGGCAATCCTGATAAAAAGCCCCCCTGGAGACGGCCGTGATGTGATCTTCCAAAGATAGCTGTACATCCAGGAGGACACCAAGATTGCGAGCCCTTTCTGTGGGGATCAAGATCTCATCCCCAATAGCCAGCGACGGAGTCAGCTGACTATATCGGGCCACCAGAAACCACAGCCACTCAGTCTTGGCAGGGTTGAGTCGAAGCCTGTTCCTGCCCATCCAGTTCTGCACAGCCTCCAGGCAAGGGGCCATAACCGTTGGGGTGGTTTGGGGTGGAGATGTAGAGCTGAGTGTCGTCAGCATAAAGATGACATTTCACCCCAAAACCACGGATGATCTCTCCCAGCGGCTTCACATAAATGTTGAACAGAAGAGGGAAGAGGACCGACCCCTGAGGCACCCCACAAACGAGGGGCCTAGGGGTGGACTTCTCCCCCCCCCGTCAACACAAATTGCGAGCGGTCTGAGAGGAAGGAGAAGAACCACCGCAAAACGGTGCCCCCAATTCCCAACCCCTCCAACCGCCGCAATAGGATACTATGGTCGATAGTATCAAAAGCCGCTGATAGATCTAATAGGACCAGGACAGAGGAATAACCTCTGTCACGGGCCCTCCAGAGATCATCAACCAACGCGACCAATGCTGCTTCGGTACTGTACCCGGGCCTGAAGCCTGATTGGAATGGATCTAAGTAGAATGCTTCCTCCAGGTACTGAGGGAGCTGATGCGCCACCACACTCTCAACAACCTTCGCCAGAAAGGGAAGGTTGGAGACAGGACGATAGTTATTTAAAAGAGTCGGATCCAGGGAAGGCTTCTTGAGGAGGGGTCGCACCACCGCCATTTTCAGGGCGGTAGGAAGAGCCCCCTCCATCAATGAAGCGTTGACAATCCTCTGGAGCCAACCTTGTGTCACCTCTCTGGAGGTGGAAACCAACCAGGAAGGGCACGGGTCCAGTAAACATGTGGTAGCGTTCAGCCTCCCCAGTAATCTGTCCACAACCTCGGCGGTCACAGGATCGAACTCCTCCCAGATAACCGTCTCAAGACTTCCCCGGACACCTCCCCCGGGACCGCCCAACTGGAGTCCAGCCCATCCCGAATCTAAGCGATTTTATCATGCAGAAATCGGGAAAACTCTTCTGCCCTACCCTGCAAGAGGTCCTCCCGCTCTCTCGGCCTTATGGACTAAGAAGGGGTTGTGTTAGCTAGTGGATAGAATGATGTGTACAAAAACTCCCCAGGCCAGAATTTCTGAATTTCTGAGTGGAAAGGAAGAAACCATCAGGATCTTTCCTTCCATCTGATGAAGCAGCTCATGGCGAACATGAGCTACTTTCTCAGAGGTAGAAGGTTGGAGGCAGGCAACCACAACCTCTTTGCTTTTTGGATCACTCTCCCAAAGACTGTTGCTACACTTATGAGTTTCCACTCTTCTAACCCTGTAAGCTGCCCAGAGTTGCCTTATGCAAGATGGAAGACAAACTAGCAAACAAACAAACAAATAACCAATGAAATGCATGAGTTGTCGCTTCTTAACCTGGCCCTGATCCATAGTTCCAGTCAGACATTAATTACTGATGAAACTATTATTGGTTAACCCAAGAAGTCAAATTCTTTCATGCTTGAAACAATACAAACATGATGTAGCATATTCACTGTTAAATAGATAGGTATGCCCATGATGAGCAACATAAATCCTTTTCTCTGAAAAGTTTTTCCGTTTGGTTGGCCACAAGACATTGAATGGGTTTGCTAAGATTTACAGTTATCTTCTGCTTGGCTTCTCATTAATTTCTGCATTAATCGACATTTGAGTCTGCCCATGGAAGTTGACTTAATGGTCGGCTTATGAATGGAAGCAGCTGAGAACCTGACGCCTTTGTAAGAAGAAAAACCAAGCACACTAAACTAACAATTATTTGAGATTTTATGTAAGGGTTTTTTTTTTTTAATTGCATGATTAAAGTTTTATGGCATACTATTTGTATTCTTTTGCTCTTTAAAATTCTGTATGCCTTGTGCTTGGTAAAATAACTGCTGTTATAATATACTTGTTACTTTTATATAGTATGGTTTAATGCCATAAAATAGATGTCCCAGGGATAGAATTACCTGGTTTCTTCTATTATATCTTGTCCTGAAGATTTCAGCACAGTAATCTTTCAAATATTTTTCATTAGTCACCAATCTTTTCCAATACTGCAGTTGGCTTGAAACATACAATACAATAAAAGGTAGTTAGTGCTTTTTCTGGAGATAGCTGGAGATGTAGCAATCATAAAAATTGAAATAAATCCAGCTCAAAATTTTGCCAGTTGAACACTAAAATCTTTGTGTAATTCAAGCCAATAAAACATAGTTGCATTAAATGAAGAATGCTGTTTATTTTAAATGTCATGTGATGATTTCACACATTACATATCATATGGGGAGTTCACACTATGAAGCCATAGCTTCTTCAATGTACCAAGACTACATGCAATTTATGGGCCCAACCATGCTGAAAATATATATCACACCTGTCTATTGCTTTACGATATATTTCTAGGATATTCCAAACCTGGTATGCCAATGATGTTTTGAGACTGCCAAAGCAACCAAGCAGCATGTTGGCTAAGAATTTTAGCAAGTATAGTCCCAACATACCTCAAAGATATTAACTCTAAGAAGACATGAAGCTTGGGTATTATGTCACTGGAATGAACTGAGATTTACAAATGCCTCATTCTATTGTTTACAGCCATTATTTATGCATCTATCTACTCCCATGAGGAGAAATCAATAAATGGGAATATCTTTCAGAAAATCCCAAATTGAACTGTGTAATGAAGTATAGCTCAGCATGAAGCATAAGTTTCTTTCCAGATCATCTCTCTTAACATTATCACAAATCTTAGTAGGATAACCAGACTTTTAGATAATTTGAGAAGCATCAGACTCTAGGGATCCTTGTATGTGCTGAAGAAAAAGCCAGTAGTGTATGAACTTTTTTTTCCTTTAAAAGCTAGATGTGCTTTCATTACACAAACAATTGTCTGATTCAGCATCAGGTATTGGCTATGTAAAACTGGAAAAACCAATTCAATAAAAAAATAACAATTATGAATATATGCTTCTTTCGGCATATGCTTCTTTTGTGCCATATCATTACCATATCTCAAGGTAGAGCAAGTTATGTAATAATTTCCTGGCTATTCTGACAAAGAGTTCACTTTTAACCACAATTGTAACATTTGATTTTTCATTAATGTCCATCACAATGTTTTCCATTTCACACTTAACTCATTTCTTAAATGAAACAATTTAATACAACCTCACTATTTCCCAATTGATTCCACTTTTTTGTTAAATGATGGTAAATTTTTCAAGGCAATAGTCTGAATTATTAAAGCATCATATACTCTGTAAAGCTGAGATAGCAACCTGCAGCAATCTAGTTCCTGAACCACAATTCCAAGAATTGTAATAATCACCAGCAGTAAAGATTGTCAGAATGTGACAGATTAGCTTTTGCCAGTGAAAAGCAATAATATGTGTATATTTAGAGAAAAATGGTATCACATAAATATATACAATAATTTATATAATATAGATAGATGTAGATATATTCATTCATATGACTACAGAATCATTAGCTTGTGATGGGTGGGCATATAAATTGAAATAAGTGAATGAATAAATAAATAAACTGTTGTAGGTTCGAAAAGCATCAAGCCTTATATACTGTGCATGGTACTCATGTTGGTGACTAGTAAATATGGATGGAATATGATCTCAGCTCATTGGCAAAAAGAACACATCAGAAGAAAGTGATATTTTGTGATCTGTTTCCATTCTTTCTACCTGCAGTGTAGTCAGTGGGTATTATAAGGCTAAGCACACAAGGTGAAGTCCCTCCAAGTTGTAAATTGTAAACACCTCTGTGGTTCGGTGAAGTTATTTATTTATCGTCACAGTATGCTGTTTTGATAGTGAGGACTTGCCTGTTGCAATTGAAGAGTTTTTCAGAAAAATGTGATTGTCATCTACAGCTGTGTGGATCTTCAAAGAAGTATTGTGTTTCAATGAAGGCTTGAATGAGCCATCCTTCATAGGAGCTTAGCAAAGCAGCATGGCCTCCTCTCTTCTGATAGCAGTGACCAAGTTGCTTATTTTTGCTCTCCTTTGGAACAACCCTTTCTCATTTTTTGAACATTGTTTGTCAAGCTTTGGGGAATCCTATGGAAGAATTTTGCCTTGTATTTTGCTGGTATACCTGTGGCAGAGCCTTATGCAGACAGGGTGATTGGGCAGGAGTCATTTTTACCTTTAGCAATATGAGGGAGGAGACATGGGAAGCTTGATGGCAATATGTTGATTCTGTGTTTCAGCAGAGATTATCTAACTCAGGGGTCACTACACTACACCAAACCACATCACACCAGCAATCTCATAATTTTAAATCCCATGGACCACTACTATGAATTTTGACTGATGGTGGTGTGCTGAGGTTGGTGTGTGTGTGTGTGTGAGAGAGAGAGAGAGAGAGAGAGGGACAGAGATCTGATCTAACCTTGGAAGGCTGGTGGTGATGTTCTCTCTCCCTCCCTCCCCCCCCCCTCTCTCACATACACACACACAGTGTTCCCTCACACACACACACACACACACACACACACACACCAAGGCAGCCACATTTCTAACCTGCTTTTCAGCTCCTTTCTCAGGGGGGGAGAAAGGGAGAGAGAGAGAGAGTATTCTGAGATCACAAATAAAGAATGATTGATTGATAGGAAAATGGAATGGGGGATTTTCCTGCAGACTTTTTTTGTCTGCAGGGACCCTGGGAAAATCCAAAAAAAAGTCTGCAGGAAAATTCCCCACCCCATTTTCCTACCGATCAATCATTCTTTATTTGGGATTGCAGGATACAATTTCCAGCTCTGTTTTCAGGTAGAGAGAGAGACTTTTGGCTTCGTGCAAGAAAAGCAGCAGAAGCAGCAGAAGTCTTTCTTTCTCCTCCCTCCAACTCCGCCAGAAATGAGTCTTTGCTGGCCCAGCCTCTTGAAGCAGGATGCCTTGAAGGGTCCCAAAGACTCATTTCTGGCAGAGTTTGGGGGAAAGAAAGAAAGACTTTTGCTGCTTTCCTTGTGTTCAGCCAAAAGCAGAAGAAAAAACAAGTAGAAAGAAGCAGCCTGGGAGCCAGCATATGGGGCAAGTTCCCCCTGCCCTTCCCCCCCTCCCCTCATTACCTTGTGTTGTTCACAATGCAAGTGATGCAAGCCTTGTGTTCCTGCAGGCCATGTGCACGGCGCAACCTTGTGTTCCCACGCAGCCTGGATTAATTGCTTTGGGGGTGGTGCTTTGGGGGTGACATTTCTCAGCGGACCAACCCAGGAGAGACCTAATTGAAAGATAAATCAAATGTGCTAAAGAAATGAGGGCTGAAATATCTGTATGTCTATTAGTCAATGGGATATGTTTCTGATTGGATAGGAGCTTGCTTTTTGTTTATTCCCTAACAATTTGTAGCATCAAAGCTCATTAGGTTACATCTTCTTTCATAGTAGATAGTAACTTAGTTCCATAAATCAAAGGGAGGCATTATCTCTCAAATTTGAGTGGAAACATTTTTCTGCTTTTTCAGTGTAGTTAAGTTGTGAGGAATATAGACACTATATAAAATACAAAATAATTGCACTTAATTATTAATTAAATTAAACTGAGATGCCCTATTTGTTTATTGCACACTTCATATGATGTGTTTGTGTATGTGTGTATATCTAATTATGTGAGCAGAGGTGCTTATGTGAAGCTGAAATGAAAAGAAAAGAAGGGAGATATGTGTAATACACGCCATGAGAAGACAAGTCTGAATTATTTAAATCAAAAGGCTGCATTGTCTCAGGATTCTAGAAAAGTGAGACATGGCCAGAGATAAGTGATCTCATAATTTTTGCACTGTTTACTTTGTGACCCAAGCAGCACAGGATCCCGGAGTTTTCTGTACATGCAAAGGATCTAGATTCTTTCTTTTCTTTCTTTTCTTTCTTTTCTTTCTTTTCTTTCTTTTCTTTCTTTTCTTTCTTTTCTTTCTTTCTTTCTTTTCTTTCTTTCTTGCTTTTCTTTCTTTCTTTCTTTCTTTCTTTCTTTCTTTCTTTCTCTCTCTCTCTCTCTTTCCTTCCTTCTTTCCTTCCTTCCTTCCTTCCTTCCTTCCTTCCTTCCTTCCTTCCTTCTCTTTCTTATATATACTGTAAAGTCATGGTAAGGGGAACCAAATACCTGTTTTCTCTTACTTCTGCTAGCATTAAAAAAAAAAAGATCTTGCCCCTGGCCATATTTATTTATATTTATTTATTTCTCCAAAGTCCTAAAATTATAGAATTTGTATTCTAAGATTTGATCATTGATTTGCATTTATATTGTTTTATTTATAATATTATTCTATCGTTTTAGTTATAATATTGCAAAAGTAGAAGTGCAAATGTATCTTTGACATAGCTATTTTAAAAAAAGGAAAGTATATCCTAGGCTAAAGGACTTTGTTTTTTGCAGTTATAACAAGTTATGATTACATTAGGAAGAGGAACGTGTCTACTGAACCCTATTCCTCCTATCTAACATTCAGAAAAGAAAACATTTCCAGATCTCATGTACATTCTGTGTGTATGCTTAAAGTAGTTTTGTACAAAGGAACTTCAAAGTGAGACTCCAGAATGAAACTGCTGAATTACATCTTTAAAGGAGTTCAGTTCTGTTGCCTGTGGCTTGAACTGAGATAACAAGTTTCTATGCCAGTAAAAGTGTTAATTAGCTTACCAGTACCAGAATAGTTGTGTTACAGTGTGTACAGCGTGTGTATGTGTCTGTATGAATGCGTATGTGTATGTGTGTAATGTGTCACACACAGACACACACACACACACACACACACACACAAGATACACATAGAGATGAGAAGGAAATGTATTTATATATAATAGTTTTTGAGCAGGTTAGTCTGTCTCCATTTCAGATATACTTTCAGATTTACTAATAAGTTGTTTTTCACTGATTTTGTGAGAATTAATTCTCTTGCTATTCATCCAGCTGCTTCCCTCTGACAAAACTGGGCTTCTGAGCATAGAAGTTTCATTGAAGCAAAAGTCATTCAAAGTCCCAAAGGTGCTTTTTCAAAGGCAACTGGACTTTGTTTTTCCTTGAAGACATTTCACCTCTGACCCAACAAGCTTCTTCAGTTCTGAATATAGCTTCTTGGAATGAGAAGTTAAATATTTTCAAGGAAAAACAAAGTCCAGTTGTCTTTGAAAAAGCACCTTTGGGACAACCATGACATGGAAGACTGAGAATTTCCATAGACATTCAAATATTTCTCTAGTATTAACATGACACCAAAGAAGCAAATATCCAGCCAGATTAGTAGCCCTTGAAATTCCAGTCCTCCATTAGGACCGCAGAAAATGCTTGGGGGAGGGTTCCCGCTTGTTAAATTTTTTATCAAAATTTTTATTGGGGTTGGGTATAGAATCCAAACCGGGCTTGGGGGACAGCCCAGTGGGGTTTGGAATTGGCCAGGATGGTACACACGCCTGGGAGGGCCCAGAGGGTTGGGGGATGGGGAGGGGGCCGGAGGGTGGGCAGCCAGAAGTGAGGTCTATCGACACCGTATGTGGGAGAGGCAGATACAGCGGGGGTAGAGGGCCATATCAGAATAAGGGACCGCGCGCCCGATGTCTCCGATCGGTAGTGCGTTCTGAACCTCTTGACCTGTCTTGCAGGCCTGGTTGCCTAGAGTCTCAGTCCCTGGGTACCCAGCTGGTGTTGTGCAATGCCAGGTCCGCCGTTAATAAGGCCCCCCTGCTTTATGATCTTATTCAGGAGGAGGGTGAGGACCTGGCAGGTATTACTGAAACCTGGTTGGGTCCAGAGGGTGGTATTCCTCTGGGTCAGATGTGCCCACCAGGTTTCCATGCTTTCCATTGGCCAAGGTCCCAGAGCAGGGGTGGGGGGGTGGCGGCCATTATTAAAGAAGCTCTTTGTCCTAGGGAGGCCACTGTTCCTCAGACGGCTGGCTGTGAGTCCCTCTTCGTGAAGTGGGGTCAGGGGGTTCAGATGGGCCTTTTGATAACGTACCTGGCTCCCTGCCACATGTCATCGGCCCTGCCTGGGCTCCTTGAGGTGATAGCCGGGCTGGCGGTTGAGACCCCTAGGCTTTATTCATGGGGGATTTCAACCTGCCTTCGCTTGGTGAAACCTCTGGGGTGGCTCGGGAGTTCATGGTGGCCATGGAGTGATCCAACTAGTTTCTGGCCCCACTCACATCGGGGGACACACACTGGACCTGACTTTTGTCTCTGCTCAGTGGTTGAATGATCGTCGCTTTGGGGATCTAGTTACAAAACCCTTGTCATGGTCCGATCATTCTCTTCTTAGGCTTGACTTCTGTGCCACCCCCCCCCCACCGCAGGGACATGGAACTGAGGAGATGGTTCCGCCCCAGGCACCTGATGGATCCTGAACAGTTCCAGACAGAGCTTGGGCCATTTCCTGAGACTCTGGCTCGCAGCTCGGCTGAAGACTTAGTGGCCACCTGGGAAAGGTTGGCTGCTGAGGCTCTCGACCAAGTTGTGCCTTTGCGACCTCTGACTCAGCACAGATGCCATCCAGCTCTGTGGTTTACGGAGGAGCTGAGGGAGATGAAGTGCCGGAAAAGACGTCTGGAGGGCGTCTGGAGGGCGTCTGGAGGGCCAGTCGTACCGAATCTGACTGGACACAGGTGAGGTCCTATATTAGGACCTACCTAGTGGCAATAGAGGCGGCGAAGCATTCGCACTTCTCCGCCCTTATTGCATCAGCAGAAAATCGGCCTGCCACCCTGTTTAGAGTGACCCGCTCCCTGCTTGGGCCGAGAGCACGGGAAGACCTCTTGCAGGGCAGGGCAGAGGAATTTTCCTGATTTCTGTATGATAAATGCTCAGATTCAGGGCGAGCTGGACTCCAATTGGGTGGTCCCGGGGGAGATGGCTGGGGCAAGTTTTGAGATGGTTATCTGGGAGGAGTTTGATCCTGTGACCACTGAGGGCATGGACAGGTTGCTGGGGCGGCTGAACGCCACTACATGTTTGTTGGACCCGTGTCCCTCCTGGTTGGTTTCTACCTCCAGTGAGGTGACACGAGGCTGGCTCCAGGGGATTGTCAATGCTTCGTTGAGGGAGGGGTCACTCCCTACCACCCTGAAAATGGCGGTGGTGCGGCCTCTCCTCAAGAAGCCTGCCCTGGACCCAGTGCTTTTGAATAACTATCGTCCGGTCTCCAACCTCCCCTTTTTGTCGAAGGTTGTGGAGAGTGTGGTGGCATTTCAGCTCCCTCAGTACTTGGAGGAAGCGACGTATTTAGATCCCTTCCAATCGGGCTTCAGGCCCGGGCACAGTACTGAAACAGCATTGGTCACGTTGGTTGATGATCTCTGGAGGCCCCCGCAACAGAGGTTATTCCTCTGTCCTGGTCCTATTAGATCTCTCGGCAGCTTTTGATACTATCGATCATAGTATCTTATTGCAGCAGTTGGAGAGGTTGGGAATTGGAGGTACCGTCTTGCGATGGTTCTCCTCCTTCCTCTCTGACCGCTTGCAATTTGTGTTGATGGGGGGGAGAGGTCCACCCCTAGGCCCCTCATTTGTGGGGTGCCTCAGGGGTCAGTCCTCTCCCCTCTCTTGTTCAACATTTATGTGAAGCCGCTGAGGGAGATCATCCGTGGTTTTGGAGTAAAGTGTCATCGTTATGCGGATGACACTCAGCTTCACATCTCTACCCCAAACCACCCCAACGATGCTGTGGAGGTTATGTCCCGGTGCCTGGAGGCTATGCGGAATTGGATGGGTGAGAACAGGCTTCGACTTAACCCTTCCAAGACTGAGTGTCTGTAGTTTTCGGTGTCCCGATATAGTCAACTGACTCCATTGCTGGCTATTGGGGGTGAGATCTTAGCCCCCACAGAGAGGGCTCGCAATCTAGGCGTCCTCCTGAATCTACGGCTGTCATTAGAAGATCATATTACAGCTGTCTCCAGGGGGCGCTTTTCATCAGGTTCGCCTGATGCGCCAGTTGTGGCCCTTTCTCGATCGGGACGCCTTACGCACGGTCACTCATGCCCTGGTCACCTCCCGCCTGGATTACTGTAATGCCTTCTACATGGGGTTCCCCCTGGGGAGCACCCGGAGGTTGCAACTGGTACAAAATGCGGCCACGCGGGTGGTTATGGGGGCATCTAGAAGCTCTCATGTGATGCCTCTCCTGCGCGAGCTGCATTGGTGGCCGGTGGCCTTCTGGGTGCACTTTAAGGTTCTGGTTTTGACCTTTAAAGCGCTCCATGGCATCAGACCAGGCTATTTGCAAGACCGTGTTCTGCCAGTAGTCTCCCACTGACCTGTGCGCTCCCACAGGGAGGGCCTCCTTCAGGTCCCGACAGCCTCTATGTGCCGCCTGGTGACCCCGAAGAATAGGGCCTTCTCTGTGGGGGCACCCGCTCTCTGGAATGGGCTTCCCCCTGAGTTGAGAACAACCACCAACCTGAGGGTGTTCAGGCATGATTTGAAGACCTTGTTCTTTGAGCAGGCTGGCCTGAGCTGATCTTAAATCGATTTTTAATGGGGTTTTAATTATGGTTTTAATGTTGGGATTTTAGATTCGGTAGCAGCCCATATTTAATTTTATTTTAACTTTTGTATATGTGTTGTTTTAGTAGGCTGTGCACCGTCCTGAGTCCTTCGGGAGAAGGGCGGTATATAAATTGAATAAAATAAATAAATAAATAAATTGGTCCATAAAGTCCCACAGTTTATCTATGTAATGTGTGAATTAGTGCATAATTTCCTGGATTTAATCTTAAAAGGATTATTTTGAATTCTAACATTGTAAGAGGAGGAAAAACGTATTGCTGTCTACATTTTGCATATCATGCATGATATGTATTTCTCCCATGTCTCTCTGCTCTTTTACTCGTTTGTTTATTTGTGTCTTGTAAACTACTGAATAATGCAACATGCTAGATGTGAAAGTGGAAAAACCACCATGTTTGTGAGTTTGTGTGTGTGTGTGTGTGTGTGTGTGTGAGAGTGAGTGAGTGAATGAGAGAGAGAGAGAGAGAGAGACAGACAGACAGACAGACAGACAGAAATACAGAGAGACAGAGAGAGACAGAGAGAGGAAGAGGGAGAGAGAAAGAAGCTACTTCTTCTAGTTTGAATTCCAACTTTGTGTATTATTCAGTGGTTTACAAAATATATGTAGGAAGCTCACAGATGAAAAGAACACCTTAAGCCTCTTGCAATACCCTATATGATCCCCAGAAATTGGTATTAAGGATTTACCATATGTGAAATTGGACCTATCCATTTAGAGTTATCAACTTATTTCAGATATTTCTAGTAATCTGATTCAAAGTGAAGCCTCAACATAACAATCTGATTGTTTGACTACAGTGGCAAGTATTCACCCTTCATGCAGGATTTCTTAAGTAAGAAATCTAAAATCTGTATATTTATTGAAGAAAATAAGAATGCAAAGAATCCTTCAGCATCTCCTATGATTCAAGAATAACTCATTTATGCAGAACCAATGTTCAAATCAAATTGCATTTTGTTTTCTGTCCTGTCTTATGTAGCATATCAGAGTCATAGGTGAGATGGGTGGCATAAAAAATTAAATTTAATAAATAAATTTGTATTTTTGAAGAAACTGCTCTGTCTCTATCTATCCTTCATTTTGACAACTTTCAAACTTTCTTATTTGTCAAAGATTAAACTTTAGAGCTGTTATCTTTCTTCCTTTCCTGTTTTGAGCCTAAATCCTGACTAATTTTTTTTAGGCTAGTTTAATTAGATTAGACCAAATTCTGTGCCTTTAAAGAATAATGGGTTGGAAGGGAAAGGGTGAAAAACTGGAAAATTGGGATTACAACCTCAGCCCTACCAAAAAAAATAGCCCAGGGGGATGCAATATATTCTATGACATAACTATATGAACAGGTAGCCATTAAAATATGCAAAAGTAGGATTATACTGTATAATATATAAAGTATCTAAGTATCTCCTTTTCTGTGAAAAAATAGACCTGGCTTGGGTATGGGAAAACATTGAGCAGACTGTTAAAGAAGACTTGGTCTTCTGAAAAAGAGGAAATTTGAGAAAGAAATAACACTGATTTTGTTTGAGAAAAATTCTGACAGGCTATCAAGAATCTGCTACTCTAGTCTATTAATGAAGAATATCCATGATCTTGCCTGCATTGAAGGGCTAGTACTTTCTGAGGGAATAAGCAGTTTTATGAAAATGAAGGCAAATCATACCCAGTCTGCCATGTGCAATGAAGCACATTTTGATTAATATCAAGGACAGAACATTTAAGGTTTCCTTAATTACAAAACCAGATTTATTTCCATTTCATATTCAGAAGATGCTAAGAATATAATTATGGGATAAAAGAAAAATAATCTTAATCCATTATCTCTGTACAGCTTCATGTAGCCTGCAAGAACCATTGGACTAAGCAGCTGTTAGCATGAAATTTGTTTGCTTATTTCTTTCACTAAAGTAAATATTAGTGTGCACAGTTTGTGTTTGTAAATTCTATCTCATACCTGTAATTTACAGCTTACAAGCTGTTTTTCCCCTCCTCCCAGTTTGAATTTTTACAAAACTTGTATAATATCACAGTAAATAAACATATAGTTTGCTGATTAATCTGCAACTGAGAATAGCATAACTGGTTTTGGGATCATTTTTCTTCTAGGATAATATTTGGATGAAGAGCTGGAAACCAAATACTATGTGTGTGTTTTCAGTGTATGATAGTGTACAGCTCATTTATGTACTATGGTTGCCAATACTCTTCTCCATGGCGTAGAAAGATGTTGCAGTTTGAGTTCATAAAATCCTACAAATAGCAACCTCAAAACAGTTGATCATTGTCCATTAAGGAAATGGCTTGTGCCTGTAATTTTTATGCATGTAAATAGAATATTTTTTTCTTCAAATAAATATCCCTTCTGTTCCGAAGATCAGTTCAATGTAAAAAAAAAATGCAGCTCTAAAATGAAATGGTGCTACTCTAAATGACTATACTTTGAATATTATCTTGACAGTTCACTTAAGAACTGTCACTGGGAACAGTGACTGGGAACATTGATAATGATGCAATGGAAATGAAACGTCACATGACTGTGCTGCTTAACAATGGAAATTTGGGCATTTCTGGTTGCAATTGCTAAATAAATAGATAGTGAGTCATGGTTGCCACATGCATCCTTCTACTACTAACTTTGCTTGTAAGAAGCCACAAGAAGATAGCAAATGGCTATCGAATGATCTTGCTAGTCACTGATCTTGCACTCAGCAATCAGACTGGGATTCCATGTTTCCCATGAGTCTCGGTGGCACAGTGGTTAGATTTCAGTACTGCAAGCTACTCCTACTGCAATTTGGCAGATTGAATCCCACCAGGCTCAAGGTTGACTCAACTTTCCATCCTTCCGAGGTGGGTAAAATGAGGACCCAAATTGTTGGGGGCAATATGCTGACTATGTAAACAACTTTGAGAGGGCTGTAAAGCACTATAAAGTGGTATATAAGTCTAAGTGCTATTGCTATTACTATTCCACAGAGACTGCAACCAATGTAATTTCAGAGATCGATTGTAACTACTATTCATTTAGCACTGCAATAAATTCAAATAGTTGCTAAAAATAGTCATAAAATAAAGATCATCTGTATTATTTTCAGCAACCTTTCCTAATGCTCTGATGAAAAAGAAAGTATCCAATGAACATTTAATATTCAAATGTTAAGGTTCCCATTTAAATCTCAGTTCCCATCTGCCTTACTCCAGCCATTCATGGTTTTAAGCAAATTATAAATAGTGCAATCCATGGTCTCAATAATTGGGAGAATTCATCTTGGAGAGTTATACATTTAACATTTCCTCCATTATTTAATCTGCTATAAGAACAATGTTTTAATGTTCTTACTGATTTTGCACATTTTAATCTATTTTATTAGTGTTTGGTTACTTTGATGTAAGTTTTAACTTATTTATTAGAACTGGTCAAAACAAACATATTAAAATGAATCTTAATATATACTGTATGCAGTGCAGTATGGAGTGTTCCATGTTTAGATTATCTCTGTCTTTGTGGTTTAATCTAATGTATATATATATCATAAATTAAAGTCTAGAATATGAAATGGGATTTGTCCAAGTAATGGGCAAATAGTCCTTCTCTGCTCTCTCCTTCACTGGTAGCAATCTGAGTTTCCAACTTTAAAATTTATACATGGTCTCTGTATTGTTATTTAATTATGGATTAAAATGTGAAATACATTTAGAAATACTTGCCCAGATGAAATTTCAGAAAATAGCAAGAACAGACAGCATTCATATAAGATTGGCTGACTTGTTCAGTCAAGTTTTGCATTTTTTGTAGCAGGTTACATATATCTGGGTTACATTGGTTTTATTAACAAATATTACTGAAGCAATGTATAAACATTGCTTTCTGGTTTCCGGTAGGTAATCTATAAATCAGTCCTTTATAACGTATTATACAATCATGTACAATCATAATATTATGAATTTTGGTTTGCCAGTCTTGAACAAAATACAATGCCGGGCATGTAGTAAAGTTAACTGTTGCATTATTCCTTCAAACTCAAAACCTAACTTAACTCCAGCAGAAAGTACAATCAAAACAGGCTGGTTGTAACTCAGTGAAACTGCTTACATTTATAATTTCTTAAAAAGTTGTATGTTTGATTTTAGCCTTCCTGTTCAATTACAAGCAGTCAAGCAGAGCAGTGCTTGAGTCATTTTGAGGATCAAAGTTTCAACAAACAATCCAATAATTCAAGAAGTTGGTTTCAATTGTTAGATCTAATTTGGGATTAAAGAATTTGCGTAATATATAGCTGAAGTAGGACTATCACAAAAGTTGCTCTAATGGAAAATTTTCTCTTTGAGAGAATTTTAAATATCCCAGACTTTATACTTCCAATCCAGGAACAGTGTAGACTTGATTTACTGTGATCAAACTAACAAAGGAGAATATTTGTAGTTCAGGGTTGATATGAGGGGGTCCTTGATGCTCTCCAAACTTGCTTGTTTTCTTCCTAGAGCCTGAATCTATTCTTCTCTGATGTACTATGGCTGACTTCCTAGTCACTAGCTTGCTACCATACCAAAAATTTTGATGTGTCCAGCTGAACCTTAGGACTTGATAAGTTTTTTTGTTAGATTAGACAACCTAGACAAAGTTGTAAGTGGGTGGACATACCATTTCTGTGTGGAATTTCCTCTATTTCTGACACCTTTCTTTCTCCTGTTTATTTTATCTGACATCTCTTTAAAACATAGATGCCTGCAGAGACAGATAGTATAGCTCTTATTAGTGAACATGAGCATATGTGAAATTGTCCACCTCTGCTCTGTACTCAAAATAGCAACACTTATTTTTGTATCATAAAATGGCATTAGCTACTCACTACAAAGCACCAAATCTGCTTTTATTTCACTATATTTTGTCTCTTTTAAGAGATAATAGGAGTAATTACATTTTTAAAAGAGATAACTAAAAATTTTAGACAACAATAATATTATATACTTCATTACATTTTTAGCAGCTTGTTAATCAAAAATGGAACTATTCTATCTGTATTATTGCCAATATGCATACCAGATATTGAATTAAATAACTATTCTGCCCATCAATTGTAAAAAGCTATATTTTCCCAGAAACTATTTTCTACATATTCTGAACAGCCTTTTTGTTTGTTTCACAACCTTAGTGTTACATCTCACAATATGGGAAGAATATTTTTAAACTAATTATCACTGTCAACTATGTCCCTGAGATCGGAAGACACTGAAATTCCCAGCACTGTATTTTGTCACCTATTAGATCAGAGTTTAATAATATTAAACAAAATTCAGAAGAAAACTCTTTCTTTTGAAGATGAAGAATACCAATGGTCTACATGTTAATTTTCCCTTATAAAATTACCTTGTGAAGAAAACATTTGTAATAGTAGTATGTTCATTACAGTTTTTTTAAAAAAATGGTACAATAATACAGATAATCTAATATATTAGAACGGAAAGAATCATAACAATTCCTCATTTAATATTGGAAGTTTAGATTATTTTAGTGGGAAATGAAATGATTGAAAACATTAAGTGCTAGACAAACGTAAACAAATAAAATATTGATATTAAAGTGGATATATCAATAATTGCCATGTTTCAGTGACCATTTTCCACATTCCAATATATTCAGTAAATGCAGAAACAGAGTTCCATAATAATTATCAACCAATTAGATTCATTTTACTGGTGGGACACAGAAATGAGTAGGATTAGTAAAAGGTGAAACCATAAAAATTGCATTCTTAATCACACTGTATGTGATAAATTCAGTAACAGAAATTATATGAATGTAAATATGTTATTCATTGAAAAAATGGAAATAACTATTTCTGTCATGTTGAGACTCTGGTTGTTTCATAGACTGATTAATTAAACATAAGATGCAAAAGCTTGAGAACTTGAATCTGTTTCTATGCAAAAGAAAAAAAAGCCTATCAAAAGCAACACTGTTGGAGACAGAAGAGGAATGCAGGCCAAAATAGGCAAGAACTTGGTAATAGAACACTTATTCACCTTAGGCAAGTTCAAATTGCCAGATGGTTTATATTCTAAGGTGCTGAAAGAATTGACATATGTGATCTAGGAATGATTGAATAAATTTTTTTCAGAGCTCCTGCAGCTGGGGGAACAGCCAGGGGACTGGAAAAGAGCTGATGTAAAGGAGGGGGGGGTGTGAATCCAGAAATCTACAGACCAATCAGTTTGATATCAATACCTGGGAAAATCCTGGAAAAGATAATCAAGCACCAGATTTGTGAACACTAGAAATGAACAAGGTGATTACTAGAAGCCAGCATGGATTTGTTAAAAGCAGATCATGCTAATCAAACTACCTTCTTCAACAAAGTGACTAAATTAGTGAATGAAGGAAATGATGTGTGTATACGTAGTATACTTAGACTTCAGTAAGGCATTTGACAAAGTAGACCGCAGCCTACTTCTTAAAATAGTCAGTATCACTACAAGATGGATTTGCAGTTGTCTGATCAACTGCATTCAGCGTGCAGTTTTCAATGGAACTATATGTAAGTGAAGGGAAACATACAGCAGGATACTTCAGAGCTCTATCTTGAGCCTAGTGCTCTTCAACATCTTAATAAACTCAAATGAGAGGATAGAGGGAGCACTGATCAAATCTGCAGATGACACAATGCTAGGGGAAATTTCTAACACTTTGGAAGATAGACTCAAAAGTCAGAAGGATCTTGATTGATTTGAGCATTGGACCCTATACAACAAAATGCTGTTCAATGATGAAAAAAATAAGGTCCTGCACTTAGGTTGGAAAAACCAAATGCACAGGTAGAAAATAGAAGGTACTTGGCTTAACAGTAATATTTGTGAGAAGGATCTAGGTATATTGATAAACCACCACTTAAGTATGAGCCAGCAGTTCACCACAATGCAAAAAAGATGCTGAGACCATAGCAAGATTGCAGAGAAGAGCAAAAAAAAAACAAAACATAAGGGTCTGAGAGCAAAAACCTATAATGAAGAATTAAGGGAACTAGATATGTCTAGCTTATCAAAAAGAATGTTTAGGGCTAATATAATAGCTGTCTTCCAAATTTGAAGGGCTGTCACAGGGAAGAATGGGTTGATTTAGCTCTAAATCACCTGATGGCTTCCACCTGAGTGGAAGTTTGTCAGAGAGATCCAACCTAGAACTAAGGAGAAATTTCCTGACAAGACAGAACAATTCATCAATGGAGCAGCTTGCCTCTTGGATTTGTGGATGCTCCATCACTGAAGGTTTTCATGAAAAGCCATCTGTCCAGGATGTTTTAAGGAATCCTGCCTTGGGCAGTGGGTTGAACTAGGAGACCTACAAGGTGCCTTCCAACCCTATGATTTTATGATTTTACTGGAGTAAAATACATATACATAGACACCAAATGTGTTAGACACACAACTACATTTTGCATGGTTAAATTAACAATTACTCAAGAGATGTTATGGTTTTTACTGTACAGTAACAATAACAGAGAAAGATTATTATAGAAGAAAAGCAACTTCTCCATGACATTTGTAAGACCTAAAGAAATAATATGCTCATAATTTGTATATACATATCTAACAAATTGGCTACATTTTTAGTATAGGTCTTTCTTAAGAAAATTTTTCATGGCCTTTGGGAGAAAGAGGACAGATTGAGCAGCTATAATGACCTGAAGAGATATGCATGTTAACAAACAGAAGGATTCAATGGCTGGGGAATCTGTTAATTAGCTTTCTCTTTTAAACAAATAAGGATTCTCATACCATGGGAAGATTAACTCCACTGGGTTTGCAATGCGACTGTGCAGAGTTGGAAATTGGAAAGGAAAAATCTTCAGGGAATGCCATATTGTAATATATTCACAGTTAAAATGCTTGGATGACAACTTTGCTGGTAAAGAGGTTGTACCTGAGAATGATTCAGCTAGGGATGGACAGTGTACACTTGAGTCCACTCTCTTCTAAAGCTACTAAGCTGGTACCAGTGCAATCCAATCACCTGTGAAAATGAAATGTAAACCTGAAATAACATTGAAGAAGGGGCTTGATAGATGTAAGAAGCATGTATTTCAGTAACTGAAAGTTTTTAGTTGGAAAGAGATTGAGTTGTGAATTTACTTTCCAAAGATTCTTTAAAGCAACAGATTATTACTGATCTACTGACATTGCCAGAATGGAGAACTGGCAAAACATGGTATACTGAATAAAACATGAACAATGTGGCATAGTTACAGAATACTTTATTGTTATTAGGCTTCACATCTGAGCTCAGCAATAAATCATATATCTTTGGAAACTTCACCTTTGATCAACTTATTGGCTTGACTTGGAGAAGGCTCTCAAATAGGGTTCAGCTAGATTAGAATTTTTATCGCAGACAAGAATGATGCCATACAAGAGTTAATTATCCACTGCAATACAAAGGAATAAAGGACTATTATATTGTATATTCTCAAAGATTTAAGCTTCCTACAACTATTTTCTTCCATCTTTCCAAGTATCCATTAATTTATTACATTGAATTCAACACAAGAATCAAGAAATCAACAAAAACAAGAAAATAATAATCAAGAAAAGTTCCATGTTCTCATTCCTTCTATATTTTTCACATCACTTGGCTTTTTTGTGCATTAAAGGTTCAGTGTAGGCAAATTTACTACACTATGGTTGCCTGTTGAAAACATAACTCAGTGACAGAGCACATTTGCCCTGGAGACCTGGTGGCAAAGTGGATTTGAATGCATTATTGCAGACTAATTCTGTCTGCAGTCTGGAGTTTGATCCTGATGGACTGTACTCCATCCTTCCAAAATCATTATAATGAGGACCCAGATTGTTGGGGGAAATATGAAAACTGCCCAGAGATTATATAAAGCAATATGGGGTGATATGTAAGTCTAAGTGCTATTGTTTGAACATGCAAACAATGCCTGACTGAATTCATAGCATCCCCACTTAGGGCTGGATAAACCCATTGAGAACTGCTTTACTAAGTGCAATTAGCAATTGAACTAATAGGCAGTAGCCTGACTGAGGATGCAATTCCCTATATTCCATAGCCTTTAGTTCTGTTCAAAAGAACTATATCTTCTTGAGTTTTTCAATAGTTTGGAATGAATATATACATAGAACACACAATACTTTATCTACTTGTAGATAGTATTTTGCTTTTCTTTGATTTGAACTTACTTCAATTTTTCTCCCAAATATTAAATACTCTTCATAGAGAGCTTTATTTCAGTCTAGATTTTTAATGTTTTACAGAATTTGGTGAAAAGGTTTCTTGGAACTTTGGTTAAATTATCTCCAAGATTCCATTTTCAGTGTCCATTTCAAATTAAAACTGGGAAGGAGGTTATCTATTACTAATAAGAAGCAGGTACCTTAATGACAACAAATATTTTTTCTACTTATATAAGCAACAGTTGGATGAATGTGACAGCAAAGGCAAAAAAATAATAATAATCAAGGAACATATGGTATAAATGCATCCCACTTTACATCTATTTCTTTAGCAAAGCAGGCCTAGAAGTTAACTACCTTTATAATCAGAATTGTCCTATTATGAATATAACTTGCTTAAGGTCACTGAGTTACATTCATGGCTGCACAAAGATCAAGCCCAAAAGCTAATATTTGAAACTGATCACACTGAAATGTCAAGTGCAGAAAATCAGAAGTGAAGGCAGTTTAAATGAATGCGGGTTTATTGCATGCTAACACTCTCTACAAAAATCTGAATTACTAACAGTCAAAGCAAATTGGTGGTAGATAAAAATTCAAGGTAGGCTGGATTTAGATCTCTTATGTGGGCATGAAGGGACTTGAGATATAGCTTGAAGCATAGCTTCAGATGGAGATGAATAAAAAGGTATATTCCATCACATATCATGTTTATATCTTTTTATTTCTATATGCATTTCATTCATTCCCAGGGATTACAGAAGCCACAAGATGCCAATGTTGATGCAAATGGGAAAGGTTGATATTTTTGGGTTTTGGAGGTTTTTTTCCTTAGCTCTTTGTGTTTTTTTTTTTAATTTATGTAGCACTTAGTTTAGTTTAGTTTAGTTTATTGTCATTGCACCTTGTACAACAAAATCAAACACCATCTTCAGTGCACATCATGACCATGAAATAAATGCAAACACATGTCCTTCACCCTCCACACATTGAACCGGAAACCCCTGACCGCACCAACACTGCACTATATAGCAGAATTCAAAAGAGCTACTGCCGTGGGGTAGAATCTGTTTTTCAGCCTATTTGTCCTTGAAACTTAAAATTGTAGAATGCAAAACTATCTATTTTTAGCTATTGTACATAGAGGACGCATGTGAGAGTGTGTGGGGAGGAGGGGGGAAAGAGATGCAGAAAGAGAGTCAGAGATTCATGTAGTTCCAGGAGTACAGACTGTCCACCCTGTTACAGTAACATATCAGATGGACTGCCCATAAATCCTAGACAGACAGATAGATAAATAGGTTTTATTCAAGTTGAATTTCACTTAATAATATATTGGTTCATACATTTTAAATGTGGCCATATATCTGCCTTGTAAAATGCAATGCTTCCTATTATCAGTCAGCTCCAGTCAAACACCTTGTTTGCAACATTCCCTTGTAGTGAATATAGGTTTTGGATAATTTACTGACATGGAAGCTCCTTCACTGGTTATGTAAGATTATGCATGGCTGTATCATCATCACAGCACATCAGAACTATAAAATGGCAAGGAACAATTCTGGCAAGGAAACTGACAAGCCTGAATTCTTCTTTTTCTCAAAAGCTTTTTCATTAACTAGCATGGGAAACTTCAATGTAATGCTGCCTTTTCATTAGAGAATCTTGGGTAGATTTGCCAAGAAGTATTTAAGAGTAAGCAAAAAGACCTTAACTAAAGGCTATGCAATTTCACGGTGAGTTATGTGTCTGGAAAGCAATAGTTCGTCACCTCTAAATTCACACGGTTCATTACTTGCCAATCCAACATACAGAGACATCACTGCAGAGGAATCCAAATGGATGCTAAATCGACATGAGCCTGTAATTATGAGGCAATCAAAATAAAAGTCACTGGTTTCAAAGTTAAAATGAAAATCTGTAATTATCTTCCCTTTAAAAAAACCAAAGAAGCTTATATTAAAGAAAGAAAGAGGGAGGTAGAGAGCAAGGGAGGGGGAAGCCACTATATGCAAATCAGATAAAGGCAGATAGTAGAAAAGATATTGTTGGAGGCCTAGCCTTTCTAAATAATAGGCAAGGTAGCTATAGTCTGATTTCCATGTAACTTCTGACAACCATGATTTATGATATTCCTCAAGCACATCCAGTGTTTGAATAGCCAATGGAAAGTAGTCAATTTTCTTCACCCTCATCAATTGAATTAGATTAAAATAGCGAGTTAACTTGAAAACTCAAAAAGAAGGTATGAATTGTGTTTACTCAAGTGGCAGAGGAGATAATACAATCTGAAAATAGACATTTTCATATGCAAGTCTGATCATTGTTCTTCCTTGCATCAGAACTTGAATAGAATAGAATAGAATCAGGGGTGGGATTCTACCAGTTCGCACCTATTCGCTAGAACCGGTTGTTAACATTCTAAGCAGTTTGGAGAACCGGTTGTTAGAATAAATTACTGGCCCAATCCTGTAAGGAAGGCAGGAAGGAAACATTCTGGTGTTGCTTACAGAAACTGCCTCTCTGTTAACCCTTATTATAGACTAGACTTCCTGTCTCAGGAACTTCTCTGGAATTTTCTTTCCCTCTTTTGCTGGTTCTTTGCTTGTGTGGAGTGATCATTCAAAGTTACAATGGCACTGAAAAAAGTGACATGACTATTTTTAACACTTACGACTGTTGCAGCATTCCCACAATCATGAGAGGCCAGGTGAGGAGATGCGTGCCTCGACATGAATGATATTGAGTTGGCCATGCCCAGCCAATACCATGACCACCAACCACACCCACCAACTAAGCCACACCCATAGAACCAGTTGTTAAAAAAATTGAATCCCACCCCTGAATAGAATACTTCATTGGCCAAGTGTGACTGGACACACAAGGAATTTGTTTTGGTGTAAATACTCTCAGTATACATAAAGAAAAGATACATTCATTAAGAATCAAGAATCATAACATACAACACTTAATGATAGTCATAGGGTACAATCAACAATCAAATCATACTAGGAAACAGTCAATATAAATTGTAAGGATACAAGTGACAAAGTTACAGTCCTACTATCACAAGTGGGAGGATAAGCTTTGAGAAACTGTATACTTGAAAGGTCACATTTAAAAGTTTTTGCAAACCTGCACAGTGTCAGGGAGAGGTGAGGGACTATTCATCATAAATCAGTCAATAATGCAATATCTTTAAGGGTGAGGATTAGCTTCAATATGCCTAAAGCGATTGACTCTCAGAGCTAGTAGCAGATTTATTATTCCTTATAGATCATATCTTGAGGATACCCATTGACTTACCATGATTCTTCTTTTAACTACTAGCTTTCTACTCAAGGCTATTTCTTATTCTCTCACTTTCATTATATTCACATTCTCAAGCTTACCTGAGGGTCTGACCTCAAGATAATAACTTTGTATGTTGCTAGAAGGCATTTCCTTTATATTCCCTTGTTTTATAACTCTTTTTCTTCTGGGATTAATAGTTTGATTAAATATACTTACATGGAAGTAAGCCACTGTGAACTTAGTGAGATTTACTTCTGATTGAGTTTGAGCATTGTTCTGGCCCTGTTTGCTATCAGAACCACAAAGGTAATGTTTTGTTGATTTCCATAATCATAGAGATATCTAATTACTTCCTGTGGGATTCATGAATTTCTCCTGAAATTCATGAATTACTTTTTGAATCTCTCAATTTAAAGTGCTATGGGGCAATAAGAATACAATATTGTTTTTTTTTCTTTTTAAAGCTCTTTGACAGCTCAAATGTTTGATAATGAAAACATGTTTTTTAAAGATGCTCACAATTGATAACAATGTTAAAATTAAACTGAAGGGACTTACTTATCGGTACTGTATGTAGAATAGATTCAGACAGACTTTCTCTATACATCAAGTTCTCCAGTGGGTCTACATCAATACTGATCCATCAGGTTGAACACAATAATTATATAAATATAACAGATTGGACAGAATTTTCTTCAGTGGGCCCCACAACTGGCCCTTCAGTTACATGTCATGATCTCCACACCAGAAACTGCATTTGATTTAATTTCATCTACACTTGCATTAATTAAAATTAAACCTAATTAATATATTCATTTTCTGGGCCTGCATTTAATTATGTTTTTCCTTTTTCCCTTTTTTCCCTATAATATTACAATTTGAAAACAAGTTTGGGTAGTCTCTGAAGGCAAAGCCTAGACTCTTGAGTGCTGCATACAGTTTTTGGTCATCAATCTCTCCACCTTAGAAGTTAAAAGACAATGAGATGGAAAAAACAAAAGTGACTTTTCATGGAAAGGCCCACTGGGCATGAATTAGAGTATTCAATGTGAGCAAATTGTATGGTGATGAGGTGTGTGATTTGCCTGAATCCTTCAGTAGCTATCAAGTAAGCTATTTTGTCTGGTTAAGGATTTATAGTAAAAGAATCAGCTTAGTGTAATGGATAAGGCAAACTGGGATACTATGAGTTGTAGCCTCTCTTTAAGTACAAGCCAGCACACACGCACACATACACACACACAAACAAACACACACACACATGGTTTCTTTCATAGCATATAAGAACATTAAATTGAAAGGATTTTATGTATTTTTTGATCCTCTTTTTCATATTTCTGATATGCCTAAGTCTAGGCATTCAATCATATTCAATTCTTACAGACTTCCTGGACCAATTTCTGTAGTTTTCTTGTCAGGATTTCAGAAGTGACTTTTACACACACACACACACACACACACACACACACACTTATGTTTTCTCCATTCAACACAACCCACAGAATAGTTACATGATACAATTGAAAAGGTCATCGATGTATGCCTCCCTAAGCTTCTAAAGGAAAACTGGGATAGAAATTTGAAAACTAAATAAAATGTATAAACCTTATTTTGAAACTATCCTGGATGCCTTCGTGTGGGTGAGTCACAGATTGTCTGAGTCAGTGTTTCTCAACCTTAATAGCGTTAAACAGTTTGGACTTCAACTTCCAGAATTCCCCAGCCAGCATGCTGAGGACTGGTCCAAACTTCTTAAAGCCACCAAGACTGTGAAACGCTAAGACAAAGCTGGATAAATTACACTGTAGTTATTTTCTTTATCTGTAGTTATTTTCTATATCTTTAAAGAGGCACCAATTCTTTCTGTTAGTGACCCAGAGACATTGGCTTGAGATGCATTGCCATATTAAATAAATACATAAATAAATACCTACCTACCCACCTATCTCCACTGTTATCATTTGTTCCAAACAAGAATAGACACAGGAGTAAGATGACTGCAATAATCATGGATCATTCTTTGAGATGATAGACTAAAAATTAGAAGTCAACTTCATAGAAGGTTGGACTTAAGAGTTCAATGTTTAAGATATTATTATGCAGTGAAACCCTTAGAGGCATTTAGCTTTTATTATGTCCCATTAAATAAATATTTCCAAAGCTCATCTAGGTGTGCTTTCATTACTTTACTCCTAGAGGCTTTTGAGATTTCATGAACTCAGGTACCAATAGGGCAATCTGACAGCAGGGTTTCTTTAATAGCACTTCTGAATGTTGTTCTGAACATATTGTTTTCTGACTAGCATGTAAGAATGAGACGAGGAATAAAAGCAGCCATTTCACTTCCATTACTTTGGTGAAGCTTGCTATATCACTTTTATGTTTAACATAGAAATGTATATACTATGATGTAGGAAAGCTTGAAAGTTAATAAATTCATAACACAGAAGGAACATACAAACAATGGCAGAATAGAACTTAAAGTACCCCAGTGGGATTGTTCTTATTCTGTTCATAGTGTTGTATACATTATCCTCTTCCACCAAATTGTTGCTTTCATTATGCACAACAGAACAGGAATCACCTGGTGGCCTGCTTTCCATCTGCATTCTGCTGCTATTATGAACAGTACATAAAAGAGTTAACTATGGAATAACTCAATATAACTCCTTTTGGGATGTCCATGCTGCATATTGTTTCCACTCTAGAAATTCTGTACTTTGGGATACTGGTATGTTGCTAGATAATGCAAATTGTTGCCTATTGTTAATCTATTTTTCTCCTTCTCTCTAATAATTAATTAGACAGTTTATGTTTCCTGGTGTTTAATAAATAAAAATCAAGCTATATTTTTCCTACTTGAAGCGGGTGCCTGTTCTTGCTCTAATCTGGAAATATGAATTGACTGGAAGTGTGCCACAATGGCTCTATAAAATTTGGTACTTTGGGATATATAGTTAGAGACACTGATAGTGTAAATTATAGGCTGTTGTTCATGTCTCTCTGCTATTAACTTTTTATTACTTTTGAGGATGTTTAATAAATAAACTTCAAACCATATTTTTATTCACTGAATTGAACAGGATGTGTGTTTGCTTCCATTGGGATTCAGTGTATTATAAGAGTGTATGAGACACCAACTAAACTGGAAATTAGCAGCAGTTGGAATTAGAGATCTAGTTTCAATTAGCTAGGCTGAAATTTTCAAGGAAAAGATCTGAGTATTGTTATTGCTGAAATGTTTGACTTCTCCACTGCTCCTACTACCATCCTTGGTATGACAAATATTTGAAAAAATTGTCCTCTCTCCCACTGATTGTTTAGAAATTTGCTAGAAAATTTAGAAAAGATATTTTAATCAGCTTTAACAACTTTTACAGATATAAAAATACAGAAAATTTAGAGAGCTGACTACTTTAGAAAATGACATGTTTTACAGGCCAAATTGAAGCACAGAAGACAAGTTGTTACTCCCAGCTTTTTCCTCACCTATTAAACAGGATTTGATTAGGGGATGGTACTAAAAAAAGGAGAAGATTTAATCCTTTCTGTAACAACTGCAGTTCCTCTAAGAAACATTTTGCACATACTATCCTGCAATCCTTATGCAAGTATTAAAAAAAAGTTTATGATTATAAAGAGAAGGAGAATATTTAGGGTTACAAGAATGGCAATTAACAGCGAAACCAGGACAGTGGAGACTTTTAAGCTTCTTTACTACATACAGCAAAACTATAGTAGTTTTATATATATATACTAGATATATAGTTTATATATATATATTTTATATATATAGTTTAGATAGATAGATAGATAGATAGATAGATAGATAGATAGATAGATAGATAGATAGATAGATAGATATAGATATAGATATAGATATAGATATAGATATAGATATAGATATAGATATAGATATAGATATAGATATAGATATAGATATATTATTTATATATACTAGAGATATTTACAATAAAATCCTGGCTGCTACCCAGCTTCACTTCTTCTTAAGTCTCCCTCTTTCTCTCCTTTCCATCTTGACTGAAGATTCTGTTTCTTTGGGATCTCACTACTCTTTCCATTAACTCCCATTAACTTTCTTCTCTGTCTCTGCACTGAAAGCCACAACTGCTCTCACTCACATCAACTTTACTCTCCCACATTTCTCTCCAGCCATTCCCTTCTGCAACTGTCTTGGTAATTTGTGTTGTCTCTGCTCCTTTCTCCCTTTGTTTTATCTCCTCTCCTTCTCTCTCTCTCTCTTTCTCCCTCCCTCCCTCCCTCCCTCTCTCCCTTCCTCCCTCTCTCTTCAATTTTAGATGGAAATGCTGACAATTGTAAATTGTACAAGGCTGAATCAAAGGGAATGTTATCTAGATCCATCCCACCATGGTTCTGACTAGCAGCGGGTTCAGCTCATCAGTCCACATGATAATAAATATATACAAATCAAGTTATATAATTCTGTTCCAATGTTATACATGCTCAGTTAGAAGTCCATACCATCTAATTTTGACAGTGCATCTTTCTCAGTTTGTCATTAGGTGCATCTTTCGATTATATGTATTTGGGGATATAACTTTGCACACAAATTTTCCTAGGCTATGAAACTTTCTAAATATTCATATTTTTGTATGTAATCGGTGTACTTTAAACTTCACTGCAAATTTGAGGAGTTGAAAAGTTAAAAGAAAAAAAGTGTATTAAACTTTTTAAGATGTGTGACTGAGGACAGTTTGCTTAAAATGAGAGGCTGAAAAAAAAAATCCCCCCAGCAACCATGTGGGTTTTTAAATTACTAATTTATGTTGTAGCAATCTTCTAACATTTATATAAATATCTTTCATATATGTTATAGCCTGTATATATGTGCAATGCATAGAATTAACATTCTTTCATATTGGCAAACATTTTCATTTCCATGAACACATTTTTTACATGGATTTCTGGTTTATATTCTTTTTTAAAAAAAACTATATTAACTGCAAACAGTTTTTCTGTTTTGTCCTTTGTGATTCAATGATCAGCTTAGCATTCTATAAATGGGGTAGGTTGAACATGTAGAAGAACACATTGCATGGATCTGGTCTCGCTCTGTGCAAGGTCTGGGCTCATGGCTAAAACTCAAACACAAATGTTGTTTTCACTTGGAAGAGCTCCTTATGTTTGCTCTTGGAAACTTCTCAACAAGTGGTAGTATGTCCTACCCACTTTCACCATCTCGCCCATCTGGTGTTCTACCATTTATTCATTTATTAATAAATAAATAAATAAAAACCTGCAGTAAGCATCTGTTATTTTCCAACCATTTTTGAATGGCCAGACTTTTCAGAAAAGCAACTTTGCACTGAGTACCAAAGTAAATAAGAGATTTATCAGGAAATTATAAAAGCTTAGGGACTCTCTCAGTGAAGCTACCAGTTCATGAAATTACAGACCAGCATTTAAACCTTCCCAGATTTCAGGTCTGATTCATCACTATTTGTTGTCCCTGTTCAGTGATTTCTGTTTCCTAAACTTATCTCAGTAGCTGACTGGAAGTTTTGCAGTTCAAAGCTTCTATCTTCATTCAACAGCTATATTTTGTTTGTTTTTGTTTTTTAAACAAGCATAACCAAAATTTCCTTTAGGAAATGAAGCTTAGCAGACAGAACTCTTTTCTTTTCTCCTTCAGAAAATCCTATGTCTCTGAAATTACTATATTAAGATTTATTTATTTAGGTAATCTATTAGTATTTTACATAGCAATATTGCTATATATTAAGCAGCCTTGCACTCAGTAATTGTAAACAAACTGGAGAAAATGAATGAATTCAATAACAGGAATAGTAAATACAATAGGAATATAGTATAACGATTTGGAAGTAATAGTAGGCAAAATTAGTTAAGCAAAAACTGTTAAATTTATATAGATTGTTTGCTATGGTGAGGATGGAGTAAATAAACTTTTGGGGTTTTTTTAGGCTTCTGTGCTGTATAACAAACTATAATACATGGTAATTAGTTAGCTAACTAGTTTAAAATTATCTGTAATTATTCCCTTGTTCCTCTGTAAATCGAAGAACTGGTAAGCAATATTTATCAGCAAAATAGTTTATTTAGAAAAAGCTTGCTTTAAAGAGTGTCATCATTAAGATTATCTGCCAATTAAAGGTTTTCAAAATGAATATTTATTGCAGGCATTCATTTTCAATAGAAAAGATTTGAGGTTATTGTGTTTTTTAAAAGAATACAAATCAGTGACAAGAAGTTCCTGATCAGATCTCCCATTTCATCTTAGAAAATTGAAGTATAAAAAATAACCTTCGCCCACATTCTTTCTTAAAATGTTTCAGCAATAAAGCTTTTAGTTCAGTAAATGCTTAAAGATCCCATTGAGGATAGACACTTATAAGTACCTGCATTTCACTCTCATTTCTGAACAGACAAATCTATTGAACACACAGTTAAAATAGATGTGTGTATCTTCCTTACCCCAATATATATGCCTTTTCAAAATATTGAACATAGCTGGAAGAGATTCATAACTCAAACTCATTAATCACTTTAGGTGAAGACCTTCTCTAATATTTTTGAGTGTTCCTTCAACCCAAAGTACTTCATTTGATAGGGAAAAAATCAAAGGCATAAATACAGGATGGGGAGAGATTACCGTTCAGCAGTATGTGCAAAATTATCTGGTTGTCTTGGCAGATCACAAGCAGAATATGAGCAGTGTGATGTAGCTGCAAAAAAAATAATAAAGTCAATTTTTAGGCTATTTCAATAGAACGACAGCATTAAGATCAAGTTAAATCATCAGTTTTCTGTTTTCCACATTGGTCAGCCTACATCTAAATTATTTTTCCCATAATTAGGAATTGACAGACAGAAGCATGACCAGCATGAAACTCCTTATGGACTTTTGTATAAAAATGGGGGCGGGGGACTTGTGATTTAGAAGATTAGACAGAATAGACTATAAAAAGAAAATACAGATGATGCAACTTTAAAGAGAGAGATTAATATATAATTATATTAATTATACTTAATATACTTATAATTGCTTTGAAGCAAATCAGAAGCCACTTCTTTATAACTTTGTCTTTCTTCTGTTTTTTTTCCTTATTGCACTTTTAGCTTTTTCTTTTATTTCCTATTTTCCTTTTCTTTCCTCTAGTTTAATTTTACCATTGCTCAAAAATCTCTTAGGTAGGTAGGTCGGTAAGTAGGCAGATAGATACATAGATACATAGATAGATAGATGGATGGATGGATGGATGGATGGATGGATGGATGGATGGATAGATAGATAGATAGATAGATAGATAGATAGATAGATAGATAGATAGATAGATAGATAGATAGACAGACAGACAGACAGACAGACAGACAGACAGACAGACAGACAGACAGACAGACAGACAGACTAAACAAGCATGACCAGATGAGATCAATGGGCCTGGAATGAGAAAAAAAAACTATGAGAAATTATTGGAGGCACTGAATATGTTTAGCTTGAAGGTGAGAGAATTTTGGGTATCCTTGATAACTGTCTTTAATTATCCAATAGGCTACCAATGTTCAGTGTTGTAACAAGGATGCAAGAATTGTTGGGCTGAAATATAAAAATGCAGGTTTTGAGTGGACACCAGGAAGAATTTTTTAACATTGCTCAATATTGGCAAATACTGCTTGAAGGTCTCCCCAGGACTGAAAGTACAGTATTTATGCAGAGACTGGCTAGAGTTTTGTAGGGAATAGTGGATTTCTGCACTAAATAAGCCATTGGATTAGATCAGGCCTGTCAAACTGGCAGCCCACAGGCCAAATGCATCACATGCCGGCCACACCCATCCCAGTTCCACAAAGGCAAAAAAATGTCACGATACGTCATGTGATGTGATTGAGTTGACACCTGTGAATTAGATGATCTCCAGTGTTCTTTCCAGACAGTTTTCATATTCTATTGTCCTATAATTCTCTAGATTGATCTCTTGCAGAACAGTCAGGAGATTCACTCTTGAGGAAAAATGTAGGAAAAAGGAAATAAATGTTATATTTCTTGGAGAAATAGAAAGTTATTTGATGCCTTTGATTATTGTAACAGATGTAGTAAACTCTTATCCCAATCCAGTTTGGAAATGCATATACATAAGCAGCTTCTGCCTGCATATCACATGTTGAATTCGGAACTACAAGTGTGCTTTTTAGGAGATTTACATTTTAATGTACAGCCTTATTCATAGTTAGTCAAGCAGCCATAGATAGAGAACCCATATGAAATACAACTAAGCTTTCAATTGGCAGATATGTAACCAGAATAATACCCATTATATTGCATTCTTCCAAATGCCCAAAACTTCAAAATTTACTTCTCAGTTCCAGTGTTGCAGTATATCTAGAGTTTCTTTTTTGAATATGAAATGGGGATGGGTGGGTAGAGAATTTTCCTGCCAATGAGAGCACTAAATTACTGTGGAGGTTCTATTGAGAACAAATGGGATTTGTTTTTCACCATTTTTTTTTCGGTGACTCTTTTCTCCTGCAGTTTCCCTCCTTTCCTCTTGTACTCTTCTAGAAAAGCTACAGATGCTTTTTTAGGGATTCAAGAGCACTGCAGAACTATAAAGGAATAATATACTTTTCCCAATGGTAGCGTTCCATTCCTTGTTAGTTGGAACAGTTATTTTGTTAATGTCATTCTCTCATTCTATTTTCATTTCTGAACATTTTTCTTGTTTTGCTTCTGATTTCAGTGATATAAGAAAATCAAATGGTTTTCAAAATATAGCAAACATATATTTTGAAGTAATTAACATTTACTGTCTATTCTACAAGATACATTGATATCTGCAAATAAAACCGTAGTGCTTATAAATGTAAAAGAATTCTCCTTTATATATAACATTTCCTCTATCAGCTGGTCATAAGTGGATATTATAAAGTAAATCTATTCTTAAACGGTGACTCCAACATAAACAGGATGGGAGGATGTCAGTGTGTTTTTGTTTCTTGTTGTTAGTTTGTGTTATTTATATCTTGTTTGTTTTACTCATGATATCATTTCCAATCTTTAGCTGATTGGATTCCTCAGGGATAATTTAGCCAATCCTCTAAAGAATGTGTAGATTCCTTATTTTGATGGTGTTCCTATATTTTAAAAACCCAAGAGTATCATACTTTTTATACATTTTTTCCACTAATGTGTTCAGGATATTTTACAGATCAGAAAGCCATGGCATCTAAGTATCTAACAAATGATTTACTGATGAAGTATACTCATGAGTCACTGTTACCAATTGAGTATATATATATATATATATATATATATATATATATATATATGAACTAGTTTCTGAAGTACCACCTGTGCTTCTCAGTTTGCAACATACTTTCTGATTTCTAATGAAAAAAATCTTGTTATTAAACTTTACCTAATAACAGAACAGGCATTCATAACTTGTTATCATGCAGATATTGTGTATGGTTTAAATACTATGTATGATATTTATTGTATTACACGGTATTCATTAAGTATAATCCCCAATGTTTAACACACTGCTTCTTTGAATGATGATGTGACTACATGATGTTGCATTGTCACCTAATAATTTCAGAAAGCACTGTGGGAGTGGCTGCAGCTCTGCCAAGAGCCTCATACTGCTATGATTACTTGTAGGTGGTTTAAATGTTAAATGTTAAAAAAAGAAAGAAAAGAAAAAGTACTACTATAACCTTCTACAAAATAAGTGGCATTGGATTTCTAAAGCAGGGATTGAACATTAGCAAAATTCTGCTTGTGGCTAGCGTTAGATCAATTATCTGATTTAACCTTCTCCAACCTGGGTGTCTATTTGAAAGTTATGGATTTCAAATCCCAGAACTGTCAGTAATAGCCATTCCAGTTGATAGTTCTTGAAACTTGAACAAATATTCCTCCTTTCTTGATAATTGTCTTAGATATTGGACTTTCAAAAAATAATAATAGGTTTCCAAATAGTCAACTGCCCTTTTTATTGAATAACAGAATTGGAAGGGACCTTGGACTTCTTCTAGTCCAATTCCCTGCTCAAATGGCTGTTTAATTTCTTCTTAAAAACTTTAGTGATGGAGGCAAGGCATTCTAATGTTTAATTGAATATCACTGTTAAGAAATACCTTCTTCAAATATCTTATCCAAAGCATCTGAAGGACAAGAAGCAATGGATGGAAAATACTCAAGGAGAGATCCAACTTAGAACTAAAGAGAAATTTTTCAACAGTTAGAACAATGAATCAGTGGAATGCCTTACCCCAGGTGCGTGCTCCATCACTGGAGGCTTTTAAGAAGAGATTTGGCAACCATTTGTCTGAAAATGTAAAGGATTTCCTGCTTAAGCAGTGGTTGGACTAGAAGATCTCCAAAATTCTTTCCAACTCTGTTATTCATTATTCTGTATCTCCTTAGTTCTAGGTTGCATCTCATCTTGCTAAAATTATATCCATTACTTATCTTACTTTCACTGGCTTTTGAAAATTTGAGCCCCTGTTCTTTGTAACAGCCTCTTAGATATTGGAAGACTGCTATCGCAGCACCCCTAGTCCTTATCTTTACTAACTAGACATGTCCAATTCCTGCAAACATTTGTCATATGTTTTAGCCTTCAGTTCCCTAATAATCTTAGTTGAACCGCTCTGCACTCTTTCTAGACTCTCAACATCCTTTTTTCTTCTGGTATTGTGGGGACCAATATTAGGCATAGCATTCTAAGTGTGGTTTTACCAAAGCATTATAAAGCTGTACTACTACTTCACATGATCTTGATTCTGTTCTTCTGTTGATGCAGCCTAGGACTGTGTTGGCTTTTTTGGCATCAAAGAACAAATTTTGCCCACATTTTTTTCTTCTCATAGTTTAATGACAGAGCTGAATACAAAACTCAGCATTTAAAAAATGGATTGAATCTACATTTCAAAGGTATATCTTATCAATGGATTTATGTAGTGCAAAAATGCATGGCAGAATTAAGGAATAGGCTTGTATCAGAAAATCTTTGCTTGCAGAATTACCAGAGGTGGTACGAGCTTTTCCTGGGCAGTATGAATAGGGTTAGGGTTAGTTATATAAATTTTATCATGATTAGTCAAGAGATAACTATTATAATTCTTCTACATCTCAATTAACAATGCTAGCCCTGTTTTTAGATAAAATGACTATAGGACAGAACTTACCTATATCTATTATCCTCCCAACTTATTGCCAGAGTTACTACCTCATTGTGCTTAAGTGTAGTTTCAGCAACAGATTACTACCCTGTTGATTATTTCCTGTTATGTTATTCTGAAGAACTCCTCAGAGCTATGCACATAATAATGCTCTACACTAAGAGCCTCTGCAGAGAGATAATTATAAGGCATCCAGTCATTCCCTGTCCTAGAGCGAGCAGCAGCACTCTTGCTGCTGGGGAAGTAGTTTGGAGGAGAAAAGACACAGTGAATGGAATAGCTAGGAATCAGGTCCAGTGGTATATAATCTCCCCCTCCCCCAAAAGGGAAGGAGTTTCTTGGTTTGCCTTCATGGTCTGTAAATTGATGCATAGTGGTAGCAAATTAAGGTGCCTTTATATTAAATGTATATTATCTTTTTAGTTTTCAATCTCACAAAGACAACGTATATTTAGAATAGAATAGAATAGAATAGAATAACAGAGTTGGAAGAGACCTTGGAGGTCTTCTAGTCCAACCCCTTGCCTAGGCAGGAAACCCAACACCACTTCAGACAAATGTTACCCAACATCTTTTTAAAAACTTCCAGTGTTGGAGCATTCACAACTTCTGGAAGCAAGTTGTTCCACTGATTAATTGTTCTGTCAGGAAATTTCTCCTTAGTTCTAAGTTGCTTCTCTCCTTGATTAGTTTCAACCCATTGCTTCTTGTCCTGCCCTCAGGTGCTTTGGAGAAGAGCTTGACTCCCTCTTCTTTGAGATATTGGAACACTGCTATCATGTCTCCCCTAGTCCTTCTTTTCATTAGACTAGACATACCCAGTTCCTGCAACCATTCTTCATGTTTTAGCCTCCAGTTCCCTAATCATCTTTGTTGTTCTTCTCTGCATTCTTTCTACAGTCTCAATATCTTTTTTTTTTACATTGTGGTGACCAAAACTGAATGCAATATTCCAAATGTGGCCTTACCAAGGCATTATAAAGTGGTATTAACACTTCATGTGATCTTCATTCTATCCCTTTGTTTATGCAGCCTATAACTGTGTTGGCTTTTTTGACAGCTACTGAACACTGCTGGCTCATATTTAAATGATTGTCCACTAGGACTCCTAAATTCCTCTCAAGTTATTTAAGCTGCATATTCCTATTTGCTGTTTCTGTACTGAAATTTCAATATTTAAATGCCATTTACATCTGCATGCCACACTGACACACTAACAATGTAAACATAGATAATTTATAGCTCACCTAAATTGAAAAATTCAATTGCAACACACTGGTTAACTCCTTTCCAATCAATCATTTTTGGACTGATATTGCTGCCACCTCAATGGAGCTTTCTACACTATTTTAGCTTTATGCTTTCTTTGAATACCCAGAACCCAAGACAATGATTTTGCTTACAAACTCTATAAATATATTACAGAGCTGACAAGGGGCACAAGAGATCTGAGCATTTCTGGAGCTCCCATATCATCCTCATTTCTGTGTTTATTAAGCAGCATTCAGCCAATGGAGCATACCAACATGATATTCACAAATCTCTAATGTAAAAGAAAATAATTGAAATGTATAACCAGACTTTGAAGTAAAATATAGTAATACATAGAAAATTGGGTATGGAAGAATTAAATGGTAGGAACTATACACTCATGAATAAGTCAAAGATTGTAAGTGTTAAAATACACCCCCTTTATGATTTAGAGCAAATATGTGGCATACGTATAAATATGGGCAAATGAGAATTGAGTTTGGTGTGACCTACAACGTCTTCAATACAGAATTCCAAATTTGGGGGATCAGGATGTAGGATCCAAATGTCACTATCAGTATATTTTGGCAGTATAGTTAATTTTAAATAGTTTAGGAAAAAGGTTCAGAGTTTGATGCCTGCTTTTCCCATTTCTCACATTTTAAAAATACTCTCTCTAAAATGGGACACAATTCTAATATCAGCACTGTTACAGCCTCAGCAATAAATGTTGATAGGTTGCTGGGGAGTCTGATGACATAAGTTTCTTTCACAAAGTATCTTTTAGCACCTGCCACTGCCTCAAGCCTCTTCCTTAGCAACATTTTTTTTAAAGATTTCAGATTCTATAACTGGCAATCTGCTAACGGATTTGCCTCATTAATTTGAATGTAATAAGGTTCATTGCAGACACAGAGATCAGTAATGCAAAATATTTATTTAAGCATATTTTTCTGTCATTCTCCTATGCCATTTAAATTTATCAATCCCTCTATATTTCTCCAGACAGTGCAAACCACACCATAAAGTTATATTTACTCTTTCTAATTTTATTACAAGGTGCATTACAAGGTGCATATTTGATCACCCCTTTGAAAATAAGCATCTCCCACTTCTGCTTTCACCACTTGTAGGCTAGACTTAGTTCATTTTCCAGAGCAGCTGCTGATAACAATAGGGAAGGGAAAAATATGAATAATTCTTCTGCATACCTGAAGGCATGACTGGGACAAGTTATTCTTTATAATTTCTGGTAATGGTAGAAAAAAATTGGTTTTGTTTTAAAGAGATTATTTTAAAACATGTGTGTCTCCTATGGATTTCAGCTCTAAGACCCAAGGGAGTTGACATATTTGCTCCTAATAGTAGCAGAACCTTTCATAAATATAGTAAGCCAGCTAAATTTACTTTCTAAGTTCAATTTAACACTTTGTAGATATTAGAGATTTTCAAAACAGCAAGTTCAATTTGGTAACTGATGAGTTTTACTTTTGCAATTGTAAGAAATTTTAATTTTAACTTTAGAAAGGATTGGGAAACCAAAGAGATTTGGAACATTAGTTAATTTTGCTCTAAGATTTGAAATGCTATGGGGAAAAGAGGGTTTTTTATTTGTGACTTTAAAAGAGGATGAAAAGTTAGTATATTAGCTTATGCTCAATGCAATGTAGGTTGGAAGTCCTTATTGTCGTTGGGGCTTTTTCTTTCTCTTCTACTTTTTTTTTGTTTTTTTCCTGCACCTTCTCAACTCTTCATTTCATTTCTAGTTTAATTTGTATTAGTTTGTATTATTTTTATTAAAAATTGCAGTATATTAAATAATAATATCCATTATACCAATCATGACTAGAACCCTCTCAGTGATATCTAAAGGACTTCCTTGATATTTGAAAATATTGAATTTATCAGATCTGATCACCCTAATTTAACAAAAAGAAAAAGAAAAGAAATATCCTGCTTAAAACTGAAAAATACTTAAGAATCAAAAGATTCCTGTTTGAAACTCTGGATTGTTATTGTTAATTAATGGCTCTCTTTGCAGTCTTTGTGTATAATAGTATGCCAGTTCAATCTTCTGCATAGAGGTAGCCTAGGAATTGGTGTCATAATTAACAACACATTTAAAAAAAAAAAAAAGAAAGGCTGTTTCCTAACTTGTAGATTTTGAAACAAAATGAAACTTTATATCTAATACATCTTTTTGTAATCTAATAGAAATTCTCCTAAACTGAGTACAAATCATTCCAGCAGACTTTATTGGAGAATTACTTTGAGAAGATAAGGGAGAATAGCATTTGATTTTCTCAGCTTGTCTACTACCCAGTCATAGCATGCTTGCTTTAAGAAAACAGCTGAGGTGGAGACACAAATATTGGATCCAGGTCCATTTCCAGGTTAATCTTCTGACTACTTCTTCTTATTCTATCTATGGTAGAATACTTTTTGTTGCATAGCAGCTTCACAATTTTTTTTTCTTTAGAAAAAAGAGACCTGCTAGAGTAGACAGATGCATTCTTTACACACACCTCTCTCTTTCTTGCTCTTTCTTTCAGACCTTGCCTGCCAATCCCTCTTATAAGTCCCATGAGTTGATCATTTGTTTCTTGCAGTTTTCTTCCTTGATATCAATATAGTGGGTAAAGGATATGCTGTCTCTTCTCAGCTGGGTCCTGTTAGTCACAGCCATCTGTCAAGAAATGCCTACAGAACCAGCCAGAAAGCTTTGGCAGTTGACATAGTGATAGATAGGCAGGGTGGCTCTTTTTTCTTCATTCTCCCCTTCCTCTTAATCCATTTTCAAATGGTACTGTACAACTGTGATAACAGGTAAACAGAAAGATGAAACTTTTACTTGCCTGGTTAAACCCCAATTGTGCATTATAACTGGAAAACATGGTGTCATTTCTAGCTAAAATTGCCCTCAATCATTTCAATTCCAGGTCTAGTTGAAACTTTAGGAACCTTCAAGCTGATTTACTCAAGACTTGGAACCTTGGGCAATGCCTTCTACTACCATTGTCCTGCCTTTCCTGTAAGAATGCCTATATGTCACTCTTCCTCTCACAAGAAATGATGACACATCAGTAAAAAGGAAGGTTCCCATTTATCTAAACCAGGTGTGTCAAACTCATCTCATCATGGCTGTGTCACATGACATATCAGGACTTTTCCCCCCCTTCACTAAACCAGGCATGGGTGTGGCCAGCATGTGACACATTCAGCCTGCAGCCAGGAATTTGACAGCCCTGATCTAAACCAATTGGAAATGATGAACCTTCAACTAAGCAGATTTATATTTGAAGAAGAACCCAGGAAGTTTCTAGTTAAGCAGCAGTTAAATCACCATTAAAGTGGATGTACGTTGTTTTTCCAACATTGGTTTGTTGCATGCCTTTCTTTTTCCTACAAAGTTAGTATCAGGTTCTGGGAGAAAACAACATGAGACAAAGGGGTAAAAGAGTAGCAATATTGTCCCTTATATCAACATTAGAGTCTCTTAAGTTGCTTTAAAGTACCCAATTATACAAATAAGAAATGTGGATGTAATTATTTTGGATTATATTGGCTGCCATAATGGCTTTATGCCATTATCATATCTCAGCCTTTTATATCCATTTAATATTCTCTACTTGTGTGTAAAATCAGCCTACATAATCTCTTATATCATGCCACTGTGTAGTGATTGAATTATTATAGAAATTAAAGAACATTTCCTCACAGACAGTATCTATGATATTTTCATGTTACTTCATGAGTCTCCTCCTTGCTAACTTCCATACTTCCACTGAAGCAATACTAGCCAACCGAAGGAGAGCATGCAAACAGCAACCATCTAAAATGTGCTCCATTTTCCCTCAATGTATTGTTTTTTTATGATGAAGAAAAGCAAAAACAAGGAAACAGGGCACAATAAAATTCTCCCTTGTGAAGTGTGAAGGGAAGGCACAAAGCATCTTGTCTTCAAGAGGGAGGGGAAATTTTGAAGAGTGGGGAGATAGGATAAAGCAGGACTTTTGCTAATTGGAAGTTTCCTGCCTCAGGGATTCAGAGTAAATGCTACAAATGTTTTTGTGGAGTTTCTTCTGAAACCGCAATAGAGCCAGAATTAATTGGCTTAGCTTGCAAAGATCTATTCAATTTTTACACTATCATGGGGATACAAGGAAATTCTCCCAATCCTGAATAGATACAGTCCTTGTATGTGGAAGGGACCAGAGTTAGATTCTAGCATGTCTAAGGGAAACCATATGGGGGCTAGCTGCATTAATATGAAGACCAAAATCTTTTTAAAAGCCTAAAGTATTTTGTATAAATAACTTTACTTAGTGAAATCATTATGCAGCTTTACATGCTAGTTATTTAGAAGTTTTTTTTTTTTTAAAAAATACCCACACACCAGTTGAGTACTTGAAGGAGGTCGGTTGTATCCATCACCATGTGCCTGTAAAAACTTGTTTCCCCTTGTTAACAATTCTCTCTTTTGTACATTTTGCCACATGACAAATGGAACTACTCTATCATAAGGGACAAAAAGTGGTCCATTTGGCAGCATGGTCCTTTTGATCTGGAGATGAAGTGACACATACGGTAGTAAAAACCTGGCTGGGGAATTCTGGGAATCTTAAAGTTGCCAAGTTTGAAAAACATTGGTGTAAACTCTCAGGCAGTTTTCCATGAAGTCAAGTTCCAGAGTACCATTTATAATTGTCGTTTAGATTATACAGTAAATTATGGAGCCATGGATCTTCAAAATGTAATGCATACTTGAAAAGCATTGTACCATGCCTCTTTCCTATCTAGTCAATGCTTTTTCAGATTTCTCTTGAGAATAAATAATTAAAAAAAGTTCATCTATTCCAAATCTGAATAGTGAATATCTGTGTAACTCAAATTAAAAAGTAAAATTACAGATCTTTGATGCAGTGCATTTATATCTTATGGGCTTGTTTCTGCTTGTACCAAACAAAAAGCTAATCATCACCATTTGCCATAAAAGGCAAAGTTCCTCTGCTTGTACCATCTGCTCCTTAACATCCTGACTGCCACATTAGCCAATGTGGAATGCTGGGAGCTTTCCAGAAACTCAGAAACATACTTTCGTAGTTACCAATAAAAGCCTGTGTATCATTTTTTTCCTGAAACAGTTCAGTTAATAATGAAAGCTGCTATCTGAAGTGACTGTCTTGAAAAGTGTAATAGGTAAAATACATGTTTCCAGCCTGTCATTTTTCTTTCAGTGTTTTCTGTCTCTGCATTCTGTCTAGTGCTACATATCTATGAGGAAAAGAGTTTATTTAGCTGGCCTTGATAAAACGGTCTTTAATGTTGCAAAAACAGTAGCACAAACACATACATAATGTCTTTCCCTTATATCATGCATCATCTGGATGGAATGACAGTACATTAAAACCTTCAAGGGACTCCTTGGTTACCTTTCATTATCAGCTGCCTGTTTGTGGTAGAAAACAATCTGATTTTTGGTGCTTGTTGGATGCTGAGAAAATAACATGGCGGGCATAATGGCCAGTGAGCTTTGAGTGCAGGCAGGAATTAAAACTTCCTGTGCTGTCTAACTCAGTGATAAAGGGTTTGCTTCAGTAGAGTTTTCAGATAATGTGGGATTACTAAACAGTTTCATGTGAACTGGAAATAATGAGGTTACCTCAGCCAATTCAGGAGTTCCATTTAAGCATGGCACTGCAAATGACTTCTGTTTGGCCTGAAGAATTTTAGATATTCTCAGCATACAATAGCTAATGCTTGATGGGACATTAGCTGGAGCTGTACCTTCAAATCATCTCACAGATTTTGCACACATTTAGCAGCAGGCATTCATCCATGTACTAATTCTTCTATCATTTTTTTTAAAATCTTATATATTTTAACTTTCCATCCATTCAATTGTATCTTATAGTTGTTGCTATAGCTGTGCATATTTTCCCCTGATTATATGATTTAATGCTTACTTACACTGGAGTTATTTATTTTATTTAATCCATTTATATAGCTACCCATCTCAACAATTGATGCTGGGGAGTGCATCTATTAAATAAAAACAATTTCAAGCATAAATACAAAACTTAAAATGCAAAGCACCAAAAGAAATAATACACAGTCAAGAATCATTAATACAGCCAGGAGATATAACCCTTGGGGCACCAGGCCTAGACAGAGATCTAGGTTTTAGGATTTTATGAAAGGTCAGTAGCAGGGTTGTGGTCATTCTTATCTGTGGAGTGAGAATGTTCAATAAGCTAGGCACTATGGCAGAAAAGGTACTTCTGAGCATCACCAATTGGCATTCGTTACTCAATGAGATCCCAAACATGTCCAGATTTGACATGTAAAAACAATTGGGTAGGTATGGCTCCTGAAGGGCTTTAAAGGTGACAACCAGCATTTTGAATTGAACCCCGAAGAAACTAATACAGCTCACAAAGTGGTGATATTACATGTACCAAGTAACTGACACTATTTACCACTTTTATGCTAAGATTTAATTATGTTAAATCTACCTACTAGATAAGAGACAAAAGCAGAACCAAGTACTTAACTTTTCGAAATATGTTATTTCAGTTATTTTATTGTGTCCTATCAATGAAGTTCTTAGTTCTCTTAGCCTTCTTACTTCTCTTCAAAAGCCTCAAAATGTTTTATATATAGTTTTGATTCAAGAATTGTTTCCCTTAAGTGTTTTGTTTCCTCTTGAAATTACTTTTAAAACGTGCACTTTCTGACTTCTGAGACAATCCAATATCTGGCTAACAAAGGAGATCAGAGTCATATAATTAATTAGGATGAATCATAGAATCAAGGAATTGAAAAGAAACATGCATGTAAAAGCATCAAGTATAACTTCCAATTTAGTATAAGAATTTTTATTAAATCATTCCTGACAGATGACTATTCAGCCTCTGCTTGAAGTCATCCAATTAAAAGGAACCATTCAACTCCCTGACTAATTAATTGTAATGTCACACTCATCTCACCATTTTCCTAATATTCTTCCAGAATCTTGGGATCATTGTTGTATTACTTGCCCTTGGGCATGACTGAGAACAACTCCTGACTTTTCATAGCATGTAACCCTTCAAAAAAGTGAAAAATGCTATCATATTCCTCCTCTGTAGAAATATATTTCAGCAGGTGTATATTGTGGCCTTTCCTTTAACTGATAGCTCTTTTCTGCTGTTACAGTACAGTTTGCACACAAATCTGTGAACTATCATAGTCATTGGAGAGATACAAGATAAGAAGACAGTTCTGAAACATAACAGATGAACAATCTGAAATCCACATTTGTCTGTAATTTTAAAAGTGGGGAGATATTGGGGGGAGGGGTTTAAGCAAGATTACTGAAGAAATGGAAAACAAAGTGCTGGAAATGGATCCACTTTTCTTTACCACCTTTCCTCACATATGCATTCTGTTCAAAATATCCAAATCAGTTTGAATATTACAGATTACTTGGTATATTCAGTATACTTTTACTTGATTGTTTAAAAAGCAATCACAGAGCCGTTCAACTTTATGTTCCATTACATCATCTCGCATGACCTTTCTACTAATGTGTAGAAGCAGCTACCATCCAATCAAGCTCACAGTACACTGAGACCTATCTGAGTACTAAATAGTATTTGGTTAGGTGATGACTTGGCAGTTACACATTCTCAGCCAAAAGGCTTCTGTATTTGCTGTGATATATTCAACAGATATTGGTTTTGTTATGAAACATATGTATACAATCCCTGCTCAGTAATTAAACTAAAAGCTAATACTAAGTGAACCCACCTCTTCCAAGCCTACTTTATTCCAATTTCCTTGGAAGATGATGCAGATCTAAAATAAATTTGGATATAATCTTTTTTATTTAGTGATTATGTATTATCAAGTCATTATTGACTGTTTGTCACCTCATAGTTAGATTTTTTTTTGGTCATTATTTATAGTGGGTGAATTCTTATAACTATGTATTAGCTTTTATTCCAATTTGAAATGAAACCATTCTATCCTGGTTTTCTCCCACTTTTAGTATTGGACAGGATACTGATATAATACATCACTAATGTGCATCATATTATTTCCCCCTTACTCAGATTGTTCTAGAAGATCTTCATGGGCATATAATTCTCAGTGTGAGAGACTTTGCATTTCCAGACTAAAGCTTCCTTAATCGGTCTTTTGCATTCACCTTGTTCACTTAATTTTGATCTTCTTTTTAAATGTCATCTTTTCTATTCTTTTCTTTTACTCATCTGTCCTTTAAGAACATTTATCATGATTTTCGGTGTAAAAATAAAAAAATCACTTCAAAGAGTGCTATGTCATACGACCATATAAAGTATAAAATACTGGGTCTTTCCTTACATACAGTCTCCCAAAACAAATAGTACAATCTATAAGATGGTAAAATTCTGAGCATAATCAGATTTTCCAAGCCTAAAGTACAAGCCATAATTAATGTATGGAGCATTATTTTGGGCAATCTATTTTTTGGTAGGCTTAGCATATAATCATTACTACATTCACAAACTTCCTGAGACTGTAACATAAAAATTCTCAAAAAAAAACATTTGTAAACTCTAATATAAACTGATTGAACCTTCATATCATGAATTCTTGTACAACTCAATGTTAATTTATGTCATCTTTTTTCAGTGACTAGTCTGTTTTATTTCTGGTTTTAGAATATTTGAAAAAAGCCCTTTAATTTACTTTATGCTTTTGTATTTTTTTCTACTGCTTTGAATCATGTGAAGTAGGTGGTATTCAAAGGCTTGTATAAATAAATAAGTAAATAGATGCAATTCTTGACTTGTAAAAAAAACCAAAAGAAACCTAAATTGTAAAATTTGAAAAAAAAAAATAGAATGTACATTTTAAGAAAAACAGTCTAAAAAGGTGCATTTGGAAAAAGTATGCTTAAAGAATGTATCCTTTTTTATGTATGGCTATAAATACCTTAAGCTAAAGTTTCTCAACCTTGGCAACTTTTGTGGCCTTCAACTCCCAGAATTTCCCAGCCGGCATGGGTGTTTAAGTGCACATCTTCAAGCTGCGAAGGCTGCCTAAACGTTAAGTTAATATTAATGGTAATGTCATGATGAATAAGCAAACATTTCAGGAAGCTAATAACTACATCCTGATAAAACAAAACATTTGGATTAATGTTTTGGTTCACAACTTTTTGTGTTATTTTGGGCTGCCATGGATTGGTCCTTCATGAAATAACTGCCATAGTGGAATAGTCAGATTTGTAACTGCTCTCTTGCCACTGAATAATGTTTGGATAGGGCCTTATGTTTAAAATTCTTTTGAATCTTAATAGCAACACTAGCAGACCTATCAAAATCATTAAAAAGATTCTTACTTGACTTGCCGCTTTATTTAATTGCAAGATTGAATATTTTCTTTCTAGGCTATGTATAGGTTTTTTAAAATCTTCTTTATCAAAATGGGTTATTTTATTATATTTTATTACTATTTCATATCTTCCAGTGTCTGTAATGTAGAATAACATGTGTGTCTAATTTTATTTCCTTCACCTCTCAGTGAGCTCATGATGGGATATCAAAGTTAAATATTCTTAGTGCCATTCAGTAGAAACAAAAGTATGGGTTTTTTCCTTACTGCCTGTTTTTTAACTTTACCTTCTGATTCTAAATTGTTGAAGGTGAGGTAGCTGTCTCTGTCAACTTCCAATTAAATGTACTTCATCCTGTCCCACTCTGATGTGGACACCATTATGGCGAACATATAAATACGTTTTCCATTGGGTTCATTTTGATTGATAACAAACAGCAATACTAAATGTAACTTTTACATTTAAGAGAAGAAAACTGGCTCACCCTGCTTGTTCAGCCAAATGTATCACAAAATGATTGAGACTATTTGAAAGCACTGTATCCTTGGCTTATTGAATGAAGAATGTTATAAGAAGTGCATTGAGTCAAACAGCACTATTTTGAAGGATCTTTGGTGGTCTCTGAGCTCGATTGTTTTCTTGCAGACTTTTCTTCACCCCAACAAAATAGCATTGATGATGTTACCTACTTCAGCTAATGAAATGTCTGCAAGAAAATAACCAAGCTCAGAGACCACAAAAGACCCCTCATTTTAACCCTGAGCTTTAAAGGCACTTTTTATTGTTTTCAGGCTTTCATTTTGAGGAATATTTAAATTAACATAGGAATACTGCTACAATATGGCAACAGAGTAACCACCAGATGTTAACAAAAAACACCTGAATATTTAACTGCCACATTAATAAATATATTTTGATCCCCTTTCTGAAGTATCCTCTTTTTGGAAAGTTCAAATATACTAAACCAAGGACAGTTGCTTGATGTACCGAAACTTTTTAAAACTGTCCTTTGTTTCACATAAACCTGAAGACATCATAGGAAAACCATCAAAGTAAAGTTATCATAAAATCTAATCAGCAAAACTAATCAGTCTTAAAGATCTGGCAAAATAGAAACATCTTGATTATCTATTCAAGATAATAGTAAAGATTTGTTAGCAACCCATGAAATTGCATTATACTGAATCAGGCCACTGCTCCTCAAAGCATAGCTGCATCTACTCAATTTAGCAGATGTTTCTGGAAATCTCATGGAAAGCAACCTTCCCTATTAATTCTAATCAGGTGCTGATGATAGCCATGCATGCATACTTTCCTTGAGTGATATCTTTTTTTTAACTAAGGAGCGGAATCACAAGTAACATAACTTAAATGCCAACTATTCAAGAGCAGCAGTGGAGAGAATTATCATCCTTGTGTCAATTCTTGTGAGCTTCCTGAATGTATTTGGTTGGATGCTGTGGGATACAGTAGAATATACAGGCCATTGATCTGATCCATCAGGGATCTTTTTTGTTGTTGTTTTCTTTCATTCCAGAACTTTAAATAAAAACAGTTAGCTGTGTATATATGTGTTTTACTTCCCCCCCCCCAATGGATTTAATTATTAAGCATTCAGAGAGGTTATTCAATAAGAAGGACCACCAGTGTGACCCAGAAGACTTATTATTAAGTTTTTATCGATGGTTGTTTGTTTCATCCATGACATTCATCTGCAGAAAGATGTCAACATTTTAGGAATCTTCAAAGATAATGATATTATTTCAAAGCTTGTGGGATTAGAATTAAGATTCATGGTATTAGAGAGATGCAAGGCATCTAATATTTTCATTTGTAAGGCAGCTCATTCTATCCCAGGCATGTCAAATTGGCACCCAGCTTCATCCTTACTCTTTATTAAAGTGTGGTAAAATGCATTTATATCCTTTATATAACACTGCAATCAACAATTATAAAAACCAGCAACCAAATGAAATTCAGTTCTCTTACTCTAGGAATTCACAAACCAAAGACTGTAATTCAGTTTCTCCCATGGTGTGACAATGAAGTCCTGAAAACAGACAGAAAATATTGTATGAGGCAAGCACAAAAAGAAAATAAATATGAAATAATAGCCTTTCCATTTCTGTGCAGTATATTAATTTGTATAATTGTATGATTTGTATAATTATACATATAATGTATAATTGAGAAAAACATTTTATAAAATGTATAGTTAATATTCCTGCTGTAGGACAGAAAATCAAAATAGTAATATTGTATATAATGTAAAATAAACATCACAAATCTAAGAAAGATGATTGTTTGCAAAATCATTCCAGTGTTTTGAAGCTGACCTATACATTTCTCATCTGAAGTGCAGTGCTATTTTATTTATTTTATTTTTATTTATTTTAGGTTTTATATACCGCCCTTCTCCCGAAGGACTCAGGGCGGTGAACAGCCAACTAAAATACATGTAGACAAATATAAATAGTTAAAAAAGAATTAAACCCTAGGCTGTCCCTATAAAAATCTAAAAACCCCAATTAAAATAAATTAAAACTTTGTACACCCATCCCAACTAATCTAAAAACCCCATTTAAAATCCCATTTGAGTCAGCTCAGGCCGGCCTGCTCGAAGAGCCAGGTCTTCAGGTCATGTCTGAAGGCCCTCAGGTCACTGGTCGTTCGTAATCCAGGGGGCATCCCATTCCAAAGGGCGGGTGCCCCCACAGAGAAGGCCCTATTCCTCGGGGTCACCAGACGACACATAGAAGGCATCGGGACCCGGAGGAGACCCTCTCTGTGGGAGCGCACCGGTCGGTGGGAGACTACTGGCAGAATGCGGTCTTGTAAGTATCCTGGTCCGATGCCATGGAGCGCTTTAAAGACCAAAACCAGTACTTTAAAGCGAACCCGGAAGGCCACTGGCAACCAATGCAGCTCGCGCAGGAGGGGCGTCACGTGGGAGTATCTCGACGCCCCCATAACCACCCGCGCGGCTGCATTCTGTACCAGTTGAAGCCTCCGAGTGCTCCCCGCAGGGAGCCCCATGTAGAGGGCATTACAGTAGTCCAGACGGGAGGTGACCAGGGCATGAGTGACTGTGCGTAAGGCGTCCCGATCAAGAAAGGGCCGCATCTGGCGTATCAGGCGAACCTGATAAAAAGCCCCCCTGGAGACGGCCGTAATATGCTCTTCCAAAGACAGCCGTACATCCAGGAGGACACCAAGATTGCGTGCCCCTTCTGTGGGGGTCAAGATCTCATCCCCAATAGCCAGCGATGGAGTCAGCTGACTATATCGGGCCGCCGGAAACCACAGCCACTCGGTCTTGGAAGGGTTGAGTCGAAGCCTGTTCTCGCCCATCCAGTTCCGCACAGCCTCCAGGCAACGGGCCATAACCTCCACAGCATCGTTGGGGTGGCTTGGGGTGGAGATGTAAAGCTGAGTGTCATCAGCATACAGATGGCATTTCACCCCAAAACCACGGATGATCTCTCCCAGCGGCTTCACATAGATGTTGAACAGAAGAGGGGAGAGGACCGACCCCTGAGGCACCCCACACATGAGGGGCCTAGGGGTGGACCTCTCCCCCCCCGTCAACACCAATTGCGAGCGGTCCGAGAGGAAGGACGAGAACCACCGCAAGACGGTGCCCCCAATTCCCAACCCCTCCAACCGCCGCAATAGGATACTATGGTCGATAGTATCAAAAGCCGCCGACAGATCTAAGAGGACCAGGACAGAGGAATAACCTCTGTCACGGGCCCTCCAGAGATCATCTACCAACGCGACCAATGCTGTTTCAGTACTGTGCCCGGGCCTGAAGCCCGATTGGAACGGATCTAAATAGGATGCTTCCTCCAGATACTGAGGGAGCTGACGCACCACCACACTCTCAACAACCTTCGCCACAAAGGGAAGGTTGGAGACAGGACGATAGTTATTCAAAAGAGCTGGGTCCAGGGAAGGCTTCTTGAGGAGGGGCCGCACCACCGCCATTTTCAGGGCGGTCGGAAGCGCCCCCTCCGTCAACGAAGTGTTGACAATCCCCTGGAGCCAGCCTCGTGTCACCTCTCTGGAGGTAGAAACCAACCAGGAAGGGCACGGGTCCAATAAACATGTGGTGGCATTCAGCCTCCCCAGAAGTCTGTCCACACCCTCGGCAGTCACAGGATCGAACTCTTCCCAGATAACCGTCTCAAGACCTGCCCCGGACACCTCCCCCGGGACCACCCAACTGGAGTCCAGCCCATCCCGAATCTGGGCGATTTTATCATGCAGAAATCGGGAAAACTCTTCTGCTTTACCCTGCAAGAGGTCCTCCCGCGCTCTCGGCTCAAGCAGGGAGCGGGTCACTCTAAACAGGGCAGCAGGCCGATTTTCTGCAGACGCAATAAGGGCGAAGAAGTGTGAACGCCTCGCCGCCCTTATCGCCACTAGGTAGGTCCTAATATAGGACCTCACCTGTGTCCGATCAGACTCAGCACGACTGGCCCTCCAGATACCCTCCAGACGTCTTTTCCGGCATTTCATCCCCCTCAGCTCCCCCGTAAACCACGGAGCCAGGTGGGATCTATGCCGAGTCAGAGGTCGCAAAGGCACAACTCGGTCCAGAGCCTCCGCGGCCAACCTATCCCAGGTGGCCACCAAGTCTGTGGCCGAGTTATGAGCCAGAGTTTCAGGAAATGGCCCAAGCTCCATCTGGAACCGTTCCGGATCCATCAGGCGCCTGGGGCGGAACCATCTCCTCGGCTCCGCCTCCCTGCAATGGGGGGTGGCGGCAACGAAGTCCAGTCTAAGAAGAGAATGATCGGACCATGACAAGGGTTTTATAACTAGATCTCCAACGCGATCATTCAACCACTGACCAGAGGCGAAAATCAGGTCCAGTGTGTGTCCCTCCGTGTGAGTGGGGTCAGAAACTAATTGGGTCAGATCCATGGCCGTCATGGAAGCCAGGAAGGTTTCCCCGAGCGAAGGCAGGTTGAAATCACCCATGACTAAAAGCCTGGGGGTTTCAACCGCCAGCCCGGCTATCACCTCGAGGAGCCCGGGCAGGGCCGATGACACGTGGCAGGGAGCCAGGTACGTTATCAACAGGCCCATCTGAACCCCCCGACCCCACTTCACAAAGAGAGACTCACAACCAGCCGTCTGAGGAACAGTGGCCTCCCTAGGACAAAGGACTTCTCTAATAATCGCCGCCACCCCACCACCCCTTCCCTGAGACCTCGGTCGATGGAATGCTTGGAAACCTGGTGGGCAAATCTCTACCAGAGGGACACCGCCCTCTGGGCCCAACCAGGTTTCGGTGACCCCTGCCAGGTCCGCACCCTCCTCCTGAATGAGATCGCAAATCAGGGGGGCCTTGTTAACGACGGACCTGGCATTACATAACATCAGCCGGGTACTCAGGGCCTGAGACTCTGCACAACCAGGCCTGCCAGACGGGTCGGGAGGGTCGGAGCGCGCCACCGCTTGGAGACAGCGGGCACGCGATCCCCTAACTTGATATGGCCCTCTACCCCCGTCATATCTGCCCCTCCCACTTATGGTGCCAATGAAACCCACCCCCTGTGTTTGCCCCCACGACTCATGACCCTCTGGGTTCCCCCAGACGTGCACTCCAGCCTGGCTGACTCCAAATCCCCCCGGGCTATCCCCCAAACCAGGACCGGGTACCCTCCCTAACCCCAATAAATTTCCATCCCCCAACCCTCTCTTCGTCGCCCTCCCTAACCTCGATAAAACCCCGAATAAAAATCTAAAAAGTTTAAAACCCCCTCTAAAAATCCTTTTTTGGTGGCCATGCCACCTCTCCGGATCCCAGGAACCGTCCTTGAGGTAGGCCATCGATAGACCGGAGGGCCACTCCAGGGAGTGGGGGACCCTCCCGAGGGCCCGCAATTCCGCCGAGGAGTATGTTCTTCTAGCCCTCGCCGTCGTCGGATCAGGGACCACCACCGAGATCACCGGCGTCCTTCGAGCCAGCCAGTCCTGTTGTTGCCCCTGCCAATTACATCCCTCAATGGATGGGGGCCAAGGGGGGGGGCCAGGTCCACGTCCGTCGTCACTACCGCCGCGGCCTCCGTAAAATCGCCGTTGCCGCCGTCCCAAAAGATCACCCGGGCGGCCTCCCGGCGGCTCCTTCGACGCCCCGAACGGGGCGGGACCCCTCGACACCCCCTCAATACATGGGGGTCGAGGGGGGAGGCTGGCTCCATGCCCGGCCTCCCGGCCACCGCGGCTTCCACGCCTGGCCTCTCGGCCGCCGCAGCCGCCACGGCTTCCGCGGCCTCCACCGAATCTCCGCCGCCGCCGCCCCAAAAAGTCACCCGGGCGGCCTCCCGGCGGCTCCTCCGGCGGCTCTTCCGACACCCCAGCCAAAGCGAGACCCCTCGCTACCCCCTCAGCACCTGGGGGTCGAGGGGGGGGCGGGCTCCATGCCCAGCCTCTCGGCCACCGTGGCCCCCACGCCTGGCGTCTCGGCCGCCGCGGCCTCTGCTGGATCGCCGCTGCCACCGCCGCCGCCGCCCCGAAGAATCACCCGGGCGGCCTCCCGGCGGCTCTTCCGGCGGCTCTTCTGTACCTGGGGGTCGAGGGTGGAGGCGGGCTCCATGCCCAGCCTCTCGACCACCGCGGCCCCCACACCTAACCTCTCGGCCGCCGCGGCCTCCATTGAATCGCTGCCGCCGCCGCCGCCACCGCCGCCGCCGCCCCGAAGAATCACCCGGGCGGCCTCCCGGCGGCTCTTCCGGCGGCTCTTCTGCAGCTGGGGGACGAGGGGGGAGGCGGGCTCCATGCCCAGCCTCTCGACCATCGCGGCCCCCACGCCTGGCCTTTCGGCCGCCGCGGCTGAAACGCTGCCGCCGCCGCCGCCGCCGCCGCCCCAAAGAGTCACCCGGGCGGCCTCCCGGCGGCTCTAGCGGCTCTTCTAACGCCCCAAACGGGGCGAAACCCCTCGGAACCCCCTCAGCATATGTGGGTCGAGGGGGGAGGCCGGCTTAACCGGCAGAAGCAGGCGCTCGGCGGAGCTCCCCTCGGACGGAGCTGCCGGTCGCCATCTTGAAAATCCTATACCAAGGATTTTTATACCAAGTTATTATTACAGATTTATGACCATTTGTTTGACAAGTGTTCAAAGTTAAAACAATGCTGAAAAAAACCCTGATTTACACCTAGCCCTTAGACTTATGACCATTGCAGCATCCCCATGTCACATGATTACTATTTGCAATCTTCCCAGCTGACTTTTGAGAAGTAAAGTCAATGAAGAAAGCTAAATTCACTTTACAGCCATGTGATTTTCTTAACAACTGCATCAAAGAAAGGTATAAAATAAGCCATGATAATTTAATGATCACATCATTTAACAATGGAAGTTTTGGTCCCAATTCTGGGACAAATTCAAGGATTATCTGTAATCCAGTTTTTGAGGGTTTTTTTTTTTTTTACTCCCATCATAAATGGTTGAAGGATATAGGTCCTTGACCTGCAACCATATTTGAGCCAAATTTTCTGTTGCTAAGTGAGATGGTTGTTAAGTGAGTTTAGCCCCCTATTATGAGCATTCTTGCCACAGTTGTTAAGTGAATCACTGAAGTTGTTAAGTTACTCACACATTTGTTAAGTGAATCTGGCTTTCCATTGATTTTGTTTGTCAGAAGGTTGCAAAAGGTGCTCACATGACCTGACACACTGCAACTGTCATACGTATGCCCTAGTTGCCAAGATCCAAAATTTGATCACGTGATCATGGGGATGCAGGAACTGTTTGTAAGTATGAAAAATGTCTAAAATCACTTTTTTCAGTGATGCTATGATTTTGGACAGTCATTAAATGAATGGTTGTAAGTCAAGGACTACCTTGTATGCGAGGATCATAAAGTTCCTCCATATAGAGTTGCAGTAATATAACACAATTAAAAAGTGTTCGGCCCCCAGCTGAGTAATTATATTAGGCACTGTACAATAATAATACCTATTTTTTTTAGAAATTTATAAGGCCACCCAATAATGTATAATGATTCTGGGTAGCGTATAATAAAAACAATAATAGAATATAATTAAAGCAATCAAACACCCAGACTCTAGAAGAAACACAACAATTAAAAGCAATAAAATGTGCTGGACCCACCACCCATTCTAACCCAAGCTCTAGGGGAAAAGCCAGGTTTTCAAGCTCTCTTGAATATGGTCAGACTGACAATCAGAGGCATCTCAAGGGGAAATGGGACTGTGACAGAGAAAAAGCATAACAGTTCCATACATACTTCTACATGTGGCTGTTGGTGGCCCCGCTTCTAGACATTTTTAGGATCAAGCCAGTTCAATTTGAGAAATAAATATTTAGATCGGACAAAATTTTGATGGCCTATGCTACAGCTTTAAAATTAGTATTTTTGGCAAAACCCAAATCAAATGAAGCACAGATGCATAGAGGCATGGACAATCTGAACATTCCAATAATCAATCAGTAAATTAGTGATCCAGTCTGAGGGAAAGAACCAAGAGAGGCTGCGAAGATCAGGGTGATACTATTGTGACTCCTAATATCACCCAAATGGGTGGTAGGGCCAGGTTTTCTTCGATGTTTGGTTGTATATTTTAGGGCTTAATATTTTTTCCCTACCTTTTTACATTTTTAAGACCGATTCAAAGGGGTTTTTTTATATGAATTTTCCTATGGACTGTTCCTTCATAATTTGGCAAGCTGCCACTCAAGTTTACAGTACAAAATTATGGAGGGGAAATTAAGGTACTGCAGAAATCAGTTTTGTAGGTAGGTCACATAGTTTAAATTTTATTTTTGCATATATTTTTAGGATTTCTATGTTGCATCATTCCAAACTGATTCTGAGCAATGGGCCATGGGCTGTTTTTTTTTTTTTGGGGGGGGGGGAGAAGTATCTCAAAATTTCTCTTTCAATTTGTAGGGCAGCACAATCTTTCCTTCTTTTCTGAAAAAGTTGCAATTCTGCATATCACATATGTTTACCTCTGTAGTTTACAAAGTTTGCTTGGAATATTATTCTTTGATATATTTTAAATTTTGCTAACTTTTTTGTCATCTGTGAGTTTGACAAGCATTCTGTCTACTTATTTGATGGGATTGATACTCTAAAAGACATTAGGAAAAGAGGCTAAGAATAAATTGAAGGTGACGGGTATGTTTTCTTATTGTTCTTGGTTATGTTCAACCAATATTTTTTCAAGTTTACCTTGTTGTTATGCTGTATTGAATATGGAACTGGCCACTGCATTCCCTCTAGTAGGCATTCTCCTTGTATCCTGAGTTTCATCATTGTGACATATTATTAATCTTTACTGGTATATTTCTGTGAGGAAAGTGTGTCTAAAATTCCCATCACAATACTTCTTTTTCCTTCTATCTTCTGATGCTGTTTTTCTGTGAATAGTTGAGAAAAAGAGTGATCTACAAAATAGAAAAGAGGTCATTTTAAGCAATTATAAGTAAGCAGCTGACAATCTTTCTTCTATATTGCTTCTAAAATAGAATAAATGAGTCAGATGACCAAGCAATAGAGTCATTTTATCAAGCCCTCAGACTCCTTAAAAATTTCCAAATACTCCAAAATAAGCCGACACACATGTGAATGGAAAGCAAATGACAGAACTCAATATCCGTCTGTTGTCTACTCAACCCAAATACGTGATTCCAGGAAGCTTACAACATTAACATAAATGCACACACAGACACACAGTTATAAAAAAATAAAAACACACAGCAGTCAAGAAATTCATAAAAGACAGCCAACACAACCAGGAGGCAGCTCTGCATTCATCCATGGGCCCAGGCTCAAGCACAGAACCAGGTCTTCAAGACCTTATGAAAAAACAACAGATTTGGAGGCAATTTCTGGATGAATGATGTTCAGATGGAAGGTACCATGGCTACTCTTCTATGTCCTGATTCTTAGTCAGTGGTACCCAGAGCACACCCCTCCTGTCTGATCAGACAGAATGGGTAGAAATGACCTGAAACGTACACTACCAGAGTCCCAAATCAAATGAAGCACAGATGCGTAGAGGCATGGACAATCTGAACATTCCAATAATCAATCAGTAAATTAGTGATCCAGTCTGAGAGAAAGAACCAAGCATCAAGAAGCAGAGCAGGAAGCAAGGATACTGAAAGACAAGATTTTCTCTGAAAAAGGGCCATGTTTCAGTGGCTACTCTTAAAAAGACCAGATGCAGGTAGAGCTGAATTACGGGTGTTGACACCTTTGCTTCTTGAAGAACTGAAGCTATTGATGTCTCCTGGAATAAGCACTCTGCCAGGATACTCCAGTTTGTCATATGACTCCCCTGCATCTGCTCTTGCTGACTTCCTGCTGAATCAGCTATGGCGGTTTGCCTATTCCCAAGGCTGACAGACTGATAGATCAGGTTGCTCAGGCTCCAACTCATAATGGCTATAGTAACTCACATTTTCATCATCACCTGTTTAGAATACTATAAGACATGCTATCTGGAGATATCTTTTAAGACTATTCAGAAAGTAGAGCTGGTCTAGAATGTAGTAGTCTTCATGTTTGCTGGTCTTCTGAAATAGGGACATTATAATACTGATATTACATCCTCTGTTGATTTCTATGTGTAATTCAATGCTGGTTTTGACCTATAAAGCCTTTTTATGGTTTGGCATAAAACCACAGATTTCAGCCTAAATCAGCCCAACCTACAAAATCATCTAGGCAGAAGCTCCTGACAGCCCTTGTGGAAGGAAGATAAAACCATGAGGATAGTAGTAATGATTGGATTAGCCCCCACCCTCCAATGAGTTTTTAAATAATAAACATGGACTTCTTTCATAAAGCATCCTACCTATGTTCATCTTTTTAAAAACTTCTCTATTACTATTATTTTCCATGTTTACTTTGTTTTAGTAATTGTTGCTGATAAAATTTATTTTATGATTTTTGTGATTTAGATTGAATATTTTAAGCTTAATATACTGTGTACATTTTAATTCATTTTTAATACCATGAAACCTCTGAGAGTCTTTGAACTGTGGCAGGATATAAATATGATTGATATATATATAAATAAATACACAAATTATATATTTTACTGTTCCCCTAATTTTTTTAAAAAAGGTCTGTTTCTCTGAACCCTCTCTGATAGAAGGAAATCTGTGAATGTAAAGAAGAGAGATCCCTTTCAAAAGTATGATTGCTGCCCTCATGACTTGGGAATTCATCTGTATAACATGAGTGTTTGGAACTAACTACTGGAGGATTTAATCCCCTTTAAACATCATCAGCCACTTCATCATCAGTACTTCTGTTGCCATCCTTTAAATGCCAAGTTCTGTAATTGGGCAATCAGGGATGTACAGAAAATAACTTGCAAAAAGGAAACACTTTAGAGAAAGGGAAACTGTTTGATAAATTGATAAACCAGCTTAATAACCTGCTTCATTAAGCTGAAGGAAGAATTTATCTGTGGAGACATTTACATTTAAGAAGCCAGTTTCTCCATGGATTTCTTACACACATAAAAATGCATATAAACATAGTAAATAAAACATACTATCCAGTAGGAGAGCTTTTTTTCTATTTGTCTAAAATGCTAAATGAGGAAGATAAAAGTATAATTTTAGAAAAAGAACCTTCTCCATTTCAAATTTGCCTACATTTTGTTTCTTCTTAATTCTTCTTACTCTTGAACACTTCAGAAAAAAATTGATATAATCTGGGTCAAAATTAGGCATGATCTCAAAAGATAAATAAGACCACACCAGAGGTATGTAAAAATTAAATAAATAGACAAGCTAAAGCACTTCTTTCAAATAAGTACTTTAGCTTGTACACTTATTCTATATTTCTATCCACTTATTCTATACTTCTATACTTTTCCTCTTGGGCTGTTTATCTTGCAGTTGTCATTAATGCCCTATTTCCAAATCTTTATCAGAAGTCCTATGTTGTATATTAGCAAGAGGTTTATGACTATACAACTAAGTAAAAAAGCCATAAAATCATAAATAGAAGAAAGCCCACATAGGTAAAGTATATTACCATATTCATAAATGGCTATAATGCAATACTAGCTTGCATAACCTATTTGTATAGCATACAGGTGATGTTTCCAAAGAGAATAAGAAAAAATACAACATTGTGTTTCCTGTATTGGAGGTGTCCATTTACCTGAAGCCAAGCCGCGCTAAAAGCCTCCAATACAGGAAACACAGTGTTGCCAGCCAATCAAGACAAAAAAATGCTACAAAACAGGCTGAAGATATTAGAAACACCAATCAAGCAGAACACAGCAAACTCCAAGACCAATAAACACAGACCAAGAATCCCAACCAATCAGGATGAAGAAAAAAACCATTCTAACACAGCAGTAGGCTAGCACCAAATTTAAAACAGAAATGGCTGTGAAAGCCTAACTCACAGTTAGACGAACACAATACGCAAGCCTGATGATGGCAGATGAGATTCTGCTGAAACGTCGCTACAACTTTAAAAGCACAACTATAATGACGTGGAAAATACCTGAACAAAGCTGAATACCATACATATAAATACCCGCGAAAAGTTAAGAAACCAAATATATATACATATGTACAGTTTGCAGCAGGTATTGAGCATTGGTTACACTTTTTTTTCACCCCCTAACATTGACATGATCTGCCTTGTTACAATACCTTCCTCGTTCTTTTAATGTTTTAATTTCACAGAATACTTTATGATTAAACGCACGTCTTCAATAGTTTCATAACTTATCTAGTTGTCAAATATTGCTTTTTCTTTAACCATTCATACCAACAATTCCAAATTTTATAGTAGTCACTATCTTTGTTGTTTTTTAATAATTTAGTTAGGCTATCCATCTCTGCGCACTCGTGAATTTTTTTAATGACCATCTCCTCTGAAGGGACAGTAGATAGTTTCCAATTTTGTTCATAGCTTACTCTGGCTGCCGTTACAATGTGCAAGATTAAATATTGATATTTTTTTTCTATTTTTAAATCTATCATACCCAGCTAGAAAGTTTTGGGTTCAAATTTTACATCTTGTTTAGTTATGTTTAGAATCCAATTTTTAATATTTCTCCAAAACTTCTGGGCATATGGACACGTCCACCACAAATGAAAGTATGTTCTCTGGATACAGTTACACTTACAACAATTTGGCTGGAGGTTCGGAAACATCTTAGCCAATCTCGCAGATGGCAGATGCCAGCGATACACCATTTTATACAGATTCTCTTTGTACGAGATTGACATAGTTAAGTTGTAATTTATTTCCCAAACATGTTCCCACTTGTCTAGTTCAAAACTGTGGCAGACATTTTTTGCCCAAATTATCATACATTCCTTAAATGTTTCTTCTTTTAGTTTGTAATCCAAAAGATATTTATATATTTTACTAATCAATTTCCTTTCCTCTCCATGCCAGATCTTGTCTAATTCTTGGTAGGTCATATTAAAACCAAATTGTTCTTTATCTTTTTTATAATGCATTTGTATCTGTACATAGGGCTACCATGCTATCTCTTTTCCTTGGATTTGTATCTGATTCCTACTCTTTAACTCTCCGGTTTTGTGTAGTAGGTCTTTATATCTTGCAATATTATCAAAATCTAAAACATTTGGATGGTAACTGCCTCCATTGTGGATAACCAAAGTGGGACCTTAAAATAGTGTATTTTTTTAATCTTTTCCCAAATAGTTAATAACACGCTCCTTATATAATGCCTTTGAAAATACAAGTGATGTTTACTCTTTCCATCCCACATAAATGTGTGCCATCCAAGTTGGAGATCAAAGCCCTCTAATATTAAGATCCTTTTATTTATCAAATTAACCCAGTCTTTGAGCCACATTGCTATTGTGGCATGGTAGTATGTTTCGAAATCTGGAAGACCGAAGCCTCCTTTCTTTCTGTCATCCTGTAACAATTTATATTTTATAATACCTAGAACATTTCTAAAGACCTATCCCTTAGGGCTTGGCTTTTAGCTGTTTGGTGGTTGTAATGACTATAATCTTGTGACTTCTAATTTGTATTTTAGACTCTATTACATTTTTGTTCAGAAGTATTGCTAACCATAAAAGTAAAAAGACAAGTTATAAATCAAAGAAACTAATAGTGCATCAGTAAAGATTAAGTACAATAGGTCCCTTATAAGGGATCTATTTTTGCTTTTAATAGCCAAAGAAAGAAGAGAGTTGCTAGACCCCAATGGTTCCTCTGACCTGACTCATTTCCCACATGGGTCTGCTGTCTGTGTGCAACAGAAACTAGAGGGACTGTGTAGTTTACACTTATAAAAATAACAAGGTATTTCTTGGGCTATTAGACCTTTTTACCTGGTTATTTCAATATATTTTTTTTAAAAAAACTAACACTGAACCTATAGCCTGAAAAAATACAGAATTTATTATCCCATTCTTTAATGGAAGAAATTTAACAGTTCAAGGTGGCAAACATAAATTTTGTGTGTAGTGGGAGAGGGTTTTTATTTGCTTTATTATTTCATTATTTATGATATGTTCTTTTTATGACTTTCACTAACTAACTAAATAAACTCTGACCTTTCAAGAAAAGAATGTCCTAGAACATTTATTACCATGGAATAATAACACATGGAATAAATAAAGGTGATGCCACATCTCTTCTGACTCTAGAGATATGGTTATATGTTAGAATTAACTTCCCCACACCTCTTCTGGAATTTTAATTAATATGGCAGCTATTAATTGCTTCAAAATATGTGTACTAGTTGTGTGTGTGTGGGAGAGTGAGGGAAAGAAAGGGAAACTTCCCAATCTAACTTTAATAGCTTAAAAAATAATGTTAAATTTATATCCGATGCACCGAGGGAGGATAGTTGGGTACATTTCAAGAACATAAATTGATGCAATTTCTCTCTCTCTATCCTTCCCTCCCTCCTCTCTCCCTCCATCTCCCTCTGTGTGTGTGTGTGTGTGTGTGTGTGTGTGTGTGTGTGTGAGAGAGAGAGAGAGAGAGAGAGAGAGAGTCTATGATTTAAGTCTATATATTTTCTATCAGAATGGTGGATTGCATAAATTGAGAAGATAGGAGATGTGGATGGGTATAGCTGGAGGAAGCTCAGTGAACCTCAGATATATAGGTAAAACTTTTATCAAGGAGATACTGCTTCTTCCACAATTTACAGCATCTAAGATTTATAATCATGACAGAGCTTGAACTGTTGCTGCTTTATTTTTATTTTTTTTTAAATTTTGAACGTTTCTGATCACAGAAAATATCCATGACTAACCTTGTAATAACTTTGAAAACACCAATACTTAATGACAGAACACCTACATTACCTGCAGATTACTCCAAGATCAATGCCTAGAAATGCATTAAGTTGAAAAAGACCCAGTCTTAAACAATGAAAAGCTGTTGCCACTTTTGTAGATGAAGCAGAGATTGGAATAATATTAGCTTTATAGTGAAGATAGGAAGTACTGTTTTTAGTGAAGAAGATGATTTTCTGGGCATAACCACTGCTATGTTCCAACAAATCAAATTTTCCCGCCTTGACCAGTAAGATTGGTCTTGGAAACTCACCTGAAAGGATAATGGCAACATACATTCCTGGTTGTTAATTGGTTTGAATAAGAGTTTAAAAGACAAGTGTCTGTCTGGAAAAGAGGAAGCTGCCCCCAACAGAGGAAAGAAAGAAGAGAAATATCCTCGTTCGTCAAACAGAGGAGCTGAAAAGGCATCAATCAATAGCCTTGCTTTGGGTCACTTTCATTGTAATTTGTAATTCATTCTGTTTTGCCATGAACATACTTAACAAGGGTCCAAAGCAGCTACCAAATACTTGGATCCTTCTCTGATCTAGTACCAGGTATTCCTAAAAAGATTGAGCTTATAAGGATCAAATGGCATTTTTTTCTTCATATTTCTGTGTTTTTTCAAGAAGACAAATGAATCTCCAGTAAGTAGGTAAATATTTTCCTGAGAAATGACTGGAACATGAATATCCACAGTTTATATTAACTTGTCTGGATTCCAACATTTTGGGGTAAGAGTAAGGAATAAAGACAAGTAATGTTTTCCCTCTCTTTTCTCTTATAAAATGTACAATACAAGTGATTTGTTCTATGTGGAACCACAAGTTTTTATTATAAGCTTTGTTAAGTTTCAGAATGAAATTCACAATTTTTCATAAATTTCAGTTTAGGGTGAAAAGTATCCATTCCTCAAGTTGAGTTAAACTAAATGAATGGGTTTTGTGTGAAACAGCCCCTTCACAGCTGGATTTAAAGCAGCTATTTAAGCATTCAAATTGGGATGCATTTGTAGGACTAGATAAAGAAAAGATTTGTCTATGGCATAATGCATGAGGAGAAATATATTCATTTGGAATCAGTGGGTATGCTTGGATATGCAGGATATGTTTTGCTCCATAAATGTACCTTTTGTGTCTCTACATTCACTACTGAGTATTGCCAAGAATTACACAAGAAAATCTTTTTATAGAGTCTGTAACAGATGGTCAGCCACCATGCTTACCTACAATTATACCCTAAATCAGTGTGCAAGATTATATCATCAAAGTAAATAATGGAACAAATGTTCCTAAGCAAATCTCAGACATGGAAATGCTGCCAATTGCAGAAAAAGTTTCAAGAGTTGTTTTCAGGTTATGCCCAGAGAAGTTCCCAACAGTGGAGAAAGAAAAGCAAGTTGGAAACTATAGGATAACAGAAGAATCCTGGCAGAAACAATATGCAACTTTGTACAAGCTAGTCAAGAAAAGGCAGATTCAATGTATATCCTGAATTGCAGATCATGACCTATTGAGACTGTAGTATAGGGAAAAGGGTAAGTAATAGATCCCGGGGGAAGTAAATTCATAATTGAACTGTACATAGAAACAAATGTGACATGCAAGAAAACAGCGCAAGGAATCTCACTTTCTTTCAGCAGTCTCATCTTCAGAGTACCAACCAGTCATCTCTTTTGACAAACCATTCCATCTGTCCTGCCTTGTTCTTTGGCATCTCCAAATTGACTTTGCAATCATAAGATACCATAAATACAGGTTCTCAATTCTCTAATTCATTCCATGGGATAATGAATAATACCTTCAGGATTGCAGTGCACTGTCATTAGAAACTCAAACTTTTCATACATCTGGAATTCTTAACAAATGCTAGGATATGAAAGTCCCAGCATCTCTGTTCCATCTCAGCATAAGGGTTCCCATGCTTCCTAATTCCTTAATCTTTTATGCAAGCAAAATGTGTTTTTTATTTATCAAAGAGACAAGTAAAATTTTGTCTGGATAATGGCAATTTTATACACTTGCAATTACTAGCACTTATTTAACCCAATTTTGGAAAGCTCTTAGCTATTTTTTTTCTGCCAAAATTATGGAAAGCAGCACATGTTTATCTGAGTGTTATTATTAATCAATGTCTTGTGTCAGTGAACTGTTGAGCTGCTTTCCTACTAAAACATACCTAGAGTGAGAAAAGATACAATCAGGTATTTTCTTAGATCAATTCTTGTTTTCCCTGAATTTCTCCAATGTGTTGATCTTGTTAGCCAGGATTTGTTCTGTAATCTTTACTACAATATCTCAAGCTGCTGTCTTGTATTCTTGCCTATTTCCTTAGTCTTTGTGTATATATGGGTGTATGATTGTCTCAATCAATCTCATTCTACTGGGATTGACCCACCTACCTGTGCCAACAGAGGAGACAGGCTGCAGGCCTTGTCAGACCAATTCTTCCAGCTGGTGGGATCCAGGAGATGGGCTTCTCTGCTGTTGCACCTGCCCTGTGGAACATCTAAACCCTCCCTCCCCCAGTATGAAGTTAGCCCTGACCTTCTGGACCTTCTGGAAGAGCCTAAAGACTGTATCTGCCAGTTAGCCTAGGACTCCATTGGGGGAGTATCACAGTGAAGGTGGTTGATCGATTAGCAATGAATCCCATCTCCCCACCCATTCTGGTTCTACCCTCTCCATCTTTTAATTAGGCCATGGTGTCCTGGATTTTATATTAACTTATTTATGTTTTTTATTTTTTATGATTGTATGCCACCCAGAGTTACCTTGAGGTAAGATGGGTGGCCTATATATCTTATAAATAATTAAACAAACAAACAAACATATAATGACATGGAGAAACATTTGTGTAATATTGTACATAGAAAGAGCTAGCAGCTGTTTCTGCAGCTGTGTTTATATTGTATTCCAGCATGTAATGTACTCATGCAATTAATTGAACTGAGGACATCAAAGAAACGGCATTAAAATGTATGTTTTAAATATAAATGGGGAATATATATTATTTTAGACCAATTTTCACGTCTTTCACAATGTTTGAACATGGCTTCAGTTCTGATCTTTTTAGTATGACTTTTTCCCAATGAAATGAGGAACATGTTACTAATCATCTAATTGATTTCACAATATTCATGTTTTCGTTAAAAGAAACCATCTCCATGTACAATAATATTACAAATATTACAATAATATTTTAACCTTACCACGTTAATGTTCCTATATGAATTCCTGCATGAAGGAATTAAAAAGAACTTGCATTAAAATCGGTATATTAAAAGTGAAGTGAGAATCAGTATCTGAGATGATGATTTCTCACTGTCACCATCCTTTCTCATCCTTGTAATGTTGGCATTACTTAAAAAAGATAGAAAGAGGTAAGAGTAAACACCATGTGCTACTATCACTGCACAGGATGAAACTTGAAATAAGGACTTAGCCTTATTTGTATGTGTGAGTACATGTTACCCTGGGCCTGCCTGTTAAGTAAATACTGTTGTTACTGTGAAAATTGTCCTCCTTGGGACTGAACAAACCCTCATGCCCTGTTGAGGAGTGAAATCAACTAGATGATAATTAAAATGTTCCTCATTTCATTTGACAAAATTTATGCCACATTGCTAAAAAGGTCAGACCTGAGAGCATGTTCGAATAATGTTTTGGAGACAAATCAGACATATAAGTTAGGAAGTTTAACAGAATTTAAAAAGTGTCTTTCAAGAGAGTATTGGTTGAATAGTTTTCTTGAGTCAAGCTGCAACCAGATCTTTCATGGGAATTCTCAGATTTCTAACTACTGCCCTTTACATAGAAGGATAGGAGGTCTCTGAATTCAGATCCCATTACAAAGAGATAGTGTTGGCCTTTATGGGAATGTGTTCTCTGATGAGTCTATCAGAAATGAATAATGTAGTGGTAAATCATGGTACTCTGAAAAGAAGTGGCACCAAGCCAGTCTTTGGCTTTCATCTGCTGCAGCCACTTACCAAATTAAATGATTCCAAAAGGCTAATTTAATAGATATCTAGGTTATTGCAGATGGAGGGTGAAGGGTGGCTTCACTCCAGGCAATGTGATAGTTATTCTATGTGAACAATCATTACTACTTGCAAGTTATATAATATTTATTTGTTTGTTTGCTTGCTTGCTTGCTTGCTTTTGTGTCACATTTCTATACTGCCCATCTCATCTAAATGATTCTGGGAAGTTCTGAGGACAACAGGGGGAAGCAATGAGAAGGGGAATAAAACCTAAAGTATTGTTTGAGGTTAACATGTAAACAACATTTGATGCTTCTAATAACACAGGAATTTGGGGGGAGGCAGGAATGGAAATCTCAGTAAATCATCTCCTCTTCCTCCTTCTCTTCCAAGGTAACCAGTGTACTTCATTGCTATTTGAAATATTCTCATGATTGTTTTTCTTTTCTTTCCACCTTACTTTCCACAATTAGTAAATTTTGCTTTAATATCAGAGTGTTCAATATGCATTGCCTTTATGAAAAAGACTTTGGAGTGAAAACTTATGTAGGTGTTAATGATCATCTCTTTTACATTACATGAACAAGATATTAAAGTTCTGATTCTCCTCTTACTCCTATTTTTACTGTTCTTTTGTTAATTGCACAGTTCAGTGATCTGCTTTTGAATAGTAGTGTTTCATCCTAGAGTCAATACAGGGGCTGTAAAATAGCTGAATTTTGCATCCATTTACATATATTTTAAATAGGAAAGATGTAGCTTGTTGATGTGCCTATTAATGCATATACATATATGTTTCATCAACTATTTTGGGGTATATATGGACTGTTTAAGGAATGCCCACCTATACATCAGAATATTTTGAAAGCATAAGTATCAGATTTCAGTCATCTAATCATTCAGTTATCTTAATATCTGATCTCTATTAGTAAGCCGGATTTTTACAAAGATCTTACTTTGCAGTCATATGTCATTGAATAGTGATAATTTCATATGGTGGATTATACAACATGCTAAGTCAAAATCAAACAAACTTTATTAGGTTTTAGTGTAATCTACACATAGATAAATATCATTTGGGATTGTCCACCTGAATATATAAATGTTAACTTTCATATTTTCTGTGTGTCAAGGAATTTTTAGTACTTTTAAAATATTAAAATGTCCCTGCCTGAATACTGATATTATATTAAAATAAAGACCTTGGAAGCCAGCAAAAAAATAATGACTATGAAATGCTACATTATTGAACAGACATAAATCTTGTACTTAATTACTGGAAAGTTATAAATCAATGCTACTGTGGAACTCTTTCATTTAGCTTGGAGAAAATTAGATCACTATTAGATCACATGAGCCACCTTAAGAAATGTTAAAATAGACTTTTCTTCTGTCTCAGATTTTCCTGATATTCCTTGTGTCTGATGAAAATGTTCATCAAAAATTTCTCGTTATTGTAGAATGTTTGGAATTAAGAGGGAGTTCCCTTTTCTCTCACAATATTAAGGAACCTTCTTTGCATTTGATCTAATATAGTATTCTGAAATAAATATAGAGAAAAAAATAAAAGTGAATAATTGTATTAATGCTAGTAGCTTTTGCAGTTTCCATGGCTCCTTGATGGAATTATAGTTCACAACACTTCTAGATCTTATTTAATATCACCTATCAATCTACATTCTCTTATCCTCCTACTCCCAACTCCTCCATTTTTCTATCCTGTTCTTCCATTAGATAGAAAATAATAATTTCTACTAGTCCTATCCATCTACCTCTACAACCATGATCCCTAGTAGTTCAATCTTTGACTTCTTCCTGCTTTTCTGGAACAAGATAGATATTAAGCTAGGAAATCAAGTTTATATTGATGTAAAAGTACAAAGCTGTTTCTCCATTCTTGTTATGTCCATAGACTGTCAGCCTGCTGCACTGTGTCCCAGTTAGCAGAATTTTCAGTCATTTGGCTGGGCATATTTTTTTTTTTTTGGGGGGGGGGAATCACTCATATGTACTCTGGCTTGGAAAGCAGATGTCCAGAATCTACCAAGATAACAGAAGTGACAATTTGTAGGATTATCTGGTAGGCCTTTGAGCTCCTGAAAAAAATTGAGTTTTCTGCAATCTTAGCTCTGCAATTTGAGCATTGGTCCTTTGCCCTACCTGGCTAACTAAAGGGGACTGGAAGTTGGACCAAAGCTCTGGTTAATGCCTCCTTGAAAAGAAGAGTTGACCCAGTCTGCAGTCAATTTTTTGGCAGTAGAGATGTCAGAAGTTCTTAAAGAAGCTGCTTCACCCAAACGGCCAAGACAGGATGCAACAACACTAGACAACTATTATTCTGTTTCTAACCTTTCCTTTTGGGGAAAAAAAACATTATTTTAAAAGTGGTGGGGTTGTGAGCGCAAGAGGGGTTCAGATGACACAGATTATCTGGGACTTTGCAGTCTGGATTCACATCTGTGCATGAGATGGAAACAGCATGGCTCACTTTTATGAACACCTCTGGCAGAGTTTGGATGGAGTGGAAGAGTATTCTTGTTCTCTTATATCTTTCAGTGACTTTCAGTACTGTCAACTATGGTATTCTTCTGCATTGTCTGTGAGATTTGGGTGTGGACGGCAAAGTGATTCCTAGCCTTTTTGAGTATGTGTTGAGATCAGATTCACTGTTTTTGGTTAATTTATAATTAGGCGGTTAAATATCAAAATGATGTACACAGGAGAAGATGCCAGTATTATTAAAATTAAAAGTAAGCCTTTGTTGGTGAAAATCCAATATTTACAACATCATAGAGATTCCTCCTGTAACTCATGCAGTGAGCCAAAGCAATAGGGAGAAAATTCCAGAGAAACAAAAGCATGTTTTACAGCCCTTCAACTTCTGTCTTCAGGATGCACTGAAGATGGTCACTCGTGTCCTTACCATATTTCTTAGATGACTGTAATTTACTCTAAAAGTGGCTTCTCAGGAAGACCACCCAGAAACTTTAGTTGGTTCAGAATGGAATGGCATGATGACTTTCAGCCATGGTACTGCTGTGTTACATCTCTGTTGCACTGGTTACCAGTAGGCTTCCAAATATAGTTCAAAATGCTAGCCTATAATAATCTAATATGGTTCAGGGACAACCTTTCCCCAATAGTTTCTACCTGTATTGCCCAGGCAGTAAGAGTCCCCATTTACCAAGAAGTAAGGTGTGATGTAGCCCAACAGAAAATGTTCTCTGTAGCAGCTCCACTCTTCTGAAATAGGTTGTCCTCTGAAGCATGGATGGTATTCTGGTATTCTGAATGAATGTGAAAACATGGCATCCCAGGTGGTTTTAGGGATTGCTGCCATTTCTTGACTTGGTATGCTTTGTTAGTATTTTAATATTTTTATCCTGATTTGCACTCCATATTTAATAAACTGCCAAGACTCTTCTGATTTTAGGTGGTCTGATTAAATAAATACATAGAACATCTCATTATATGTGTGAGAACTATAGTTTGAGCTTCTCTATGTTCATCACAGTCATTTTAAAATATAAACATCACCAAAAGGTTTTCAGAAGATTTGCTCATCTTAAAATTGTTCACATTGAACAGAAAAGCAGCATAAAAATGAACTATCCAAGCAAAAACTTTTTAAAGTGGTTTATTATTTCTTGTTTGATGCTCATAGCATACATAGCGCTTTACAGAATAATAAAAAAAGAAACTCCCAGCAGTGTCAACCTTTTAATCTAAATTTAGACAGTGGGAAAGATTATAGTACAATAATAGTATAGTTCTCTGTTGCATAGAAGGCAAGACTTGATTTAGTGGTTTCAAGTTACAGCAGGGTAGATTTTAGTTGAATATTTTGGAGAAAAAAACCCACTAAATCAGTGTTCCTCAACCTTGGCCACTTGAAGATGTGTGGACTGGCTGGCGGGTGAATTCTGGAAGTTGAAGTCCACACATTTTCAAGTACTCAGTAAATACTCTCTCCTCCTAGAATGCCTTCTTGCAGAAGCTGGACAGGTGGAAAAGTTTTGGCTGTCTTGCATCAAGCAAGGAACTGAATTCACTGGCCTAAGCAAACTACAATACTATGACCATGAAAATGAACAAAATAGGAAGGAAGTAAAAAATGTGCTCTATATAAAGTATGTAGATACCCACATGTATATACACCCTAACGCATCCACACACGTGTCATAGTTTTAGCATTAGCCTTCCTCCCCTATGCAATAAGAATTAAGTCTTTATAGATAGTAGGTTCCTCCCATTACATATTTATATTATTAAATTTGGAACTCTTTTGAATTCCAAAAGAGGTTTCAAGATACCTTCCATATATCATCAATCTTGCTTTAGCTTAGTCGCTACATTGTCTGTACGATGGGCAGGAGAGACTAAAAAAGAATGCTTTCAAAACATCATCAGGATGAATATTTAGCTTTTCACTGCCTACTTCAGCTCTGATGTCTCCTGTATAAGAGAGGATTATCCTACTGTGGTTAATAACTATTATACAATATAAAAAAAACCAAAGGGCAGAGTGGTCCACTTTCTCAGGACATTGGAGTCCTCCTTGTTACAGAAAAGAAAAAAGCCAAATGATGGAAGACTGGAATGGTGGAAGAATTCAGGAGCAGATTGAAATGACTCATTAACTGGTGTCTTACCTAGTTACTGTCCCCCTGCATTGCTTTCTTTTCTAAACTGTCTATCCAAAAGGGCAACTAAATGCCCAAAGTACTGTGCTGCACAAAAAGTTGCTTTTCATCTCACTCTCCCTTGCTCAGTACCATTTCATCTCTGCATAGGGTGAAACTGCAATTCCCCAGTTGTCTGGGACCAGGTTCCCCTCCAGAATAGTTCTCCTTTGACTTACTAAGTTAGTCCCTCTACCCTCCTGACTCTTCAGTCTGAATAGCTTTCTTCAACACAAGCTATATTCAGACTCTCTAGCTTTCTTTCTGGCTTGACTATCAATTTTCTTCCAGTCTATTTACTCTCTCCCTACTTGTGTTCATTCTCAGAATGGACCATGAGGCTAGAATTGCTAAGAGGGCACTCACAATTGATATTGGATATCACTTTGGGTCAAAGAAGAGAAGCAGTGTGCAGGTATGCTGGTGTGAACTTATAATTATTTTTTTGATTTCCTCATAAAAGAAGAGAAAGAGGTCAGCCACATATGTGAGAAAGCTTACTGCTACTCCTTGAGATTTTCTCAATTATTGTATAAGGCTGTCTGAACTTGATTAGAAAAAGAAAAGAAAAATCCCCCAGTTTCAACTATCTCTAAAAGAACCTGTTTAAAAATTACAGCAAAATCAGATTTTAAAAATTATTTTCACAATGAAATCATTGTGCATTGTGGTAAGGGTGAAATCATTGTAGGAGGGAAATCAGTGAGGGGGGAGGGATGAATTTCTGTAACCATTTGTCTTGCAAGTGGTCAAAATCCAAGCTATTCTGCTTCTGCTCTGCCAATTTCCATTTTATATAAATCAAGTGAAAGTCCTCACATTAATATGAAAATATCACTGTTATGATGTATGTTTCTTGGAAAGGAGGAGTCTAGCAGTGTTTTTTTTAGTGGTGTCTTTATTGGGATGAATGCAAGGATGGCAGAAATGACAGAATGCTGGGAGCAGAATTAGGGGAGGAATTGAATGAAAAGTCAGGCAAGGCACGTTTGCTTTCTCAATACTCTGCTACCACCTCATTCATTTGGTTGATTGAAAAGACTATCTAGGGTGCATCTGATCATATCCATTGATAATCAGACTGAGCAGAATCATGGTTTGGCCTGGGGTGATCATGAATTTTTATTGTGTGATAGAAAATCAGGGACGCGGTGCCTCAGTGGCTAAGATGCTGAGCTTGTCAATCAGAAAAGTCAGCAGTTTGAATCCTTAGCACTATGTAACAGATTAAACTCCCGCTACTTGTCCCAGCTTCTGCCAACGTTTGACAGTATGTAAAAATGCAAGTAGAAAAATAGGGATCACTTTGGTTGGAAGGTAGCAGCATTCTGTGCACCTTCGGCATTTAGTCATGCCGGCCACATGACCATGGAGACATCTTTGGGCAGCGGTGGCTCTTCAGCTTTGTAATGGAGATGAGCACTGTCCCCTAGAGTTGGAAACAACTAGCACATATGTGTGAGGGGAACCTTTACCTTTAGAGAATCACACATGCAAGAAGCCTAGGGAGATGTTGAAGATCCACTGCCTCCTTCACAGCAGACACAAAGGATAATTGAAACCATGAAAGACATCCTGTTTGATGAGTTCTTCATTGCACCATCAGACATCTTTAGGTAGAAAAATTTTGGAATTCATGAAGAGAGGCATCTTTCTTAAGCCTTTAAATAATTCACTGATGTGTATTAAAATCCATGCTGCAACAGAAGCATTGGTTTCTGATCCTCTTTCTCTATTACTGTTTCTAAACACTGCTCCATTTTATTTTTTCCCTTTCCTTCTTTATCAAGTAGCACTGTTTGGACAAGCCTCAGTAAAGATAATTGTCCAGGAAATCATAGACTATGTCATGTTGCAGAGAAATAGAATGTTAAAGAAAGCATATTTCCCAAGTCCATGAATTGGTTTGGGGGAAAAGTCAGCATCTTTTCTGAATTAATCCAAAGGAGCCTTAGAAATGCTCACCCACTTCTTTCTGCAAATGCTCACACATCAACAAAGTTTATTTTGAGATAGTTCTTTTAGTACATAATGTGGCCTCCAACAATCTAAGAATAAATGGGTGGCAACAGGTTTGTCTGATTTTACAAAAATGTTGCTAGGATACTGTTTGACTATGGAAGAAAGAAAAGTACTGCTTGAAAGAAAGGAGAAAGAAGGGAGTGGTTCTAGGCACCATGACTTGTTACTGGAAAGTCCCCAAAGAAAAAGCCAGCATAATAAATTTGCACATTGTTGAAGTAAAGTTTAGTTTAAATTTGGGGTGGGATTCTGTAAAAGATAAGTACTTCCAAGGAAGCTCTGCTATTCTGCCATGAAACTCTGAAAAACATTTCCTAAAATATTGCATTTTTTTCTGCCAGTTAGGAATTAATCCATTTAGCATTGCTAGGTATATAGAAATTAAGCACGAAACAGATATTGTCTGCAGTCATACAATCAAATAGTAAAGATGACATGTTTTGAAGGAAAAGGAAAGTTATAGCTTAGTAGCAGAACCTAGTGCTTTGCATAAATATGGTTTTCATTTCAAATCTTGTTATTGCCAGTGAAAAGAACCGTGTAGTAAGTGATTAACAAGTCCTCTGTTTGAGATCTCGAAAAGCTATTATATGCCAGTTTAATCAAGGAATGTTGAGTCTTGGATGTTTTTGGCTGCCTCTTCCACTCTCCTACCAAATGATGTGCTAGCATTAAAAGCCCTTCCCAAGAGAAAAGAAATAGTCTAAGGCTGGACACAAAAGGTTATAATCAGAAAGTTTATATTTATACTAGAAAGGGGAAGGTGGAGAAAAGAGCCTATAAAGAAAGACAATATAGGAGCATCTGTCCATAATAATGGACTCTTCCATTATAATTACTTGTAAACAACAAATAAACTAAAAGAACCTTTCTGATATGGCATTGCATTTAAAAGGTAAAAAAAAGAGAAAACTGACTTAGGCATTAAAATCACAAAAGATGAATTAGGTCAATAATCACAATGTAAATATATATCACATTCATTCTGTAATAACAATTGAATATAATTAGAACATACAATAAAATAGTATAATAAAACCTATAATAAAAGTGTGAGCCAGAGTTGTTAGGAGCCTTCTATGCATAAAAAATTAACATATTAAATTTAAAAACATTTTAACAATTCTGAGGAATAAAAATGTATTCCCTGGAGCCAAAAAGAAAATCTGGTGGGTACCAGGCATGTTTCACTGAAGAATTCCTTCCAGGCTCAGAAGAGCTACAAATGAAAGATCCTGTCCTTAACATCTAATGCCTGAAATGCAGGTAGTCCTTGACATATGATCACAGCTGAACTCAACATTTCAATTGGTAAGCAAGACAGTTGTTGTTTTCCCCATTTTATGACCTTTCTTGCCACAGTTGTTAATTGAACACTGCAGTTGTTAAAGTTAACAACACAGTTGTTACGTGCTTCTGGCTTGACTTTGCTTGTCAGAAGATCACAAAATGTGATCACATGACCGAAGGACACTACCACCATTATAAATACAAGCCAGTTACCAAGCATCCAGATTTGATCACACGGTCACCGGGATGATTCAACAGTTGTAAGAGTGAAAAATGATAATAAGTCATTTTTTTCAGTGTTGTTACAATTTCAAATGGTTATTAAATGAATGGTTGTAAGTCAAGGATTAACTATAATCCTTGTAATTAATGAACTACAAATGTAGATATAATGTACTACAAAGATAGATATAACAACTATAACTAAATAAAACACAGAAGCAAATCCTGTGAACTGTTTATCTATATGTCTCCCGGGAAGCACTTCAAAGTTTCCACCCCTTCCTTTCTTAGGAACTTCATCTTAAATCACAAATATTCCTCAAGTAGAGGACATTTCCAATAGAGAATGGCCATTCCAGCTGATTTACATCACAGTGTTATTGGGCGGATCCTCCTCCACATGAATAAAGAATGCCATTCTATAGCATAGCTCAGACATTTACAGTTGTGCCTTACAAGGGAAATGTAATGATGATATATGTATTGTAAAAGTTCCTTCATCATTTGTGATCTTCTCAATGAAGCTCTTTATAATGTTTCTGGGGGATTTCTCAGTTACTTAGAGAAGCATTGTCTTCCTTGACCATGTTAGTCTCTATATCGTCTTGCATAAAAGTTAAATTAATCATTAAGAAAGCAAGTTGAGAATATAAGAAACTGACCTACAGTTTTATAATTTCTATTCATTGAACTGAAATGTTTTACCATTCAGAAGCATGACCAAGAGGCTTCTGCTTGTGGGATGCTGGCGTGCATCCATTAGCTTGGTTGGAACAATGCCAAAATTGTAGTTGCTGTGGATTTTGTTTTGTCCAACATTAACACTGCCTCGATGTATAAATGTTTTTAGCAAAATAATTTTTGTTCATGCTTGCTGTGCCATTCATAAAGGCAGGGAGAAAATTTCAACTTTATCTCTTGCTGTTCAGCATTGATATAATCCTAGATATGTATAGATTAAAAAGTAGAACCAAACATATGTCAATTAAAAGCAAATAAAAAATAAAACAAATTGATGCCATAAAAGTTGAAGAGAAAACCAATTCAATAAATCTCAAATGCCTGCTAAAAGTTAAACAAAAGTCCAATGCCTACAATTAAAATGAATGAATACAGTTAAAATAATTTTAAAATCCAGTGCCTAAAATTAATAAAAAGAAAGAATAGATGAGATATAATGGAGATATTGTATTGTTGGTTAGATTTTTTTTTCCTTTCTGATCCTGAAATCTGGGGTCATCAAGACACTCCATTGAGATTCTAAACAATCTCAATAGATTTCTTGACTAACTCTAAATTCAGCATTAAAAAAGAAAAAAAATGAAAATGATGTTTTTATACTAGGTATACACTTTTCAGTCTTTAGACTTAACTAACATAAGATGTGACTGGAGGTAGTTCACTGAGGAGTGGCCTTTAGGTTAAAACCAAATTATGATTTACTTTCTGCACGCATTCACTGTCTAACTCAATCTTTCTTAGTCATATCTTTCAAACAGTGTGCCCTTAAATCCACATTGTTCTCCACTAGACAAATCTCAATTAAGAGCATTCCAAAAGGCTGTTTTCTCTGCAAAAGATGGAGCCAGAATTCTCTATGCTGGGGGAATTCAGAATGAACATTCCTGTGTGCAGCTAGAAATATCTGTTGGGGTGGCCTAAAGAAGCATAATTTTAAAACGTGGAAGTATTCTTGGACTTGCATCTATATATCCATAAGTATTTAAGCTTGTTGCAGAATTATGCTATAGATCGGTTGAAAAAGTTGATCCTTTAAGATATGTTGGCTTCAACTCCCAGAATTCCCCAGCCAGCATCCTGAAGTCCATACAACTTAAAAGTTGTCAAGTGTGAAAAACACACTGCTATAGACAAATATTTGTGGGCTCTTTATAGTTGCAAATATATCTCTCAAACTTCTTACGGATACAGAAAACTGGAAGTAAAGTTGGAGACAAGCAATAACATACATGGACTATATTGATATGTCCGCAAAAAGTCCAGTTCCAGTAAAGATATTTGCATCTTTGCAAATGGCAGACATACCCTAGAGGGAATATATTATCTGAAAATGGTGAGGCAAACAGTTTGGTGCGCCTACTGGTTGTGTTATTTTCAGGTTTACATGGGCTGAATGTCCTAGCACTTTCCCTCCTTTTGCAAGTTGTTATATAAATAAACAGAATTTGTCATTTTATTTAATTGCAATATATGTGCCAATTCTTTGCAAAGGAAAGGAAAATATGTGGCATGACTCATAACAAAAGCAAAAGGTAGCAACAGTTGATGAGATTACAACATTCATACACACTTTAGGTCCCCCCAATCTCCCCCCCATCTAAAACTCTTGAAATCTTGTAAACAAAAAAACTCAACAACTAATTGCAATTGAATGTGCCAGTGGATAGATTTCCACTAGGCCAAGGGTGGACAAATGCTATATCAGGAGTGTCAAACTCAAGGGTGTTTAAATCTGGCCAGCAGGGCTGCCCTAGAAACAGTGAAGGACCAGCCTGTGGTGCCTCTGCCAGCAAAAACTGAGCTCAGGAGGGCTGCATATGACCCTCCTGAACTCTGTTTTTGCTAACAGAGGGTTGCAGGAGCTGTCCCAGCTGCATGCAGCCCCCAAGCTCCATTTTCACTGGCAGGGTGGTAGGAGGCTGTTGCAGCTGAAAATGGAGCTCAGAATCCCATTTTTGCTAGCAGAGTGCTCAGGCTGCCACAGGCGCCCCCAGCCCCCAGAGATCAAACACGGCCCTCAATGAAATCAAGTTTGACAGCCCTGTGCTGTACTGTAGTCCACATTACCTATATTCCCAATGAGCCTGGAAAACTCAGGAAACAAGAATTTCTGGAAAGATCATTATTTCTGGTAGGCAATGTAATCTTGAAAGCCTATCAGAGCAACTCTCCCACTCAACTTATACTTTGCATAATTAAAGCAGAGTTGCTTTGAGTCTTTAAACCCTTTCCTTGGACTGAGATGTCTCTTTTGCAAAGTTTTTGTTTCCTCCTCTCCTTCCCCAGTCTCTTCCATCACAGCAGCCAACCCACCATTACAACAGCCAGAGCTGCAGTGGTGGGATTCAAAATTTTTTACTACCGGTTCTGTGGTTGTGGCCTGGTAGGCGTGGTAGGGGAAGGATATTGTAAAATCTCCAGTCAGAGGTGGTGTTTGCTGTTTCTCTGAACTACTCAAAATTTCCGCGACTGGTTCTCCAAAACTGGTCCGAACCTGCTGAATACCACCTCTGCAGAGCTGTTGCGGGAAGGATGGTACATTTTGTCTCTGCACAACACATGGCCCATGCACTGCATGTGGCCTCCAAGCAAGCTTATGCACGCTGCTGGCTTTTTGAAATAGTCAATAAATTAATACATTATTACCCAAAAAAATGCTCTGCAGAGTGACTCCAGTGACTCCAGGCTTCACTTGTGTCACCAGCTCCAGTGCTACTAATGATCCTGTAGCTGACTGACGTGCCAGGTCAATGCATTTCTGATTTTGCAATTACTTTTAATTTATTAATGTGTCCTTTGTTCCTCTACAAGTTGTGCAAACCTGAAATAGATCATCTCAAGAAAATGATTCTAGAAATCATGAAAGAAGAGCAAATTGTTGGTTGTTATATTCCCAGAATATGAAACACCAAATCTAGGTACTATGCATTTGATCTCGGATGGGAAATGCTGAACTACATTAAGTCCTTTTCCTCCTCCTCCTTCTCCTCCTCATCATCATCACAACAGATGGCAGCATCTAGCCAACTTTATCTTAGCTGGGAAGCTAAGTATGTTCAGGCCTGCTTGGTGTTATATGGGAGACCATAGGAGAATTCCAGAGCTAAGAAGTTGAAAGTAAAAAGTACTCAAAAATCGGCAATGGCAAATGACTTTTATCCTGTTGTGAATAAAACTGCCTGTTGACGTCTGTAAAAGAATCACCCAGAGTTGAGCTCCACTTGAGGGAAAATTGACTTATACTTTTATTAAACAAGGGCCTCAGAATTCTGGCATTTATTGAAATATGAAAATATTTACAGGTAACAAGGACTTCTGGTGTATAAAATCCATACCGTCCCTGATCATGGGTATGTATGTGTATGTGTGTGCATGAGTATGTGCACACATATATGTTTGCGTGTGTGTGAATATATGTTTCTCTCTGAAATAAAACCTCTTGTACTAGAGAACAAAGAGATTATGTATCACTTGAAAGTCTTCCTTGTTAGGGTAATTAATTTTAGCTTCTATGGCAGTTTAATTTTTCCTGGTCTATCAATGGGTCTGCTTCAAAGGAATATGCATTGAGGATTTTTATCTGTGCTATTAATTACTCAGGAAGTAATATGTTTGAGAGTCAGTTGTTGTTTCTCTGGAGAATATTTATTTAAGAGGGGTGTGTGTGTGTTTCCATGTGAGAGTGGTGAAGAATCAGCAGTATGGGGTGGGAAGAATAATTTAAAACTTTGATTTAACTGTACAAAAGAGAACACTGTTTAATCCCTGAAGTAGGAAATTGCTGTTCGTCATGATCCATTGCTTTTGTTCTGTTTCTGACTACAGGGGCTGAAGAAGAGGAGTGAAATTTTCTTGCTATTTTGCAACCTTTTGTCTGTTTGTGTGCTTCATTTCTTCTATTTGATTTTGTTCTTGAAACTGGGCTCTTAAACTGTAGCTGAAAATAATCCTAAAAAATACACCCAACAAACAAGATGAGAGGGAAACTTTGCCAGTGAAATGATCATTGAGTCTCTGGTGAACATTTGTGAACACTGGAGCAAGGCAGACATTTACATAGGAAGGAAAGAAATTATACACCTGACACTTTAGACCTCTGTAGCAATGCTTTATAATGTTCCAAATCTCTAAAAGCATTCAGAAGCATTTGCCCATAAAATGGTTTTGAAAAAGATGGGAGGAAAAGTAGCTTTTCTTTTCTTTCTTTTTTTAATCTGGGGGACAATCTGATCAAGATATAATAAAATAAAATAAAATTTATATGCAGTTGTTCGGAAATCAATGCTAGTTTTGTTTCATCTCTTTTCAACTAATGCCATGTGTTGGCTAGAAGAACCGGTAGCCTGAGTTTATGATTATCTTGGCGTGAAGACCACAAACAAATGATGGAAACATATTGGTCATTCTACATACCCAAGAAAGCTTTCTGAAAGCTGGTTCTCGTTTTATGGCAGCAGGAATGGAATCAGCTGAAAACTGCAGTGGAACAGTCCTCGAGTCCTTCTGGAGATGACAAAAATCAATGTGTAGGTGCAGTGATTGAATTATGTGAATTTTTTTTGCTTTTCTCTGGTTACTGTTTCACCCAGCCCTATTGTTTGGCTGATGATGGAATAAAAGGCAAACTAGTGTTCAACCATGTCACCTTCACTCAGGGAGCTACAATATATTGTTCCACCCATTTTTGAGGGGAAAGCAGAGGAAGCTGTTTCTCTTACTTTCTATGATTACCTCTGGAGGTAACTAGATGTGAGTGGATTTGGTTAAAATTGGGAGACATTTGGATAGGATTAGTGGATTCTGTTTAGGATTCCCTTTGTATTTTACATTTTATTTTATTTGTTGATAACCATTCTGTATAACGTTGTATGAGAAACACAAAGGATAATAGTTACCATATGATCACTCAGCATTTGAATGGATGTTTTAAAAAAAACTGCCATAGCTTTCAAATTCTACCAAGATTTATACTGACTCTTGTCAGTATAAAAGCAGCAGCATAGAATGAAATATACTAATATCTTTCTCTGCTGAAAATTCCATACCTCCACTGCAAAAATGCAAGCTTTTGATAGTATATACAGAAAAAGATACATTCTTATTTTAAAAAGGCAAAGGCTTGCACCAGAGAAATTTATGTTAAAAATGACTGCATCAAGGGTATCTGCATTTTTTTAAAAAAGGACTTCCTGGGGAATGTATGTTAACCATTAAGTACATTAGGCAAAGTTGTAAAGAAACATTCGGTACATCAAAGAAAACTGTGAACAAAAAGAGATTATTTTCCCCAGATATTTTTATTCCATAAATAACACTGTTGACCAGAATATATAGGCAGCACAATAGAGAAGATTTATATTGATCGAACATTACCAGGCATTAATCACATATGTTTCTCCTCTAACTCTACTATTTGTAAAGCTGTGCTCAGAAATGCAGCTATCAAGTTGGACTCACTTTCTGCTAAATATTTATGCTTACATGTGAAGCACCAGGCAAATGGATGAACCAGATGGGCTGAGGTGGAAAATCCTAGCAAATCCTGTGTTGTTTTGACATAGACTCATGGCTGAGATTAGCACACAGAACAAGAATCCAAATTATTAAAAGCACAGGCATGCCATCCAAGCAACCAATTATTCTTTATCAGTAAAAATATAGTGTATGATGCAATCTTTTTACATGCACAAGATTTTTTTCCAATCTCCTGCTATAATTCCAATAATTTTGTATTCCAATTCAGAAAAAAAAACCAATAATTTCATATTATTCTGCCCTCCTCTGTAAGTTCTGACTACATTGCTTGAGAAGGGCATTGACAAAAGGCAACATTTATTGTTTTAAAAGATGGAGGAAAAATCATAAATCAACTAAATCTTAGAAGAAACTTCCCAGTGACAAAAGCTATTTGAGATTAGAACAAACTATAATTCTATAATTCAAATCCATTTATGGATAATACAATTTATTTAGATTGGGTTTTTTTTTCCAAATCTGTGGAGCTGGAGGTCATTCAGCTGATGTTATTTGTGTACTTACTTATTAATCATATGTCTGTGTCTGCCTTCTAAACTTTGGTGTCCTGCCCATTTAGAGTATATCTGATCAAACTATCTCCTATTCTGGCTGCTGCACAATATGCAGCTGTATTTACAAGTATTGGGAAAATGTCAGCTTTAAAATTGCTGACATGTTACTTTTTCACCATCACAAGTAATAAGAACTGTTAAATGCAGTAGAGAAAAGGTAGCCTGGCAACGTCACACTTTCCTTCCTACCTCCTCAGTTCTTTTTCATATAACAGTTATAACCAGACACATTCACTGGACATGGGTTAAAACATAGATAGTGTCAGGTTCTGACGGATGCCCTAATTAATCCTGGCCTGCTCTTGAGTTGACAGATAGGGAGAAATTAGCAACCAATTATCTAGGACCTATAATGTTTCAGGAAAAAAAGCACTACATTCTTTTCAGTCTTATTAAGGGAATAATTGGCTCATGGTATTCCCTGTTTATCCTCAGTCTTAAGGCCAACAAAAGAGGAAAGGTTGAACTGTTTTGAGGGATTGAGAAGACTGAGTGGCAGAGATGAATACTCACAAATATTAAATACTCTCTAAACAGCAGATGCTGAAAACAGAGGCATCTGCAAGGGCAGTCAGGGGGAAGGGAGAATGACAAAAGCAGCATCACATCATAAAAGCTCCAACCCTTTTGTACATGTGTTCTGATGTTGCAACTTTGAAAGAGATCAGTTTATGTTTTGCTTGCACCACAGTCCTTTCATCATTTTGATGAAAGTGTTGGAATCTCTGGATACATCTGGCTAGAGAGAAAGGGAGACAATAAAACTTTTTATCTTTGCCTATGAGCACTTGGAAGAAGGAAGGAAGGTAGGGAATGAGAATAATTTACACGCATGCGGTCAAAATAACTGGGATAGATAAATAGGGCACATATGGATAATGGAGAGCCAAACATGGTGCATTAAGAATCTCATATCCAAACCAATACAAATAATAGATAAATTCAAATTTCCAGAAAAGAACCAGAATTACTATATGGCAACCATGCTGTTCGAGTCCTTAAGGCAGGAGGGAGGGAATATTTGAGTGGTCAAGGCCTACAACTAACAATCTTTTGGAGGGCCACAGAAAACCATAGTAATGTTACAAAATGGCTGAAATTTTAAGGCTGTTTTTCATATGCTTTAAGGTTAGATAGAAATTGAAGAGCAGCTCTGTTCCAAATCAGCAGTTTTACTGCTGAAATATACAAATTTGTCATAGTAAGGGCAACAATTGAGGTGCTGTGGGGCTACATTTGTGTGCAGGTTGCCCAGCCCTAGCTTAAGGGATTTAAAATTACACTGTTGCTCCATTTCAGTAACTGCAAATGAATAATCCTTCTAAAAATGGAATATAGGCTGCTTGTATATTCATTCATTATATACAATGAATTCTTTTATTCATTCATCCTTCATTAACATTGTACACACAAACACACACACACACAAACACACCAAATTAAAAGAAAAGCATTATTTTATTGATCCCTTTGTTGTGCACATAACTTGCTTGAGATTTCTGCTTTAAAAGTGTACTATCCTCATGAGTTAAGTAAGGACTTAGCTTGGAGATCCCTCAAGTATTTTTGTTGGAAATACATGCAAATCAAAATACCAGGAGAAGCAGTCTTCATAGATATTTATTTTACTTTTTAGAAAAATCAGACATAGCTTAAATGATAATAAAGTATTTTATGATAAAATATAGCTATAACTCATTTATAAGAATAAAGTGGATTTTAAAAAGTGTCCATAGAGTATTTCAGAATGAACAAGGTAAAAAAAAAAGAACTGGTTTAAGAAATCTCAGATTTTCTAAAAGGAAAAGAGAAGTCAAGACAAGAACAAGTGCCCTAAATCTCTCAGCTCCAATTAATTGTTTTAATGTATTATTTAGGGATTTGAATTGAACAGTAAAAATTGACTATTTTTTAAAACCAACACTTCATTTCTACTTTTTCCATTGTATTTCTAAGTGAAATATTGCCTTTGTGTTTAAAAGCAAGCCAGCTAATTTTAAATTACATCTTGACTTCCCTCCTATAAAGTCAGCTTAACTCTTAGGTTAGCTCTGAATTTCATTTTCTTTCCTAAAAACTTCCTTCTATTGTCCATTCATTGCAACTTACAGTGTCTTTCTTCTAACCAGGTAGTTAGAGTTGCTCTAGTTCCATTCTTTCTTTCTCTATTACTGTACATCAGAGGTGGTATTCAGCAGGTTCTGACCAGTTCTGGAGAACCGGTAGTGGAAATTTTGAGTAGTTTGGAGAACCGGCAAATACCACCTCTGACTGGAGATTTTACAGTATCCTTCCCCTGCCACACCCACCAAGCCACGCCCACAGAACTGGTAGTAAAAAAGTTTGAATCCCACCACTGCTGTACGTGACTAGAAACAGTTAGGATTTGATTGTTTTTTTTTACAATATTTGTAATTGCAATAACTAGAAGGTAATTTAATATGGACAGATGGAGGGAAAAAACAGTGACAAAAGAGATGGACTGCCCTTTATGGCTTGATACCTGGACTTTTAGAGGATTGCCTTTTCCACTTCGTTTTGGATCAACAGCCTCTTATGAAATCAAGTTAGTTCCTTCTTTGACAGACTTTTGAAAAGTTTTAAAGATCTATCTGTTTCACATTCTCCCCCTGATATTCTCTTGCCATTTTAAAATCTACCTTCCTTGAATTGTTGTTGTACTGCTACATTTGGTATGTTTTCATATTGTATTTTTTAATATGAGCTGCTGAAAACTGATTTTAATGGCATAAAATATGTCTGATAAATAGACTTCATATAGTAAATATTTGAAAGAAGAGATTTATACAATACTTCTTTCACAATTTTGGCTGGGGAATTCTGGGAGTTGAGAATTCCCCAAGTTTGCTGGAGAATTCTGGGAGCTGAAGTCCACATATCTTAAAGGTGCAAAATTTGAAAAACCATGACTTTAAGCTATCAATAAATCATGTTGTTCCTCAATATAGTGCCTGTTGACATATAATTCTCACCCTTCACATCTGACTGCTATATTAAAAGTTGCAGTCCAATGTATTGGAAGAAAACTACACTGTAGAATATTGGTGTAGTCATTAACAATCATTTATAAACCAATATTAATTTCACAACACTCAGGAAAGTTCATCTTAAAAAATAAGCACAAATAACCTTCTCATACCTTGGGGCTCAGTGTGTATCTGTCTGTAAAAGAATGATAGATCGATGTTTGAGTTAGAAACAAAAAAAGAAAAAGAATATTAGCCTGGGTTCTGTAAGATCTCAAAATGATGATGCAGGAAGCGGTGGCCTTCTACTTTCTTTTCAAATGTCCTGCTTCTATACAAATTCAAGTTATATACTGGTAAATAATAAATAGAGAGCACATCTGCATTGTCTGGCCACTATTTATTTATTTGTCTATTGGTTATTAGTTTATTTGATTCATGTCTGCCCATTTTGTCTACAGGTGATTCTGGGCAGCTTATAAATTGGTAGACATTGAAATGATAAAACAATAAATAACAACAATAAAATAAGTGCAGTTAAAAGATAGCGAGGAGGGGAGCAGGAAGTACATGGGAAGAGGTGGGGCCTTTTCTTAATCCAACAGCCAACTCTAAAAAGGTGCATCCTCATTGGGAACCCAAGCCAACTGGTAGAGCCAGTACTTCAGGTCCTTAAGAAAGGTCAGCATGGTGGGCACAAATCTCACTTCATGGGCAGGAGCTAAGGCAGAAAATACTCTTTTCCTGGACTCTGTCAGCCAAAGGTTTTTGACTGACAGAGTCTACAGTATGCACCAACTCATAAAAATTTATATGCCTGTTTTAGAGTTGCCATGAACGAGGGGGGAGGAGGAATTTGAAGGAGCAGTGTGGCAATTTAAAACCAAAAGTGCATTCCATTCTTATCTTGCAAAGATTGTAACTAAGCTACCAGAATTTCTTCCACGAAAATCCCTAATTGGAAAACATGATTGATGACTCTCAGCTATGAACATGTTTTGTTGGAGAATATGAATTATGATACACCCAGAGGGGTGGGGGGGAAACAGTGTCATAGGTGATAGTATATTACGTGTTTCAGAATCGGCTTCATACAGGTCATGCTGACATGTTCGTTCCTAATAAATCCTTTGAAGTTTTTGAAGCTTAGCTCGAGGCTCATGATTTAATTAGGGAAACTGCCAGAATCCTGACAGTATACCCCTTCTGCAATCACAGATGGGGTAGGACCATTTCCATTGGAGTGAGCTGTTTTTTCAAAAAATCTGGATCTATGCCATGAAGGGTTCAAAGGTGATAACCAACTTCTTATATTGCACCTGTAAGCAAACCCGCAGCCAATCCAACTCATAGAACACCAGTGTAACATGGGACCAACTTAGGAGTCCTAAGAACTGCCTGTTCTGCTGCATTCTATACTACTTATAGTTTCTGAATACTTTTCAAGGGTAGCCCCATATAGTGCATTGTAATAGTCCTGGAATGAGAATGGCCAGTGCTTGAATGACTGAGTACAGGGACTCCCAATGAAAGATTTTGTGACGCATTCAAACTCGCAAAAACAGAAACTGTTTTTGATTATTTTTCTCCAGAGACAAACATGTTTTAGGTGCATGTGTTGACTTTCTCATCATTTACTGTTCCTTTCCCTTTAATTCCATGACTGTAGTAATCAGAATCCATACTCACCAAACAATAAGGTGAACCACAGAATGAAAACAATGTTGAAAATACATATTTATATAATGAAGAGTGGAAAGCAGAAAAAATACCCATGCCTTTTAATTATTTTAAGCTTCAGGAATACGTGATGATAAAGAAAATAGAAAGTCAGCACCATATGCCCAATGAAGGCATCATTAGAAGAGCATTAGTAGATTAATCCAACCTACTGTGTAGTTGATATGATTTGAAATGCAATAAGGTAAGTTCATTAGTTTGCTGTCTTAATGTTTTTCACTGTACCTCAAAGCAGGCAGTAACAATTCCAGGGAGGCACAGTAGAGCTCAGTAACACCTGTCAAGATAAACACAGAGCTCTCTGAGGAAACCATCTTGGCAACCTAATAGAGGAAATCACCAGGGCAGGATGGCACAAGGAGGGGAGGAGAGAAGCAAGCTTTTCACACAGGTACTAAAAATGGGGTCAGATTTCCTATTGGCCCCATAAGCAACAAAAATGTTTACAGGGTGAATTTCCTTCAGCTTTGGTAAAGAGAGAGAGGCTGATGCCTTTGGTCATCTATCATTGGAATGCATGTCTAATAGCTAAGAGGATATTAACTGAGGAGGAGCAGCAGTAGCTGCATACAGATAAATATAAGCAGTTGTTACTTATTCACATATTCTGCATTCAAAGATATGCAATACCTATACATGAGCTCATCAGTGAAAATAAGGGAAACATTAAGAAAAAAAATAGAGAAAAGTAAGGTTCTGCAGAGAAAAATAAGGTCCTGCACTTAGGCAGGAAAAATAAAATGTACAGTTATATAATAGGCCCATGACAGCACATGAGTCCCAGCCAAACTTACCTGCACTGTGCATGTGCATGCCTTCCATCTGATTTTTGACCCATTTGAGGCCGTTTTTGAGTTCCCAGAGGCTTGAGGGAAGCCTCTGCAGCCTCAGGAGGCCCAAAAATGGGCCTTCCAGAAATACTGGAAGTGCTGAAATGGACAGTACGGGTAAGGGGGTGGGACGGGGGTGTTGCACATGCATGCGCTGGGGCAGGGCACATTGCATTGTGGGTGCTGGTACGCACGCTATCATGCACGTGCACACTTTTGACACACCATAACAAAAAGGTTCACCATCTCCATAATAGGCAGTACCAGGCCCAGATTGTTGGTTTGAGCTCTGAGCTTGGCAATTTGGTTGCAAATGTTTTGTCACCATTCGAGGAGACATTGTCAGTGCATTTTGAATTGGCAGTACCAAGCTCAACAGTAGAAACTATCAGAAGGATCTAAGTGTCTTAATGGACCACTATTTGAGTAGGAACCAGCAGTGTGCCAAAAAAAAAAAAAAAGGCCAAAGTAATCCTAGATTGCATCAATAGATTCATGAAATCAAGATAATAAGGTATTATAGTATCACTCTATACTGCACCGGTGAGGTCACAAGTGGAATACTGCATCCAGTTCTGGTCACAACAATACCAAAAAAAAAAGCTGAGCTCATAGAAAGATTTTGCAGAAGAGCAACAAAGCAGATAAAAGGCCTCCAGACCAAACTATACAATGAAAAGTTAATTAACTAGGTATATCTAGCCTAACAAAGAAGGTTTAGGGGTAACATGATACTTGTCTTCCAGTACTTGATGGGTAATCACAGAGATAAAGGGATTGACTTATCCTCCAAAACACCTGATGGTAGGCCAAGGAGCAATGGATGAAAGCTTGTTAAACAGAGATCTTACCTGGAACTAAGGAGAAATTTCTAGACAGTGAAAGCAATTAACCAATGAAACAGCCTGCTTCCTGCAGTTGTGGATGTTCAATTACTAGAGGTTTTCAAGAAAAGATTGGACAACCATTTGCCTGGGATGGTATAAAGACTCTTGCTTTGGTAGGGATTGGACTAGAAAACACTGAAGTAACTTTCAACCCTATGACTATAATTCCAAGTCATTACAGGAAGGAAGAGGTTTCTATTACCTACAGATGTCAACCCTGGAGCCATCTTAGAGTTTTGATTTCCTATGGACTGTTTCTTGGAACCCTGACAACAGGAAGAGAATGAAGAGATTTCTGTTACCTACAATTGTTCCTGAGTTGTAAGACTCTGATTTAGTTTATTGTGAGAAAGACTACTATGCAACTTGTTAGAAAGGTAGGACTGGTTTGAGGAGTCTTTAATTACTGATCCACAATTTAAAAGCAAATCATCACACAACTTGAAACCTTAATATGGAATAGTATGAAGGATAGATTTCAGAAATGTAAACAGAAAAGTGAATAAAAATAGCACATAGCTATTGGAATAATTAAAATTGAGAGAGCCTTCAATATTCCACTTCAAGCCCAATTTGAAGAGAATAAAGAACGTTTTGAACTCAAATTTACAAAACTCATGCATGCTTTGGAATCATTATCCATTGCCCTCAGGCTTAACAAGAAACTTGGCTCTGTTCTCCTCATTTTCTACATGATCATTTGTCAATATAGTTTACCAAATTGCTTTGGTTTTGTTCTGATATATCTATCATGACAATAATGATGCCACAAGTCCACTTGACACAACTTCTTCCACTGAGGAAATTACAACTTAAACTTTGATGAAGTAGAAAAAGGAGAGAAAGGGAAGAAGATGCAGAGGTTGTTTCAGATAGACAGGTTTATGAAGCTGTTTTTCCAGTTTGGATTGGAGACACTAGATTTACCAATTAGATATTCTGCTCCCTCTTCTCCTCCATCACCCTTACAGCCTTTCCTTGTAAAATAAAGAGTAGAATTGAAATACAGTAGCAGAACAGAAACTAATTTAGATCCATATCCAAAATTTAGTTAATAGGAAAGTTGAAATCTTTTAAGTCTTATAAATGTAAGCTCTTTTTGTGTAGCTATTTTTCAAGATCTGAAATACTTATATATTCCTGGACACAAGTGAGAACTATCCTGCTCATTGGACTTTCTGCATCTGCAGATGCTATTCCTACTGTTTGCTCCTCAACCTTCCCTCAGGAAGAAAAAAGGGCTTTTTTAAATCTCATTATCTATAGGCTGCTTGAGAATGAGTATTGTGTAGCTGTACAAAAACATGAATGCTCAAATCTCAAGAGTACCCTTGAAGAGAAAGAACTAAAAATATAATATCTTTTGTCTCTTGTGCGTATATGCTCAGCAGTAAGTTTTGCTCTGTTCAATGAGATTTACTCCAATGTAGCTTTTCACCAGACTGTTCCACACAAGCTCCTGGGCATATTAGTTGTAAGTCCCACTGGGTTGAACATATGCAAGAAGTGTGAAACTTTCAACTGTTTAATGCATTATCCATTTCTGTTTTGAAAGGAGGAATTTGTGTCTATTGACATAGTGGTCTCAAAAAAGAAACTATACAATTTACTTTATTCCCAAGTGAAAAATGTTTAGTGAAAATTAAAAAAAAATCATGAACAAATTTAAGAATTACTATGAAGAGTTCATTGCACCTAATTAAGTGTGTGATAATAATGTTAATAACCACTGTCAATTCTGAGAGAGGCTTCATTTTTATAATTTTTATCCTTTTTTATTTGGAGTCACAATGTGAAATGGAAACTGCTTCCCTCCTACTCAGGTACTGATTAAAATTGGACCCAAACCTTTCAATTCCTTTTGTCCCTGCCCTAGTGCCCAGTAATTTGCTGAAACATTCAAATTCCTACCTGGTGTCATCAGCAGATTAAAAAAGATGTTGCAGCCCTCCCAGGCTTTGAATAAGATATGGTGCTTACTATATATTTTAATAATATTTACCGACAGCTGCTTTAAACCTTTACCTTTTGTTTAAAAGCTTAATACTCAGAATGAGAAAATCCTAATTAAGCCTTTTCAATAAAGCATGAATAGGATGACTATGTCTCAAGTCTGTTTCCTTCAAACTAAAAATATATTGCATTTTTGTTAAAGGAAAGATCATACTGGAAATTTCTAGAACAAATTAAAAAATGTAGGCTCATGTTATCCTAGTTACAACTCTGAAATAAGTTGAGAAGGTAGAAATTTGTACAAAAACATATCCATTTTTTTTAATTGCTTAGGAGGGACTTTCTTTCTCCTTCATGTGTTCAGCAAGGCCCATTACTTAAAATTGATCATTTGACTGGAATGTCTAAGCTCCTTCAATTGCATTGTTTAATTCAGTCCACGAGGCTTTTTCACTTACTTCTAATACAGCATTGGGGTTTGTGACAATGTTAAGACATTGTTCTTCTGTCCAGCTTTCACACTAGTCCTAGGTCCAGGAAAAGGACTCACTTCATTGCAAAAGTACAGGCTCTAATTGATGTGCCCAAACTAATTCATGAACCATAACTGGATTTCAATTAGGGGTGTGCATTGAATTTGGATGAATCCTGAATCTCAGACTAGAGTGGTCAGCATTTTAAAAATTTAGATGTCTTTGTTCAAGTGTGCTTCTTCTTAACTGCATCAAGTGATTTTGGGTCATCAGAAAAATCTGTGAGTAGTTTGGCAATTCAAAGATAAATGTGATGTAAAACCATATTGGAAAAAAAATCAAATTTTATTTTATAAAGAAAAATATAAACCTTGATTGTTTAGATGAAGCATTATAATAAGTCAATAGAGTAAGAAGATAGAGCATGATGCACACTGTATGTTATTTGTCTGTGTGTCCATTGTGTCTGTCTGAATCCATCATGTCTGCACTGTAATGTTTTTAAAACAAGAGACAAGACATATTGTGCCTATCTCCTTCTCTGGTTATTGCTTTGCACAGAAGCATGGAGGCAGTCATTTTATTATTGTAGATGGGTGGACCTACTTGATGTACATAACTGAGACCTGGAGTATTACTGTAGTCTCTCCCAGGTATGCTCCTTTGGATATTTGATACAGCACAGAATAGGGCTGAGGGGAAATTTCTATAGGAATGATATTCATCCAGTTTTGCTGTCTATTTGAGTGCCGCTTTTGAGTGCAGCTTGTATTGGGTTATCTAGGATTTTGGTGCTGTACTACTATTCCTGCCAACAGCTTCTCTATCTAAATCGATGAAGGTGACCTCAGATCTGATGATGAGGACTCCTAGAACAGAAGTGTCAAACTTGATTTTATTGAGGGCCACCTCAGGATTGTGTTGACTTTGGGTTACCAGGGTGGAGGGGCCAGGGTAGTGTGGCCAGCTCAACATCACTCCTGTTGATGATTCCTCTGGTGGCCCAAGTGCTCTGCCATCGAAAATGTGCTCCTGAGCTCCATTTTCACTGGCAGAGGGTTGCAGAAGGCCATGGCAGCTGAAAACGGGAGCTGCCATTTTCAGTGGCAGAGGGTTGCAGAAGGCCATGGCAGCTGAAAACTGTTTTCGCTGGCAGAAGTACCATGGGCCAGTCCTTCATTGTTTCCAGGGTGGTCCCATGGGCCAGATCTAAGTACTCCGTGGGCCGGATCCAGCCCCTGGGCCTTGAGTTTGACACCTGTCCTGGAACATTAGTTCTGAGAGACCTCAGCATTCATGGGGAAGTCTTAATTGCATTGGTTGATACCACATGGCCATCATAACAATCATACATATCTCAACTTTTATTGACTCAACACACATGATTTCACACACTGGATTTGGATTTATCTATTGGGCAGAAGGATGGCAATCTGAAAGTGGGATAATTTGTTACATCTGTTCGCTTGCATAGCCAAAGCACTTTCTGCTGAGCCTTGCATGAACTACTCCTTTCTATAGAGGACAGACACCATGAGAATGGAACACCTCAGAAGCTAATAGCATTTCAGAAAGTTGTAAAATATTTCTTCTTTTCCCCTGTTATGGCTAGTGCTTGTTTCAATTATTTATCTTCCTTATGGAATATACAAATGACAATACCACTGACCTGATTGTTCCTTTAATTCTGTCCCACATTACACAGTCCCTTGGTAAACAATGAAGCTGACTAAAGTACAAGTGAAGTACAAGTGAAGGGATAATAATTTTGCATCTGATCAAACACTAGTTAGAATTAATTTTCAAGTAAACTTTAGGGTGGTGATGGAAAACAGGTAGATTTTATTCTCTGTTATTGCATTCTGTCAATGGTACCCAGTGGAACTTTTCTGAGTAGTTTGGGGCTTTCAGCAATCCCACAACATATCACTATGACATGTTGCATAGACATTTTGAAAGCAACATTGATCAAATTCATAACTTAGACTATCATTTTAGCAGTTAAATTTGTAGAAGTGCCCAGGGCTCTGCTCAAGATTTTGGATGAGATTAATTTTTCAGGCTTGACTGATGCAGACAAGATGCTTGGGTGAGTTCAGCCAACTATGTATTTGTTTAAACCATGCTCCTCATGGCTTATTACAGCTTGTAAGTAAGGGATATTTACTGGATCCAAAGGTTAAAATAATTATAAACCAATGGCCAGCAAGGGGTATATGCAGATTCTGATACTCTTGGATATTTGGACAGAAAGACAGGTGATATATAATTTTAATAAATAAATACATTCAGTGAATTTCTACATCTGTTTCAATTGGGGTTTAGATCTAATCCGAGTATCAAAATCTCCTTGGTTACCCAGTTGGACGAAGTTTACAGGACAAATGAGAGGACTTGATTCTGTTAGATCTATCAGCAGTGTTTGAAACTAGCAACCATGACATATTTCTGAAAAGGTTGTCTTTGGTGAAAGAGCCAAACAAAATAGTTCCATATGGAACTGGATGGCTATCTTCAGAGGATAGTGCTGTGGGTATTTCTGGTTAACTTCAACATGCTTATGACATAAAGTTTCAAGGTTCCATTTTATAACCCATTCTGTATACCACTAAACATGAAAACTCTGAGTGAGATTATTTATTGATTTAAAATAAAATATCTCAATTTGCCAAAGATACCCAGTTCTCTCTTTTTCACTGGATTCATATGAGACAGTGACATTGCTGAGGGCATGGACCAACAATCTGTTGCATCTGTTTATTTATCTAGAGGAATGGGCTTAAATCTGTTCTGGATATGATTATATTTTCCCTAAAAAACATCATAGATCAAGATTCTTCTGGTTATGTCTTTAACATTATTGGCACTGCAGCATGAAGCACCTTTCATCAGCTTAGGCTGTACTTATACTAGCAAAGGTCTTACTTGCATGTTGGTCACCTTGCTAAGGTAATCCGTGCCCTGGTAACTTTCCACTTAGATTACTGCAGTGCAGTAAACTTGAGACTGCCCTTCCAAATGGTTCAGAAATTTAAGTAGTACAAAACTCCAAGGCAAGATTTATTGGCTATAACTGGGTGGGTATGAACAAATCATGGCAGCTGTTTATGTTCTTTCCTGGTTAACAGTTCATTTTGGTCCAATTCAAGGTTCTTATTTTGACTTGGGGTTAGATCTTTGATGTTTTTTATGGTTTTAATATGAATTATATGTTGTTTTAACTTTTGATTGGGAGTCATTCAGAGTTGATTAGAAGATGAATGGCTATATAAATACTTTAAGTTAATAAATAAAACTTATGATGTATTTCTCAGTCTGGAAATGCAGTATATGAGGAAAGGCTTTTTCCTTTGATCTATTATTTGTTCCAGGTGCTCACCCATATTGAAGATGGTGAAGTGGTTAGTGGGAGGTTAATTTCAGAAGTTGCCCCAATATAGCAATATAGAAAATAATTTTATGCTCCCATACTATGCTCCTTTTAATAATAGTAATAGCATAATTTTTAATCTTCTATTGTTCTTTTTTAATTTATATTGTTCCATACATTTTACATAATATCTTAATATATGTTTTTATTAATTGCTTTATTATTGTTTTATTTACTGATTTTATCAAAGGAGATTTGTGAATTAGATTATGCATAGGTTTGTAAGAACAGAAAGGTACACAGAATGCTGTTGGTGTAAACTAGATATAATGTATTTCCTTTTCTTTTTCTTATCTCATGCCATTAATTTTCTGGCTAATTACTTTGCAGTCCTTTTCTGCACTTTGTATAACCTTGGAATATGTATGTATATAAGTGTAATGTTTATTTTTTAAAATATGTAGTGGTATACAAATCATTAAAAATATACATTCATGTATATTTTACATTTAATAAGTTACAATTATAAACAAGTGGGAATAACAACTTTCTACACTTTCATTCCTGGAAATACTAAAAGGATACAGTTTAGTTTTCCCAATTCTATTTGCTACTTCATTTTAGTGGGAATAACAAATTTATTTAAGATGGCTGAAATGAAGTAACAGATAGAATGGCCAAAACTCAACTCTACCCTGTAGTATCTCCAGGAATAAAAGTATCGAAGTTGTTGGTAAATTGGTGACATTTCTGTCTTAAGATATTTGTACTAATGTAAAATAGGTAGACTTTAGTGTATAATTAAATCATTTTTAAAACACATATTTATATTTCAACTTGCCATAATTTTAAAAAAAACTGACACTGAAAGCTATTTTAAAAGCAAAAGGTTTTTTTCTCATACTAGTTAAGTAAGTTTGTTGATGTTCCCTGTTTAGAGGATTGCTAAGATAGTTTTATTTCAACAGGCTGTAATTTAATTTCATGTATTAATGAAATGCTTAATTTGTGGGGGAAATTCATATTATGAATTAGAATGAATATCACATATTTAAAATATAGATGTCACTCTCTGCAGCAAGAACTACATTTTGCATACAGTATTTAAAATTAATGTATTTATTCGTTATTCCCACTTGTTTAGATTGCAACTTTTTGATTCCTCAATGAAGAGGACCTTCACAGTTGAAACATTCTGAAGTTATTTCATAACTAATTAGTAAATAATATCTGTTACAATTCCGCCTTGGCAATCTAATCTCTTCTGTATGTCTAGTTTAACTCCCAAAAGCCTTGGCTGGAAGGTTCAATAGTTGGAGATGTTGAGAGATTTTACTCACCATCAACTGGTCATTGAAAGGGCCTCTACTCCTGATGTGGGATGGGAAGGGAGCAGGAGAAGAGAAAGATATAATTTTGCAAAATGTCATAATTTTCAATGTAGGAAGGACTTTACTAGAGCTATCCTTTTTTTATTTCCAATCACAATGTTTTTGCAAAGCATGTAAATGGAACTTCTCCAAGTCAGTTCCTATCCATGTACTGCTTTCGTGTTTGTGAAAACAGAAATACAGGCATAATAAGATGTCTAGGAATTTAACTAAGCTTAGAAGTCAAACAGCAGTTTTTCTTGGGAGCTGTCCAGCACCTGAAAAGAAACATTGATTTGCACTATTGAAAAAGAGAAACAAGTCTTGCTGGACCAGCCCTATAACATATTGAATCCAGATATATTTTTTAATGGTAGCATGCCAGTTTTGCTAATAGGAAACATGGAGAATATAGACAATAGGCTCACTCCAAAACCTATGTGTTAAGTTTTATTGGCTCTATTTACATATTATGCTTAATACTATTCTCTTAATCCACTATCTTCCAGAATTAGACAGAGTGTAATTTTTATTCCAACCCCAAGCTTTGCTTTCCCTCTCTCTCTCCCCCTCCTTCCCTCCCTCCCCCCCCCCTCTCTCTTGTGAACTGCTATTTTTTGGCTTGCACTAACCCAAACTTCATTTAATCTGCTCTTGCCTATAACCTCACCACCTGTTGTTTCTTTTTAAAATAGCTTTTGATTTAGAATTATAGGGTTGGAAGGGCCCTTGGAAGTCTTCTAGTCCAACCTCACTGCCCAGAGGAGGAATCCTCATTTCACCAGAGACAAAAGGATGTTGAATTTTTGTTTGAAAGCCTCTTGTGACAAAGCACCACTACTCCTACAGACGGGCTGTTTCATTGCTTAATAACTGTAATGATCAGGAAATTCCTCCATATTTCATATTCAGATCTTCCTTAGTAAACATGCTATCTGTTGGATTTTGTCTTACATTTGGAAACTAGGAGAATAAATCCATATCCTCCTCTTTGTGACTTCCTGTAGGAAAATAAGAAAGCTGGATCATTCTCTGGGGCTTCTTAGCATTATACCCAAATGGAACTCTGAATTGTTCCTTTCCTAAGATGTCAGAACCATTATAAATGGTTAAATGAAGAGTTGATGTTAGAGCCATTATAAATGGTTAAATGAAGAATTTATAGTTTTAGCTTGTTGGAAACGAAACGAGGCAGAGTTCCTAGTTTATACACAATGCTAAGAAAGATACATATAAAGCTGTTTGGATAAGTTTTGCTGCCCCTATAGGAAGGAGAAGCTAAGTGGAAACACAGAAACAGCAAATAACTGTTCATCAATAGTTCACTATGAAAAATAACAGTTTTTAAAAATAAAATGTCCAAACATGTCCTTTTGGGGCTGAGATTGGCTGCAATTTTCTTGCTCTCAAATCTATCCCACTGCACATGATTTGAGGTCTTCCATCCCTCTTTCGCAGTCCAGAGCTAATTTTTCCCCAGTAAAAATTAAAGGCAGCATTTAAGACTGGGCAAGATCTGCATGAAGCAGAGTAAAGCAGTCAAAAATCAAAAGTAAGTGCTTTTAATAAAATATGTAACTTTTGTATAATTTAATCATTTTCAAATTGGAAAAAGATGAGTGCCAGTGGCATGCATGGATAAAATGAATTCCAGTTTAATTGTCTGTAAGAATCATTCAAGGTGTAGTATTTGAGATCTAGCCACAAAGGGTCAATCAGTATGTGTGCACATAAGAGAGAGGAAAAGGGAGAGAGACACAGAACACAAGAAACCCAGAAATAAGCATCTCAGCCATCTCCTAATAACAGCTCTGCCAGGATGAAAGAGACTTAAGATCCATCTTCTTATTGCAGCAATTGCCCAGGAACTCCTATGTATATTTCAATAGATTTTAATTTGATTATTCAGCCAATTAATGTTTAAATAATCAGAGGCTGAACAGCAGTCAAGAGATTGTTATTTAACTATACACACAATGCTCCTCCACATGCAGGTTTGCCCAAATGATACTAAATGTAAATTAAATTAGCCTTTAGTAATCTGACAGGTTTTAAAGGTTTATTTTTCTGTCCTAGATTCTAGCACTTCTATAGATACTTTTGCTCTCGATATTTATGAGGTGGGTTGGGCTGAGAAAGAATGTCTGGCTAACAGTTAGCCATCTGACCTCTGTGCCTAAGGGAGATAAAAAGAACTTTTTTTCAAGTTCTGAGTCTTTTTTTTTTTTAATTTACATTTATATTCCGCCTTTCTCCGGAGACTCAGGGCGGCTTACAGTCTATGGAGCACCATGCTAAGTTTTGTCAATAAAAGCACATATACCTGAGAATAAGCTACCAAATATTGAGAAGCTTCACAATATCTGGCAGAAAACACTGTTTGAAATGCTGGCGTAAAGGAGATGTGTGGAGATGTGATAACACAAGGTTTGCAAATGGCTGCTTTGACATTAAAATATATTGCATGAAGTAGCAATGAAATGAAACATGAGCCCTTTACTGACTTTAACATATCTGTTAGTGAAGTGTTGCTTTTTACATTATGTGTTTTAGAAAGAAATTGCATCTTTGTTCAATTCCTATGTTTGGAATGTATTTATTTGCATATTTTCCTGGATTGTCAGCTACTGGTTTTCAAACAAATAAAACCCAGCTATTCATTCTATCAGCTCGAACCTGTAACAGAATTTCTAAAAAAATAACCACAGTCGGTGAACACAAAATGTCCCTATTTCAAAAGCTGACTCCCCCACATAATTGAGCCTGTTTCCTTCCCATCTATAGTTTCATATGTATTGATCTGCAATACATTTTGCATTATTTTACAAAACTAAATCAGTTAATGAATGTGAAATGTTCTGCATGATTTAAAACAACAGGAATAGGCAACATGTAACCTCAAGCAATATTTGCCCCTTGATTAATTTCCAATACTTCCATAAATGATAGCTGCACACTAGTGACATAAAATAAAATTTAAAAAATAGTGGCCCCACACATGCTTGGTTGTAGCCCAATCTTCTGGCATTTTAATCCTGAAGGATGTTCCCTTAAATCTATTGTTATTCTATGTTTCTGGATAACAATTTAGGAAGATAGATTTAGAAGATATTATGTAAATCAATGATGCAACTGCCTTTGGATTATTTTGTGCAGTTCTGGTTGCTGCATCTCAAAAAGGTTATGGTGGAGCTACAGAAGTTTCAAAGGAGGGCAACTAAGATGATCAACAGGCTAGAGCAGCTACCCTTTAAAGAAAGGTTGGTACATTTGTGGCTTTTTAGTCCAGAAAATTATAGCGGATATGACTGAGGAGTATAAAATTATCCTTGGTATGGATAAAATTATCCTTGGTATGGATAAAAGAGAAGTTATTTTCCTCTTCCTAAAATATTACAATGAGGGATCACCTAATAAACTTGAATCCAGGAAGAATCAAGACAGAAAAATGAAAGTATTTTCAAAACAGCATATAATTCAGCTTTGGAATTCACTACCATGAGATTGGTGGTGCTTACCACATCTTGGTAACTGGTGAAAATCATGAAGATTGATGGATATTAGCCTTGATGATAGTGCGACTGCCTCTGAAGGCCATCTGCTGGGCTTCCTTGTGCAATTGGTGGGCCCCTATGAGAACAGACTACTATACATGAGCCATGGATCCAATCTTGCAGGGCACTCTTATGTTTATATGCTATGAGAGAATCTTTCAAAAGGGCCAATATGATATACTGTAGTTGGTGAGATGGGATGGATTGAGAAAATCCCAATCTACTCTTAGGTTTGGATGCTCAGCAGTTCCTTTTGGACTTCTTACCCTTTAAATCAACATAATCTCCTGAAGGCATTTTTTTTAAATAGGATTAAAATTAAAGAAAGGAGTGTTAGGTATACTTTCATTTTGCCATTTCATAAAGAGACAGAAAATTTATTGACTGAGGATATTTTGTACAACTCCTTCTCCTTTCCCAAGGCAGTCCTTCTTTTTTACACAATGCTTCCACCGAGTGATATATCAGAAGGCATTTAGTGTAAACTTCTACACTACGAGTGTAAAATCTTTTAGTAGCTGGGACATCTAAAGAGAAACATTTTTGGGGAGCCAGGGACCACAAAGGGAAGGACTATGAAATAATAAATAGAGGTGATAGGTCAGGATTTGTTATTTATTCTGGGGAAAGATCTTCAGTTGTCTAGGCGTGTTAAATATCTGAGGGATACAGTTATTTTATTTTGAATGTATATTTCCTTCCAAAAATCAGCAATAATTTGGAGCACTTTTGCCTGGTAGTTGATTTACGTGTTTCAGTGACATAATCTCTTGGGTCTCCAAGAATTTAATTCAGGTGGTTTGTAGATGTAAACATCTATCTCATTCAGGTAGGATGTACTGCCCACCAAGCTGCCCAAAGTGGTGGATGCTTTTCATTGTAAGGGACATTTTAGCATCATAAAAAAATAGATGATTGAGTCCAATTCTTTCCACTGCACATTTCAAAGTGAGGTAGCAGTACCTATCAATTGTCAAATCCTTATTTCTTCAGGCTCAAGAAGAGCAGAGAAATACAAGATTTGCAAGGGGGAAACAGCCATTCCTACACAGGGCTGTTTTTCAAGCCTCCTTAGGTAGTACAGAACAATGGACTGAAGTTGCAGTTGGAAGTGGGTGTGGACAGAACGAAAGAGCCCACCTGTATCATCCCTCTCTGGACAGCACAGTAGATCATGTTTTCACTTTCTCCCTTGAGAGGGGGAAAGTGCTGCCACTGTTGCACAGGCTCACCCTGCCTTTTGTTCTCTTTGGAAGGAACTGGGTTGCTCACCTGCCTAATCCTTCCGCAGTAGTCTTATCTGATGGAACATTCACTCTCTTCCAGTGAGAGGAGACAGGGCAGGAAAGCAGAAAAAGGTGTCTAGTACAGAGAGGGAACCAGTGTAGGGTCCCCCACATCACTCATGGAATGGGTGTAAATTCAGTGGAGACGAACAGGGATGGGGGGTTAGTCAGGAAGGGAGCAGAAGTGGGCTGGCAGAGATCTTATCTTGGATGCTCCCTGTCTTGATTGTTCTCAGAGGTGGCAGGGTGGTTGTGTGGTTTGGGGCGGCGTCTCTTACGAAAGGGCAGAGGAAGAGAGGAGGACCCATTGCGCTTCCTCTTTGAAGCACCTCCACTCCGCTCCAATAGGCGTCTTTCCCTTAAAGATGAGAAGAGGCGGCGAGGCATCCCTCGTTTAACGTCACCTGCTGATCGGCCCTGAAATACGGACAGAATTAATCTCTGGGGGAGGGCGTGGAGCAAAAAAAGCGTTATTTGAAAGTATCTGAGTCTTCTCAGCTCCCCATCCCACCCGGAAATTCTCCCCGAGCAAGGAAGCTGCAGAGCCGCCCGTAGGCTATGATGAGCGGCACGCAGCCTGCCTGCCACATGGCCCACTCCAGTTAGCGCGCTGCCGCCGCCGCTGCGAGGAAGCGAGCCGGGGCCAGCGCCCGCTTGCTTACTCCCCCATAGGCTGGTCCGCTGCATTGCATAGGGGCGCCGGTGATTTGCTGTTGGGAGACTGCAGATTTGCATAGTGCTCGCTTCGCCTTCGCTGCCAGCTAGCATGGCTTGCTCCTCGCTCACTCTCGCCCGCCCCCCTCGCCGCGGTGGCTCCGCTCAGACGCGTGCAATGGATTCTCCCTGCAAAGCTCCGCTCGCCGCCTCCTGCCCACCGCCGTCGTCGCCGTCGCCGTCTTCCTCTTCGCCCTCGTTGCGCTGGCAATAGGCGGAGAGCAAAGGAGAGAGAAGGCTCGCCCGGGGAGCTGCGCGCGTTCTCGGCGCGCCTTGAAAGAAGCGCTTGCCGCTCGCTCCGCTGGATGGATCCCCGCCTGCAACGGTTGCTTTTCTTTGGGAATTGGGCGCCCCGTTCCCACCTTGGCTGGCCGTTCCCGGCGGGAGGATCGCCCGTTTTGTGGATTATGGAGGAGAGTCCCCTGAACGCTGCTTGACGGCGGAGGTAGCCGCACGGAGAAGCACTGGAGTCTCCTCGGGGCCGTCCCGCCGCGTTTTCTCTACGGGAATTTGGCGCTTCTCGGCCGCCCTGGACTATGTTCGGGCCTCTTTGGGGCAAGAAGAGACCCGGGGCGAGGGATCGGCGCCCAGCAGAAGCGCCCACAATGACGAACCGCTTAGTGCGGTGAGCCGCCCGCCTGCGCTTTCCTCGCCCAAAGTTTGCCTCGCTCCTGACGGGGTGGGGTGGGGGTGCCCCCGCCCCGCCATGCCCCAGCGGATGAGAGAGCTCGTGCTGTCCGAGCCAGTTCAGTCCCGTGGCCAGCTGGCCGTGCTCTGGATACTCCCATTGACTCTCAGTGGCTTCCTCGGGGTGGCTTGGGGTGCCTCCAGTTTGGGGGCGCCGCATATCCACCATTTCCATGGCAGCAACAGCAAGCACCCTTCAGTGCCTATCGCGATCTACAGGTCCCCGGCTTCCTTACGAGGCGGACACGGTGGGTCCCGGATGGCTCGGCTGGAGGGGACGTTGGGGTCATGTGGCAGTGGGGAGCTCCCCATTCTAATGACAGAAAATGGGGGTGGCACACTTACACGTGGCGGCGGGGAGCGGGTGGATTCTGAGCCAGGGAATACGCCTAAACTGAAGGAGAGTCGAGGGAGCCTCGAGAGGTGCGCGATTGAAAGCGTTGCAGGGATCGCTCTGGCTCCCCCCCCCCCTTAGGTTTGGTGGGTTAGGAGGGAATGGTGGGGAAGAACGGACAACAAGGAGGCGAAGAAGGGCTCAGCGTTCCATTAAATCTAAGCCCGGAGGGGGCAGTTTTTTTTCTTGGAAAGGCAGGGCGGTCCCCGGCATTTTGGCTACCTGGGGGATGATTGACGTTGAACCCCGGGCTGTCCCAAGGCTTTGTGGTTGTATGCGCGGGGACGGTGGTGGCAATCGCCGGGTGCTGAAAGAAAGGCGCAAAAGACTGGAAGGGAGGGTGAAGATGCAGTTTAGCGGAGCCTGAGACAGCCGCCGGGACTAGGACGGTAGAAGCCACCGCTACACCTGAGGGGAAGAAAAGACACACCCCCTCGGCAGAGGCGGGGAAGGGACGGAACTGCAGCCTCTTGCCTAGGAGAAGATTGTTTTAGCCCAGTTTTCTGGTCTCTCCCCACCTTCCACTCAGCTCAAAGCGATGACTATAAAAGAAGCTGGGTGGCGCTGGAAGAAAATCCGCCCCCCCCCCTTCGCCGCCGCTGCTTCATTATTCTTATTATTATTGTGGCTCATCCTGAGATACAATGCTGCCTTCCTTTGCCAGCTCTCCCTTATTTCTTTCTCCCTCTTTCCTATTAATGGGGTCAGATTCTGGAAGAGCAGAAATGTGCAGCTGGTGATCTTGGCTTCAGGGCAAAACTCTTTCATTTGAAGTCTGCCATTCTTCCAGGATGAGAGTGTTGCAGTCTGGAAGTGTATGTGAGGGGCATCGGTTATGATTTGCCCCACGACCACCTGAGAGAACCATATTGCGCCAGGACATAATTGCAGGAAGCCAGCTTGCTTTTTTATGACCCCTGCTTTGTGTTTCCTCTCTCATTATTCTAATCTAGAGGTGTGTGTGTTAACAGCGGATCAGAAAGAAAAATATATATTGTTTTTGCTTAATAGTGGCGTGGGATTTAATGAGCAGCAGTATAACACTTTCTCCCCTCCTTCAGTATTCCTTCTCTCTTGTTGGGAATATCACTTTTGTTACAAGTGTGCCTGTGTGTTTGTGGTGCTATTCTTTTATTGGAGGTCATAATCTTTGTCTTGGTGACAAGAAGAGCAATTCCAGCCTGCTCTGTGCCTCCTATTGTGAAGATATTGGTTCCCAGTGACACGTTAAAGAAATATGGTCTGTGATGTTGGTGATCTATGAATGATCTATTTTATGATTTACACACTTTGCAAGGTGGGCTTGGCAATGATAAATGAGATGTAAGCTTATAGATACATAGGCAGTGTTTCCTGGCGTTCCAGATGCTCACTCCCCCCCCCCCCCCGTTTCTGCAGTGTTTTGTTTGAATGTAAGTGAAGCTCATGTATGGCACATATATTGCAAGATGCCCAGATGGCCTTGCTAAACACAGAAGGTGTGTGTGTGAGGTTTCTGGGTGTTTTCTAAAGATAATGGTGAAGAAGCTGCCTATATTTCCTGACCTCTATATCCTCTATATCCAGTTGTCAAGAGGTGGACTTGTGGATTGTGAGATCCCTTGGCAGGGGGGAAAAACCTTGCTTACTACAAAATAGTCCTCAACAGAAAGTCACACCATATTTTCTATTGCTGCCTGTTTATTTGTGTCATGTTAGAGAGCGAACATCCTTTGCTCTCTAGATGTGACCCGTTAACATGATTGTACATCTCTCTCTGTTTGGGAAGGCAAAGTACAAATAAAATTAATTCCCCTCCCTTCCCTTTTTCCTCTGGTCCCATTTTCTTTTATGCTACAGGAGTTCTTATTTGTTCCCTGAAAACAGTTTCCATGAAGCCAGTTTTCCTAAGTGCAAATAGACAATTGATGGCCAAGCATATAATGTCTCTCTGGATTGGTTGATGTCTGTACTGCAACACAGCTGTTATTGAAGAATCTTCTGATAATTAGACTGCTTCTAATTAATTATCTTGGGCTGATGAGCTAAACCTAAGGTTGTCTAATTAGATAAAGGGCCCAACCCCCTAGGAGTAAACACCTCATGGTTCAAAGCAGCTGTAATAGCCTTGATGTTTGACTTTGTGTGTGTGAGAGAGAGAGAGAGAGAGAGCGAGAGAGAGAGAGAGAGTGAGAGAGATGGGGGAGGGAGAAAGCTTGAGATAGTCAGAAAATGGAAAATAAAAAGAGTCAATGAGGTCCTTTGCTGGGAATGGTTTTTGAGTTAAGAATTTGTAAGACTGAAGAATAATTGGAACATCTGGGTTCATATATCTGTGTATGTGTAGCCAAATGAATAAGACAGAAAAAGGATGTTTGTGTAAAATGTCTGTGATAGAGAGCACACACGCACACACACACACACACACACACACACACCCTTCTTTATCTCCATGTTCATTTAAGGATATTAATTCACTGAGGTGGTCTAATGTAATCCATTGGCAGAATGGAAGGTGTCTAGAACAAATGTCTTGTGTTTTAAACATGGTTTTGCTTTCATTGGAGAGCACTTGGTATGCTGTTATAGCTTCATCCTTCTTCATTTTCGCATCCCGCTCTGCTTCATTTCCACTATCATGTGGTGTCATTCACAAGCTTTGCAAGGTACTGAAGCGATCTTGAGGGAAGCCATTGCATCCTTGCATAAGTGACCCACTTGCAGGAGAAAGATTCCTTCATACATACTAAAGGTAACTGTGATGTATACCCTCAACAGGAGAGTTCACTTGAATTTGGTGAGGCTAATCAGCACTTGTAAATATTGAATAATACCCAAAACAATACCTTGGAAAAATATTCCTTTCTTTGGATGATGCGTTTTGAATTTTCACTGTCATAATGATCAGTCATTTTCCTTGTGTTAATTTTATAAGTGCCTGAAAAAAGAATTGGCCTAAATCCAACAGAGAAAGGAGAGGGGGGGAAGAGGAAGAAACTCCCTTAACCAGACTAGCATTCTGTTCCCGGCCTTTTCTAGGATTCTGCTTGTTCTTCATCACATATGCCTACATGGCAAGATATTAAGAACTAAAGGCTTTGTGTAGTTTCAGTTATTACACATTTGGTTAAAAAAAAAATTGGAGGGGGATCCATTAAGAATTTCCTGGAATAAAATTTAAAGGGGGTGAGATTGAAGGCAATGAGAACAACAGTCCAGGAAGCCTGTCGGGTTATGTTTCTCAGGCAGTGCTTTCAGTTATTTATATGCATTTGCCTTGGATTCATTTATACTATATGGGAAAGAAAATGGTGATGAGGAAAAGATTTGTGCTGTAGCTTCCACCTTTGCTTTAAAAAAAAGTTCTATAGTAGTATTTTAGGGTAGAGGTGACGGGATTATTGGAAATTACTTTGTTGCATGATGTCATAGACAATACCCAGCAGAAATCCACCTGTAATCTATCACTATTTTTATTGCTTTTTTTTACATACTTCCAAACGATACCACTTTCAAGCATGAATTAAAGAGGAATTTCCTAAGCTGACTTTGTAATTAATAAGGGCCAGTAAATAATTGATTAGAGTTACTTGTGGACAGGGAAAAGAGTGATTCAGCCTGGAGATGCTGCTGCATTTCATATTTCTTTTCCCCAAACATGTACACATCTTTATATTAAAACTGCAAATTTCATGTGCAGTCAGAATTCAAAAAATACATACAATGCAGCTCTTTGAATAAAACATTTCAGCTGACATCTGCATATCTGAGTCTGATTGAGTTAAATTGTAAGGGGAATGCAAAAATATGATTTGCATTCTTTATTTTTATTCTTTAAAAAAAATGGTTCTGTTATAATATATGGCCTTATTAATTCTGTGTTCTTTATTCTGTATTTTGATATGGCCTAATGGCTGGTCAACAATAAACAATTGTCCCATTGTTGTCCCAAACATGTGTTCAGCCTCTTAATACAATCTGCTTTCCTGATGAAAGATGCAGATTTCTTTTGCACATCTCAGTGCAATTTTCCAATGTAATCTCTCCCTCAGTGTTTTGGATGAAATTTGAAGGAGCACTAGATAGAAAAAGGAAAAGCTTTTGGAAGCTTTTTATGATCTTCATTTACTAATATTTGTGCAAGAAGTCTCCCCATTTTGTACAAGCTTCACTGGAGCAGAAATTTCTGGCTGATCATGGTCCTGCAGTGTACATTAGTGCAGCTGCCAAAGGCATGATTTGGGAGAGACTCAGATACTTTACTTTCCTCATGTGCTTAGTGCTTTCTTTCTTTAGTAGCTCTTACCTTATAGATAAAATGTAGGTCTGACTGCTGGTGGACATGCATAGTGGCTGAAACAATATTTATGCTCTATATCTAAGATATATTTAAACAAAACAAAAACATTTTTATAATGCCTGCATAAAACATTGTGCTTTGTGTGCAGAATATCATGAAATATCTATGAACTTTTTATGTTCTGTTAAAAAGGGACAAGTTGAATGGGAAAAAAAATTACTGGGAAACAAGTATCTCATATAAGTTCAAAACTTTATTCCTGTGGGACTCTGCCAAGTAACAAACCTGGATTATTTCAGTGTAAAGTCTGAAGAGATGTGTAGTGTTTTGTGAAAAAGTCTGCATTATTAAGGCCAATCTTCAGTAAGCTATTCCAAAAACATTTCAACTTGCTTATAAGAACTTTGCGAAACTTTCAATTAGATTATTCAAGAATATCTGTAGTAACAGAACCTTTGATTGATTATGTACCATCAAGTTGGTGTTAACTCTTAGCAACCGTATGGATAGATTTCCTTCTTGCTACTGGTTGTCCTCTTCTCTTTCCTTCCACTTCTCTCAGTAGTAAGTATGTTATACATAGAGCTAAATATTCACAAAATGTGTCCAAAATATAACAATTTGAGTCTGATCCTTTATGCCTAGACGGATCCATTTGTTTGTTGTTTTAGCTGTCCATGCTAGTCTCAGAGGTCTTCACCAATATTATTGCTCAAATGTGTCAGTACTCTTTCTATTATGTTTCTTCAAAATCCATCTTTCCCTTGCTTAGAATGTCCAACTTTCCCTTCCTTGGAGTATCACAGAGAATAACATTGTTTGCTCTTCTTTGTAGATATAGACCTATCATGGCATCTGAATAACTTCTCTAAGCCTTCAAGGCTTCTCTACTAATTGTTAGTTTGGTGTACTTCTTGATTACTTATTCATTTGCTGTTGATGGTTGATCATAAAAAACATAAACTGCCTACTACTTTATATATTAATTGTGTAAGGCTGGCATTTTTAAGACTGGTAGTTACAGTATATCTGTTGCTATTAGTTTAGTGTCCTTTAATTTTAGTCCTTTTTTTCTCCTGTACTCTTTGATTTAATTATTAGAACTTGTAATACTTTGCATTTTCAGCAATCAGTGTTGCATCTTTGGCATAGTACAAGTTATTGATGTTTCTTCTTCCAAATTTAAAACCACATACTCATCTTCTTCCAATCTAGTTTCTTTTAATATATCTTCAGTATATAGGTTGAATAAATAAGGAGAGATTATATAACCATTTCTCGTTCCTTTTCCAAACTGGAACCAGGCTCTTTTGCCATGTTCAATTTATATTGTATATCTTGATTTGCATGTGGGTTTTGCATTGTACATCTCACAGCTTGACAATAATAGAAGGGCAAGATCCTAATCTTGCATGCTTTTCCTGATTTTTCTTTTTTTGTAAACTCTGTACTTCTGTACTTCTACTGAATTAAACTACTCTCTGTTAGGTGAAGTCACTTGCAATGGGACAACATAATGTAACATACATTTTACAATTTTACCGATTGCCACTCCTTGTGCTGCCTATAACATGTCACTGAAAAGTGGCACTATTCAATTTTGAGAATATGCTACTGTTTTTAAGCACTGGTTTTCTATTTTAGCTTGAATGTTACCTTCTTTCAGTTGCTTTTATCTTTAGCTTGGACGTTGTTTCAGTAGGTCATTGGAAAGTGGGGAAAATATCCACCTTCAGGGCACTGAAGCAGAACTTGAGAGGACACAGCTTCTCCAGGCTGCTTTAATATAAGGTAAAATAAAAGAAAATATAAGGTAAAATAAAAGAATAAAAGGAGGAAAGTAGGGCAGAAGTAGCCCAAAGAAGAGGGAGATAGATTCTGCCCTGATTGTGCAACTATCTAGAGTAGAACTCCATAGAGAAACTGATTAGCTGCTGGGCAGCAACTTTCTTATTCCACAGGGAAGAAGGAAAATGATTGAAAGTGACAATAGAGATAGGCAAACTAGCAAATAAGCAATAAAAGACGAGTACAGCATGCCTCATTATTTTCGGGACATGGCAATGTATATTAGGGTAAATATGTATTTCTTTACCTGCTTGTTAAGGAAGAGGTGTATTTCAGAATACTGTTAAAGTAGATTACTATAAACATGGTCAGGATTTTCAACAGATGAAATAAAAGTCTGCTGAACTATGTTTTGGCTTGTGGGAAGCCTGGAGAAAAGTTCATTTTAAAAGTGGAAGTGATGGAAAGTGATGGACATATAATTAATGGGTACTTCCACAACACACCCTTGATCATATCCACTGTTGGTCAACTGACTTTGCTTCCAAGATAAGGAGTGGCAAAGCACAACAGAATTTAGAAGAAATCTTACTTTTGCATTGTTCTTTGATTTTTTTTAAACATCCTAGTCTAGCCTACAACTTTGTTACTTCCTGGTAATCTCCCATCCAACTTTGCTTTGGTTCCAATCCCAAACTAATAGTAGGCTACATAAAAGACAATATAGGGTCTAAATATGTTCAGTGAATGAGTTCCTCCCTTTTAGTTCTTAGGTCTATATCTAAAGAAGTTAATTTGGAACTGAAAAAAGAGGAGCAGCCCTGAGATATAATGGCTGATCCGTGATGGGCATTATGTGTGTCCCATTCCCTTTTAGACACTGTACTGCTTGAAGCATGAAAGAATTGTTGAGATTGTTCTCTACTTTCAAATAGTTTAAATGACAAAAAAAGAGAGATAGACATTTTATTAATAGAATATGGACAGGCTAGGCCTTAGATGAAAATGAAATCATAGCTGACAGATTCTATCTCTATGAATATCATTTAAAAAGGAGCTTCTACATGTCCTAGAGGAAGCATCTTTCATTGTCCATCTGCAGAGAGGAGTCTGTGTCTTTTGGTAACAGCTGCTCTTATGATTTCCATTTTTTCCTTAGAATAAGTAGCAGTCATAGCCTCAAAATAGAAGAGTAAGATCATAGAAAGAGAAATCAAATAAATATTTGGATTTCTGTGTTGTTATAAGATCTGAAACAAAATCTTGCAATCCCCAGATCATACAGTGAAATCTTATAAAAAAGCTTAATACTGATTATGATGCCATTTGTAGTTTGTAATAGAGACTAAATTTGTTGGGAAGGACAAGGCACAATTTTAAAAAGAGATAGCTTGACTATATCCTATTTCAGTAATTTTAAGAAGTTGATTATTATTCCAACACTGATTTATTTTTAACTCAGTTTGACCCAAGGATTTAAATCTGATGAAAATTTGAAGTGATATTTCCTAATACATAACTTGAATGTTGATTTTGAAACTGGAATCTGTGACAGTAAAAGTCTTGGCAAAATATTTACTCTCCTCATGGTAACCTTTTACAGATTTGAAAATTACTTCTTATATCTTATTTTATTATTTTCTTTATCATAAAATTCCACTAGACTTCAGGTGCTGGAATACATGAATCATTGGCTGAGTTTGATAGATTATATTTTATCTCTTAGATTTTCCTGTTTTGGTATCATTATGAAGAAGAACAAACAGTTGTATTTGGGAAGATGGACTAGCTAAGTGGTAATTTTAAGTGGCCTTGGTTGATCTTGAAAAGATAATCAGAATTTGGCTTTAGTATTTGGATGGGAAATCACATTGTAGGCTAGAGTAGGAAATCTTCCTCCTCCCCCGCTTTCAAAGAAGGCTGTGGCAAACAGTTTCCATACTGTTACTAAAAAAATAAACCATCCTGAAATAGATTACTTTTAGACAGAAGGAAGTAGAAACATCACATGGATTTAGGAAACTGTTGCTGTAGAATTAAGAGCGGTAACACTTTCAGAGAAATTTTGTAAGTTTTACAGTAGATTAGGACCAAATCCTGATTCACAGATCTGAATTACCAAATAAAAGTAAAATTCATCGGGGTGTGAGATATAAAATGCATATATAGCCTCTCAGTTTTGTTTGTTATAGTTTAGATTGTTTACGACTTCTAAAATTATTACCACACACATAAAAAGGGCCAGAGAAAAGAGGAGGAAGTTCAAGCACTGTCAGAATCAAAGAACCATGTGACACACAAATTACTTGAAAAAAGCCTACAATACAACCTTCCACAATTTATGTTAAAAAGTAATACATGAACTAGCCATACATTTTGAAAGACCTCACATTTAGAAATATATTTATTTTATTTAGCTAACATATGGAAGTGAACTGACTGGATTCACATCTCCCAAACTAATGTGTAATTCAGAATAGTTTTCTTGCTGATTCTGCACTTTCTCAAATTTTATTATTCTGGGTTTTTTATTTTAAAATGGACCACAATGCATATAAAATCCATATTTTACAATAACATGTATAAAATGTGTATGCTGCTATAAAATCCTTATAAAAGATATATTCTGCTATAAAATACACATTACCATAAAAGTGCTTAAAATGTGTATGAATGTAGCGCCTGTTAACAAAAAATAATAATAAAAGTTTGATCTATTTGTGTCACAATAGAATACAGTGAACTACTACCATATTTGCTGAAAAGTAGGTTTGTATTTTATCTCTGAAAATATATCTGTGGGGTGGTAATGGTGGTAGAATACGTATTAATAAGAACAGAAAAATGTTGATCAAGAAGAAATGTTGAATAAAATAGAATTCATTACATTACATTAATGATTAACTGTTGCTTATATGAAGCTGCTTGCCTAGTGAACTTAACCCTTTATGTCATACTTAAACAGGGCTAATGCTTTTCAGAAAGCTCATGGATTGCAGATTTATATTTCTGCAATAAAATCCCTTTGTTGGTAGTGTAGAAAAAATATTTAGGGGAATTAGAAAAGGGAAACTATTGCTGTGTGAACATTTTTTAAATAATTATGTTATGTGTAATAGTGAATAAGAATTATGTAGGAGGAACTTATTTGTTGTAGCAGGAAATAGCATGTTTATATAACTTTCTTTCTTTATTGACTGATTTGTTTTAAATAGGATAAAGCACTTGAAATTTTGGTTGGCAGCCTAGAAGGCTAATGTGTAATGTAGAAAGCAGTGGTTAATTGTACATCTGCATTATATATGGCTTATAAATTCAGTTTCATACAGTAGAATCAACTTTCTACTCCTTTATTATTTGTGTCAGAAGCACCTTCAAATTATAAACATATATCTTTCAACACTGAGCAAATAAAATAGATATAAAATAATAATAAAATGTAGCATATGTAAACAGTATGTAAAATAAGTGGAATTAAAACTAAATGATACTTGCCCAGTATTGGGCCATGTCAACAACATTTTCCCTCACCAGCCTAGACATAATCTGTCATAGAGTAGCTGATTGTTAGTATTGAGCAAAATACTGCCCATTCCATTTGAAAGGAAGTAACTCTCTATTTGGATCTCTTCAGCATTGTAGATGGAACTCTAGGAACTGTAATAATTTTTTTATTCCCTGATTGGGGAATTAAGAGGAATAAATCTGCTCATGATTCACTTTAGCAATAAAATATATTTTAAGACATTTAAATAAAATTTTCCAATCCCACCAGGAAATCACTTATATAAGCATTTTGAAAGTCTACGAAGAGAGTCTTTCTCACTATCTCATGAGGCATTGGCTGAGAATCTCTCCTCATGATGGTCCAAAGGAACCATCTATGACTCTCCGGAACAGTTTGAAATTAAGAGACCAAGAGTGGTCTCTTCAGCTATTTTAAAACAGTGCATTCCTTAACTACAAAAATCTTGTCTGCCTATAATGTGATTGAATAATATTTGGATTGGACTAATAATTTCATACTTTGTAAAAGAACAAGCCCTACTTGGAGCAGATGAATGACAGCAGAACCTGAAGACTCAAAAGTCAGCTTAATGAGATAAATGAGTTGAAAAGTGGAGGTGTGAAGTTGAGATAGGAAAAACCTAAACCATACAGGCTATGGATTAACAAGTAAATATTTTGACAATTTGCAATCTTCTTTATTATTCCAAATACTAAACACATCCTGTTGAAGTAAATAATGTATATCTATTGACTTATGGTGTCTGAATGGACAAGTCTGTATAATTTTCTTGGTAAGATTTCAGATGGAATGGGACAACTTGCCACAGCCAACTTATTGTTGCCACAGGACAACTCACCACAAGACAACTCACTGTGGGACAATTTAACAATTCTATTTAATTATTTAAAATAAAAATAATATTTTTGCCATTCACATTCCATTCTGTCCCTCCTTTTGCATCCTTTCTTTAATGTTTAATGATTCTATTCCATCATTTCTTTGATGTTAGTGTCAACTCTTGTCCTGCAGTAAGTAGCGAGTTGACCATGGTGAGTTGTCCCGGAGCAAGTTGGCTGTGATGAATAGTCACAGACTCAATTTCAGAAGTGGCTTGCCATTGCTTGCTTCTTAGATCTGAGACACAGAGACTGGCTGAGGTTCACCCAGCTGCCTTCATATCTCCCCATATCTAGCCTGTTGCCTTAACCACTAGACCACATTGGTTCTCATGTGTAAATTGTTACATGCAAGTAATTTTGGACTATAAAAAAGTGGTTTTTTTTATCTTGTGGAAAGATATAGAAGTTTGAAATACTTCAATCTAGAAATGTACAGTATGTTGCATTTACTTTTATGATAAAGGCAACCTTTTGCTAAGGTTGATTAACAAGTTATTTCAGTATTGCATGACTTCTGTTGATATCAGAATGGAATATTTCAAAGTCAGGATATTTCTATCATGAAACATTTTGTACATTTCAGGAGAAAAAAAATCTAAATGTTGCACATAGACACTGATCACAAAATCCTTCCAGAGTGGGTCCTTTCCCAAATATAGGGGTGGCGAGTATTCATTGTGTTCAGAATTGTGTTAAAATATGCAAATATAGACACACTTTAATTCAGCTTTGAGTTTTAATGAGCACCTTAACAGTATAAGAACAAGCTTTGGAATCAAATTTACTGTTCAGTGTTATTTTGCTAATGTGCTTTTCTGGCTTTGGTTTCTGGGGGAAGAAGATGGGATGATGTATCAAATTGTTTTCTGAATATCTTTGTATTCTTCAGTTAATTCATGTTTTGCAAGGCCTCCCCAATTAAGGAGCATCCCATTAGAATGAAAGAGAAGGGTTTTTTGGCACCAGGATCATGACTTATAAGTCTTCTCCAAAGAGGACTTTTAAGTTACCATGTTTTATATTTCCTTTCTAAAATTTCCGTTCTGCTGTTTCGGTTGTTTTTCATGCCTCCTGCCAAAGTATTGATGTAAGTTGGAATAAAATTAATAATAAAGCAATCTCAGTCAGCAAAATGATTAATTGGATCTGCTCTTAAATATGCATATGAGGTTGTAGGAATAACTTTACTGTTATGTAAACTGTACTGTTAAGTGATTTCCTATTGATAGGCTGCCTTTGATGCTGTCCTGGTCAGGCTGTGAGAGGGTAATCAAAAGTGGAGCATGGCTGGTGGATTTCTGATAAACATCTTTATACATGCCCTTCCACCTCAGTACATTCAGAAACTATCGATTGATTGTGGTTCCTTTCCTGGGTTTGAGTAAAAACAGCTTTTCATTGTCACTTATCTGTAATAGCACTGGGCTCCACCTGGGATAATCATGTATTTCTGTGTTTTTTAAGGAAAAAAATAGCACTAAGATGCTATCTATAAAATGTGTGCTATTGTTTTTTAATCAAGGGCTGCACGTAAGAGGAGAAATTAATTTGCCATACAAAGACATTGGTTAACTGCTGGTTTTTTATTTGCGGAAACTACAAACTCATTTATTTACAGTTTTTGACACAGCCAGGCAGTTTTGATTCTGGCACCCTTCTTAGGGTTTGTTGTAGAGTATGGAATGTGATTGTGCCTCAAGAGATGCATTAAAGGTCTGGTTATTGCCCAGGTGTGATATTGCTTAGAAACTTGGTTGTTATAGTACCTACCTACAATACTTATCTGAGTGCTATGTTACTTAGATAATCCAGCTTTACTGATATATAATACTCACGTATTTACTGATCTATATTTATTTATTAAATTTCTATACCACCCCCTCTCCCAAAAGAAGGACTCGGGGCGGTGTACAGCCAACTAAAAACAAAAACAGTATATACAATTAAAAACAGATTAAAACAATTAAATTAGAGGCCGAATATACAATTAGAAAATATAAAACTAATAAAAATTTAAAATACCAAGTTTTAAAAACCCCAAAAATCGTTATTGGGCCAGGCTGGCCTGTTGAAAAAACAGGGTCTTTACTGCGCGCCGGAAGGTCTGAATGTCAGTAATGGCCCATATCTCTGGGGGAAAATCGTTCCAAAGGGAGGGTATCATATAAATTATGATAAGCCATAATTGGTTTATACATGGGTTATTGAATAAACTATGGTTGTCTGGGATTATCCAGTATGCTAAGATTTAAATAACAATGGTTGAGTTCATATAGCATGCCAAATCAAAAGAATACAAACCACATTTTGACTAGTGCAGCAGCTAAATATGAAGTTGGTCTTACACATGTTAAACCATGGTTTGTTAATTATAATTTATTGAATTGACTGTTACTGGCTGAGTTATGCAACATACTAAATTAAAACCAAACAAATAACATTATAACTTAGTGTGATATGTAAATACAGGTTAGTTTGATATCCATTTTGGAAGGAATGAAGACTATAAACATTTAAACAAATAGAATATAATTTATTTATTACAACTCAAGTTAATGAAGTTTTTAAAATTCATTGGTTAAATTCACACATCCCATTGAATCATAATGTGATCTCCTGGATTAAATATCAGGATGTTTCTATGCAGCCATTGAATTTGGAAGCAATGGTTTGTACTTCATTGCTGTTTGTGTTACTTGTTAAGCTTTTAGTGTCAACCCTGAAGTGAACCTGGCTGAGACCATCTTGGAGGCTTCAGGGTTGCTACATAATGGGGGGGGGGGGGGATAGTTAGATGGCGTTTTGTAGCCAAAACAATAAAATTTTCCTGTGAGAATCAAGGAGGAGTGGCCAGAGGAGGAGTGAAGTAACCAAGCAACCAGCCAGCAACTGGATTGGATAGCATGACCAGTGACTTGGGGGAAAGGGGAAACATTTACTTTTTAATTAGGTGAAAACCATGGGAACTTTCAGAATTGGCTTTCACCAGTTGTGTCATTATGATGTATCCAATAAATTATTCTTTGAGGAATTTGTCTACCTCGGAGTTCTGTTTTCTGTGGGTGCATTACTTGGAATGCTGACATCTAGCAGAATTTGGATCATTCAAAAAGTTCAGCAGCTGGGGCTGGATTGTACTTAAATGGGGGATTACAGGACATTTCAAGGATCTGGACTAAATAGGAAAGATGAAAAAAAAACATCCAATGAAATCACTTCCCTACTGTTACTAAGAAAATTACATGGATCTATCTGTGAAGACACCAAAAATCTCAAAGGAACATTTTGACTTGAAGAAGATTGTAGTTTATGATTTAATAATAATGGGAAAAAAATGCCAGCTTTCTGAGGACTGCAGCATAAGCATTTTGTCCCCTTTCATCTCCATCCTCTTATTTCTCTTTTCCCTATGGTGGCCTAATATTGATCTGAAAATAATAGAGGCTAAAAACTTAGAAGAAGAATGGTTATGGTGTGTTATTCAACTATTGATCCTATTTAGAATGTAAGGTATGTAGGTTATGGAGAAAGTAGTTGATCGGAGAAAGTGAATATACTCTCCCGTCTACAATCCCTCTTTAATGCTTTATGTGGCTCATAATTCCAAATACATATCCTTTTGAGAATGAAAAAGGGAGTTAAGGGTGGCAAAATTCTTCCATTTGTTTAAGAGGATTCCACTGCACATTTGTATTTCATGGTTCTAAACATAGTTCTAAAGCAGTAATAGGAACTAATAAAAGAATGGCAATATTAATACAGAAAATAATGGAACAAATATAATAGGGATAATAAAGCCAGACAGTACAAAATCTGATTATGCAAATATGTTTGTGAAACAAATAAAATGCTCAGAATGACTGGACAAATAAATGGGAATCATTGTGTCAGAGGTTTAGGAAAGACATTACTTTTTGGAGTTGGTCCTATAAGGATCTTAACCAAATTTATATCCAGTTGACTTGATGCAAACTGATCATCTGAGGTGTTCAAGTGGAGAGACAAAGCTGCAAATAGCAACATGCATTGTGATGAACTTTTTATTCTGACATCAAGTTGCAAGTATGAAATGGTTGTGTTTGCTATGCACTGGGAAGGTTGTGTCTCTGGATATATGTCATTGTGATTAGCAGTAGATACTTAATATAAAAATCACCACTGTTGAAGTTGAATATGATTTGAATTTTTTTTCTTCAATCTGTGTGGATTAAAGCTGGACTAAACCATATTTGTGGCACTGGCTTTAATTTGTTTTTGCAACTTTCATTTTATTCTTTATAATTAGTCCCATAAAAGTTGATTCCTGTTTGGTCAACATAACTCTGAGAGATTTACACACTGAGAACTGACACAACAATCTTGGTAAAATTTTCTTAATAGCAATTTAATACCCAGTAGCACACCTACCCAACAGTAAGGACAGACTTAAAGTTTCCTAGTGATATCTGAAATATATTTAGAAGTTAACTGGTGCTGTTGGCTGGTTAACAAGAGAGAAATATTTACTTCCTTGTAAACACTGATTTCCTGTAGTTCATTTTAATTTTGTAGCTACACTCATATAATTTCAAAGATTTTGCCTTCTTTAATGGTTTGAAATACAGTTTTGGGAGATTGCTAGGAAACTTGTGGTTCGAAAATCACATCAGAGGTTTACAGCTGAATTCATACTGATAGAGGCTAGCGCAATATTTGTCAACCATGACAACTTTAAGACATCTGGACTTAAACTCCAACATGCTGGCTGAGGAATTATGGGAATTGAAGTCCAGGCATCTTAAAGTTGTTGTGGTTGACAGATGCTGATCTAGTAGCAAGTGTACACAGTTCTAAAGTCCTGCATCATGGATTTGAGGAGGAGCAATCAGAAGGATCTGGAGAAAACTAATCTGTGGCAGATTTTAGGCAATGCTACTTAGAGAAGATAGTATAGCTGTGATGGCTGAAGGGTTATCAATCAGTACTCGGATTATTAGATAGATTGATTGACAATGGGACTGTCAGTATCAAAACAGGAAAAAGTATAGAATCAGTAAATACTGAGTGTGAGTGGTTAAGCCGTTAGTGTCTGTTTAGGAATTTTCCTGAGACATTAGGCTATCCACTGTGGAAATAAATAAGTCATACAGGTGGCTCTTTGATTTGGTTACCTATGGCCATTGCAATGTTTTTAAAATTCTGTGGTGTGTTTTTTTAAGTGTAACAAAGAAGATTGCCCTTCTGGGAGTTCTGGATATAGTAAGAAATGCATTTTTCACTCATAGCTTGTTGACAGAGAGATTTTTCAAATGTAAAAGTGGTTTGTATTTGGTAACTATTTACAATTTTTTGTATTGTGTGCTTAATTTGATCTCGAGTAAAGTGCCAAATATTTCCCTACCTCTCATTTTGCTCTATTTCATTGTGTTAAGCAAGTGTAGTATTTCATTGTGGGAACTACCAGAAAAAAATAATGTGCTTGATGTAGGAATGAGCAGAGTTACGTATGCAAATAATAGCTTGTCTGTGATATAGCTTTTGTCTCCTCTAGCACCAATTCACTGCTAGTCTATAATTAGGAAGAAAAGAAGAGAAGGAACAGTCAGCAGAGCTGAGTAATATCCCGTATGAATTTCAGATATGATCACAACAGAGCTTTGTAAACACAGGGTTTTATGGTGTGTATAGATTGCATCCAAGCTCATCAACCATGCCTCCAAATTTTAACAATACAGCTCTTTTCCAATGTTTAATAAACTAGAAACTGGATTTTACACATGATAATTTTATGTTGGCTAGAGTAGCACTGCAGAAAAATCCAAACAGGCAAAGTAGCACTTAAAGAGAATGTGGAAAATAAAAGATCAGATTATCAAGGCAGATGCAAACAAAGGAAATGGGAGATTGATTTTGAACCCAAGGAAATCAACCCTAATGGCTGAAAGATTATTTTAATTATTATTATCCCTGCATCTGACCAGTAAGCATTCAGCTCCATCCAGTTGCCCTGACTATAGCCTAAATTAAGGGATTACAGGGTTATAAAAAGGGAGTGTTATTTCTGTTTTATAACAAAGTCTTAGCTGCAGTATATTGAGTATGAATATATGGTCTTTGTCAAGCTTCAGATAAGTTTGTCGAAGTTCTGCCTTGGGAGAGCATGACAACACACATGTGCCCATCACATAATGATGTAACAGGAAGATGATAACCCCAAAGCTGAATTTTCAGATTTGTCCAAGCATTATGCTTTCCAGCTGAATAATTTCATGGCTTCAATAGGAAATCTAAAACTAAAAAAAATCATTATATATAAGTAAATTCAGATATCTGGGAGAATTAGAAATGGAGTAATGAGGCTAACTGCTCTTAAATTAATCCACAGACTCATTTTTAGAACTGATTGTCTGACTGGTATAGATAGGTTAAAATCTTGGGAAGTGTCTTTTTTACTATTCCTAAAATAACATTAAACCTAGGAGTCTCTTACATTGTGGAGAATAGGTATAGAATGGAAGGATTAGCATTTCCTGAAAACTTACTAGATATGAGCTTCTTCAAATGCTCAACTGAAAATACGTTCATGCCACATTTCAATTCTGAAATAACAGATGTAAATGCTAAAATAAACATAAAATATTAGATGTGTATTTTATCATCAGGCCTGAAAAAAGAGACTCTGAGTGTACATATGTGTATGACTTGCTCCATCTGTCTGTGCACCTGTAATTGATTAGAGCTTCTATGATTGAAAAGTTGTCTAGAGTTGTACCATCAAAACTGATCAGTCTTATATTAAAATAAAACAATAGGTAAGTGGGACAATCTTGGAGAATGTGAAGTTTCCATAGTTTTAACTGGTTAATCTAAAGAACTGAGGGAATTGCAGGAAGAAAATAGCAAAAGCAATTATGTAGTAGATAACTGTATGAGATTTCCAGGTCAAATTTGCTTGTTGATTTGAGTAGCTAGGAGATTTACTTCTTGCCAGTTACAGGCAACCTTTGCCCTGCCTTCAGGTTCACAGAAACTGCTTCTGACAAGCAGTTACCTAATGCAGAGAAGAGAAAAATATTGCTGGAGTTGCAAACTAAACATCTAGATATTTGGACTGGGTGATGGGGTTGATTAGAAGATTGATTTCCAAAAGGTTCTGGCACTGAGCAAGTATTTCATCTGGTCTTGAGAACATTAACATAATAGCACTAATAAAGTTGCCCATTATCATTATGCAAGTTCAGGATAGAATTTGGGGACAAGATTTGGGTCAGTTTCAGCCCATTAAATAACAATGATTTTGCATGACTTGCTATGTGTATTATCAACATATGTTAGGAGTCAACAGAATACAAGTTACTGCTGTTAAGGCCAGCCTTAACTTCTGCTCAAAACTGTTGCCTTATGCTTAGAAAGAAAAAAAATCTCTAAGGGCTTGTTTCATTTAATCTCATTATTATTATTAGGACCACAGTTTAGTATATCACAGCAAGAGCTATTCCACACAAGGATTGGAGGTTAGGTCAGAACAGTGTCAACAAAAATGTATCCTTCCTATAAGACAAAATGTCAAAATTTTCATGAATCAGAGTAAACCTGATGTCCTCTAGATGTTTTGGATGACATCTATAGTTCCTTGTCATTAATTGTGCTGGTTGAAGTTAATTTCTTGTTAATAGGATTATGAGATCATAAGATTGAAATAACCCTAGTATTCATATAGCTCAGTTTCTTATTAATTTTAATGTCCCACTAATGAAAAATGTGGACTTTTGCAGTCGACAGATAGAAATTTGTCAATGTTAGATTTTCTAAGTGTCATTCAAGATTTTTGGGTATGGCACCCAATGTGCCAATAACAATTAGATTCATGGCCAGATTATGTCATGATCTTCAATTGTGATCTTCTCCATTTTTTTTATCTTCTATCTATTATATCTTGGACTTGGCATTTTTATCCATCTATCAAGTCCTTCCCAAGAACCTGCAATAGGAAAATGTTGATGTTTTATGGTTTTAAAAGTATCATTGCAAGATGTAAGATGTTCCAAATAAAGCTGCTTTTTGCAATTGACTGATGATTTGTCAATGCCAATAGTATTCAAGTGGTGTTCCATTTATTTTCAGATTGAGTGGTTTGTTGCACAGTCAGCCAGATGTTCAGCCTGGATTTGGCATTTTTATCCACCTATTGAGTCCTTTCTAAAGACCTGGGATAGACGAAGTTTTATGGTGTTAGAGGTATCATTGCAGAATATAAGCTGTTCTGAATAAAGCTGGCTTTTGCAAGTGATTGATGGTGGATTTGTCAATGCTGATGGTTTTTAAGTGGTGCCGCAGTTCTTCTGGGTTTGCACTCAATGATCTTGTTACAACTGGTGCTACCTTTGCTTTCTTTTGCTACAGTCATTCTATTTCTATTGTCAGATCTTTGTATTTTGTTATCTCGTCTAGTTCTTTCTCTTCTGTTCTCTGCTTCCAGATATTGCAATGTCCACTCTCCAGACAGGGTTTTTTTTGTCTTTCCTGTCAACAATTATTAAGATATTATATGGAAGGTGCTTTTCTGTTTATTACTTTTTTTCTATTTTATGATCCCACTGCAGGCAAATGGTATTTTTTGCAGATCTTTCAATGCACCATTGTTGTTACTTTGTTGTGCCATTATTGTAGTCAGTTTGTGTGGTCATCTTGCAAGCAGCTAACAGTGACCCACTGTTTCATCAGTCTTTTGAGAGGTGGCACTTGCTATCTATTACTGTCTTCTCAATTCTGGCTTTGTATGCATATGTTCTTAAGGCTTGGTTTTATATAGCCAGAGTTAGATCTTCTGTTTCTTTCTTCAACTTGCCTGAATGTTAATTGCCTTGATGGTATTTCCTCCATTGAGTTTGGACTTTAAAATCTTCTTCACTTTTTTGATACATTTATTTCTAACCTTTTTCTTGATTTTCTTGTGCTTGATGTTGTCTGCTTGAAGTATACCCAGGTATTTGTAGTGATCGTCTTCATCCAGATTCTTGATGTTATTTCCACAGAGCATCTTAATTCTCTCAGTTTTTCCTCTTTTTCCTCTTTGATTGTGAGGATTGCACCATCCAGTCTAAACTCCATTGCAATATCATGCCTATACATATAGACAGTGTTGAGCAGCAATTCTATTTCAGATGGTGTTTTTCCTTATAGCTTCAAATCATCCATTTAAAGAAGGTGGGGTATCCTGGCAGATGTTTTTGATATTTGATAGCCCTGGCTCAAATTATTCAGTACTGTTTGACAGAGGAATCAGTGTAATGATGAATAGTTGTGGCAATAGCGAATCTATGGCTCCCAACCATTTTGGAAGACTCTTGACAATTAAACAAATTACAATAAAAATTGGTAAAATATAAAATAAGTCTAGTGTGTAATAGATCAGGTAAAATGAAGCAAGAAGTCTCCTTCTCCCTTGCCAAAGGCCTGGGTGAAGAACTAACTTTTCACAACTCTTCTAAAGAATAGCAGATTAGGGACCATCCAAATCTTGGGGGAATATTATTAAAGGCAATAAAACTAAAATTTCTGCCAAGGGGTTTTACAAAAGTAGAGTTTTCTAAAAATATTATAGAATTTATGAATATTTCCAGGTGCATACTTTTTAGCAATATTGTTGCATAATCAACAATGTACTGCTTGCTTCAGAAAGGATACCTCATACACATATATGAGATCTTCTAAAATGATAAATCCACTTATGCACTCAAAAAATGAGCAAAAGCACATATGCAAGCAAATTCATCTAAATTCAAATTAGAGTGATTGAAATCTGAGAATAGCCTGGATTTTCTAACAGAAGTAGACCTTTGAGATCAAAATTGATATTGAAGTAGAGCCAGCTTGATTTTTCTACTCTATGAGCTATTGGCTAGTTTGCATAAGAATTCTGAGAACTTGATGCTTAGCCTGCCTTCTTTCCCTCAGAAAAAGAGTGACAATTGAGCTATGCTTCTGTTGCTTACAGAAACATAGCTTCTCTTTTTTTCCCTCCACATGGCAGTTTGGGAGTTGCTAAGATGATGACACTGACATGTAACATCTCACTATGACTTATAACAACTGGGATAGGAAAGGTCACTTACCTGGGGCTTATTTTCATTTATTTATCATTGTTTAAAATATTTTAAATTGCTCTTCAGCAATAAATAGCATTTTGAAGAAACCCCAAAGCATTTATAGTTTAAGCAATAGTAATTCACAATCACATGTTTAACTTACTCTTGAAACAGGAAATCCAGCCTGTAGATTTCTGTCAAAAAATAGTTCTGAGGCACACAGTAAAGAAAGTTCTGCCTTCTTTTTTGAACTTGCAAATAAGCTGTTACAAATATCAACCATAGACTTTTCTGTCATAAGCATTTATTCCAAACTTTGCCAGAGGCCCCATTTATTGTATTACATCTCTTAAGCATGTTTTATAAATGGACTTACAGTTTATCAGATTCTTGATTTTAATGTCAGGAACATTTCTTTCTCCTCCATATGGCATGTTATAATCCTTCTTACTCCTAATTCAGTTTTTAAGTAAAATATTTTTTTGTTTTTCTTTTTGGATGGGGCAAAAAAGGAAAGAGATTTAGCTGCAAATAATGACAATAGGAACTAGTAAACGGACACTACCACATTCTGAATTTTGTAAACTTGCTTAATTGCAGCAGCACTGACAGTGATTTACTGTGATGTAATATAGTGGCAATCTGCACCTGATGCAAGTGCTTTATTATTGTTGTCTGTTGTCAGATATTGCATTAGAATTAAACTTCAGTTTTAGAAATAGTATATTGATACTATTATATTTTAAGGTTAGTTAGCCACATATGAGAAGAAAGTAACTGAGTTGTCTGTGATCCAAATTGATGTCGTTGTCCATTGCTGGAGTTCCAACCCCCCCCCCCCCCAATTAGCTTTACACAAGTTCTTGGAATAATCAAACAATGGACACTTAGAGGACTTAAAAATTGCATCTCCCACCCTGGTAATGGAGCACTGGAAATTTTTCATATTGATCAAAACATGTCTAGTGCCAGTTTGTTACAAAATTGGTAATCAGATGTCATGATCAGGGACTTTCAGTGCCCTAAAATTGCAATATCCCATACTATCCTGTATGGGGGACCTCTGCTTTAATCTTGCCATTTGAACTCCAGTTTTTTTTTTTCTCCTATAACTTAGTTTGAGAGAGACTATAGAAATGCTGGCTGGATTGCAGGACTCTGTTAGGATCTAACTGTATCTAACAATTGCTAGAGGCTGTTGAACTGTACAAAAGTGTAGGTATGTGAGTGAACCATCGTAACTAATTTCTTGAGTGGGTAGGGTATTTGAACCTTTGGCAGAAGTATTTTTCATGAATTTCTCATAATGTTTGGTCCAGGGTACTAAAGCATAGTGGGATTGCCTTGTTCAGTTAGTAGTAAATGTGCATCTCTTCTCATATGTGTTGCATTTCTGAGAAGTGTTGACTATTAGTTCCTGTTCTTCACAGATGTCAATAATTCAACACATTTATGAACAGGCTTCATGTTAGATCTGTTGCAGAATTTCTATTAGTCTAGATGCAAAAGAATTGCATTGTGGGTAGTTTTTTGTTTTTTTTTTAGAAAGGCTGTATTATTAATTTACTTTGCCTGCATACAACACCTTAAAGCCTGCTCAAATGAATCTGGAAGCAGTTAAGACAGCTATATCAACCCAACAAGGTAGCCTATGTCAGGATTGGCTAATTTGTAGCCTCCTGGGCTGATTGCAGTTCACAAATTTTAACTAGCCCCTACTGGCCTTACATAATTGATCAAATTGTATTAAAAACGTTGTCATCAGTTTCAACCAGAAAAGGAAAATACTTTGCCCCACAATTGTACAAAAAAAATCCTGTATTTTTATATTGCTTCTTATTTTTAGTTTATAATGACATCTTCCTGTCTTTTGTGCTCTGCTGTTCTGAAGCCTTGATTCTAAGTGTCTATGGAGATTCTCAGTCACCCAGGTCATGGTTGTCCCAAAGATACTTTTTTTCAAGAGGCAACTGGACTTTCTGGTTTTTCTTTAAAGATATTTCGCTTCTCATCCAAGAAGCTTCTTCAGTCAGAGCTGAAGAAGCTCCTTGGATGAGAAGTGAAATGTCTTCAAAGAAAAACCAGAAAGTCCCAGTTGCCTCTTGAAAAAAGCATCTTTGGGTCTTAATTTTGGGTCTTAACCCTAACCCTAACTCTTTAACCTTAGACTGTCTTACTATTGACCTCACCCCTTTCCTAAGAGGTCTGTAGGGGGCGTGCATAAGCGCACCAACGTGCCTACCGTCCCTGTCCTATTGTTTCTTTTATTTTTCTTATATGTTCCCATTTCATGTATTCATAACTATGTATATACTTATACCTATTATCTTGTAAGCGATTGACAAATCAAATAAATTCTAAAAAAATCTAAAATTCTAATTCTAAGGACTCTGACTTTATTCTAGAGCTTGAAATACTACCCTGCGAGTGATCCAGATTCTCCTATCAACTTCCCTTCATCCCTTCGGGAATAGCATCCCCACTTAACAAGATTTGTGCTTTAAATTATACTGTTATGGTGCAGGAACAAATATCATTTGCAAGAGGTTCACATTTTGCCAAGACCTGTGGCTTTTCATAAGTATATACAGGCAGGCCAGTGTGGGCCAGATAGCCTTCTGAACTCTTCCAAATGCTTTGGGCAGGATAACAGCCTTTTAGAGGAAATCTAAGAAAAAGCAGCTTTTCCAGTTTTACTACACACTAGTGAGCCCAAGGGCTCATGTGAGGGTGGGCAGCGTCAGCAGTAATTCTGCTATTAACATTAGATGTCTTGATGCTTTCTTGGTCATTTCTCATCATGCCCTTAAGTAATGCTATGCAAGGACATGGTGAGAAGTTAAGCTTTGTATAGGGGTAGGTAGGGACATTTCTCTGAGAATAGCTTGTACTGATTTTGCTTCTTCTTGCTTGTCAGCATGAATTACCTGGAGGAGGTTTAATTTTTGCTGCTTTTTTGTTTTTGGCTTTGTGATCCTCTTGCCTTGGCCTCCTTTTATCTCTCCCTTCCTTGAACTTGCAAGGAACAAGGTTTGACATTTTGCTTGCTTGGTTGTTCTGGAACTCTGGGCCACGATCCAAAAGTGCTGTATACCATTTATCCTTAGCTGAGGATTCTGTGTACATACATATCAAGAAATTGATCAGTACATGATATGCTTTCACTTTCTTTGGAGTTCAGCGGTGACATTAGTCTAAATTATCTTGATTTATTCTGCCTAATTGTCTATGGTCAGGGAAGTTGCTATAATTTAGATACATCAGTGCCTGACTCATGTTATAAATAGCCCTTAAAAAACTTAACAGAATATATTACAGCATGCATCTTTCTGCCTTCTAAATCAAATTCCTTTTGACTCAGTAGTAGCATTAATAAGCAACTCATCCCCCACACTATACCACTTACCTTGCCCTTCTGTGTTGTTAATTATCTGTTCATTTGTGCTGAATCTATTAGGAAGAGACTGTTCTCAATTGCTGGATGCTATCTAAGAAAACGGCTTTTTGAAAGCAACCAATTGAAAGCAGCCAATTGAAAAGAAAATGAGTTTGGTAGTGTTGCTTTCACAATTTTCCATTCTTACAAATTGTTGTTGACCATTTCTTTGTTATCTCCGTCAGAATGGTTATAACTAAAAAAGGATAACCATTCCTATTTTCTTCTTTTGCTCCTTCAGAAGAGTGATAAAACAATAGTTTGTGGTTTATAAGCTGCATCAATCACATAGTTGGAGATTCAGAACAAAATCCATCTACTTTGGTGTTCCATTTGATAGCAAGTTGTTAGCCACATGCTTCAGAAGAAAGAAAGAAAGAAAGAAAACTGTTATCTGAATATATAGGGTTGTAGGGATGATCCATTAATATATGAGTAAAAAGTATTAGAGGAAGCATGTGGCCTCTTTAATGAATTTATTGGCAGGTTTCTTACAATTTATTTATTATTATTATTTTTTGGATTTAAAAAAAATATTGAATACAAAAAAATAAAATATAAAAATTAAAAAATAGTTTTACTACAGAGATTATTGTGATTAATCTTTGTTTTCGAGTTTGTATATTCCTACAATTTATTTATTTATTGAATTTATATTGCCGCCTATTTGACCATGGTGACTCAAGGCGGCTTACAGAATAGAAAACAATACGTAGGGTAAATACAGAACAATGCTATAAGGTAAAGCATATGGATAATTAGTTTGTAGTTCAATATATTGTGTCAACCCAGCTCCTTTGGTTATTTTAGGTCTAGTGTAGGGGTGTCAAACTCAAGGCCCATGGACTGGATTCAGCCCACAGGGTGCTTAGATCTAATCTACGGGGCTGCTCTGGAAATAGCGAAGGACTGGCCCATGATTGTCTTTGCTAGAGAAAACGGAACTCAGGAGGCCATGCACAACACACACCCCCAAGCTCCATTTTCAATGGCAGAGGGCTGAATGAGGCCATCACAGGCAAAAATGGATGTCGAACTGACCATGCCCAGTCCCAGTCCCCCAAGGTCAAACACAACCCTGATGTGGGCCTCAATGAAATCAAGTTTGACACCCTTGATCTGGTGTGAAATGCACACTCAAAAAGTTTATTGAGTAAACCGTGGTTAACTACCCTATGAATAAGGATGCCACAGAAACATAGCCATTATGAAAGATTTGAAAAGACATTCAAAGAATGCCCACTAAAGACCTTTTCCTGGTCACTAGCTGCTGCCTTCTAGGAGGACTTGGAGTTTGTTGGGATAGATTCTCAGGTAAAGGTAGGAGGATTTGATCCTTCAGTTTTTAAAAACCCTTCATCCTTTGTTTTCTTAATTCTTTTGTTTTCCATGGATTACTTTTCTTGAGTAATTCTTGGCTCATAAAAACCACCGGTTTCCTGCATTATCTTGTTGAGAAGAAGCATATCTTTGAAATATGAATGGTAAAAGTTCTGGACTAAAAGATTTAATTTTATGTGCATACTATGAAACTGTTGATTTAGCGTTAAACTGGTAATAAATTAAGCACTTATCAAACCTGAGCAAAAACATCTTAGATTTCTTTTTGAAGGTTGATCTTCTACAGATTGAACCTTCTTAACTTTTAAAGAGACCCTTTAAGTCATTCCCAAGTTGACAAAAACTGACCCATATTTTGCCATATTAATTTTGTATTAATGATTGTATGGATATTTTTATGAACTTACAGACTCCCCCCTTCCCCACTTTGCTGATGACAATACATTATGCTAAGACATGATTGATGAATGTCAATATTTTACAGTCTGCTATTTAGACCCTAAATAAACCCTTCAATATACAAGATACAAGGACATATGTGAAGCAGAGGTGGTATTCAAAATATGATTTTTTGGGTACCAACATAACATGCTATTGTTACAGTCTTAAACCCTCACAACTTCAGTCTCAAACTGTCAACTGTGGACCTCACCCCATTCTTTAGAGGTCCATAAAGAGGGCATGCAGCATGCCTTCTGTCCCTGTCTTACTATCCCCACTTATCTGTATTTACTTCCTTTTTTCATGTTTATATTCATACCTACACTTGCTATCTTGTGCATGTTTGACAAACAAATAAAATAAATAAATAAATAACTTTCTACTGGGGATGTTTTCACATTCATACTTTTAATTGTTCCCATTTAACTAAATGATTTTCATTTCTTCCTATTATGTACACTTTTTGTAGAGTAGGAGTAAAGTATATACATATACATATGCACACACCTTTGAGAGAATTACAATAGGAATGGGAAAGAAACACTTCTATGTGACAAACCCTGGCACTTCTCTTTGCCCCCAAACAGCTGAAAATTCCATTCACAATTTAAGCAGTCACTCTTGAGTAATGAACATAAATATAATCTATTATGGAGGAAGCTTCCCTTCTTTTGTCATCAGTAATAACCATTTCACCAAATAGACCCTTCGATATATAAGATACAAGGACATATGTGAAGCAGAGGTGATATTCAGTAGGTTCTGACCAGTTCTGGAGAACTGGTAGCAGAAATTTTGCGTACTTTGGAGAACCGGCAAATACCAGCTCTGACTGGAGATTTTACAGTATCCTTCCCCTGCCACTCCCACCAAGCCACACCCACAGAACTGGTAGAGGCTTTGAATTCCCACCACTGATGTGAAGGTACATACTCATTATTATGAACATGTTGTTATTTATGCATAAATTAAAACATGAATAAAGGAAATTACTACTTCAAGAAAGGTAAGCATGCTACCGCAGAGTGTTAATTTTCTTGGTATCAAATTGATTTATCCATAAGCCGTGTATATAAAAAAATTATATGGGGGATAGTTTGTTTCAAGGATTTAACCAACTGTTCTAGCATGTCAGATGTTTCAGAAGCTAGAAAATGCTGCTGATCCAAACAATGTTGTTAACAAATGTTAACAAACAGCAAACTATAACCAAATATTGCTGTTGGGTTATATATGATAGATGATATTTATTTCTTGGCTACAATGTAAAGTAGTATCCAAGTTATACAGCTTGTATAACTCTGTAAATGTGCTGTCCTCTCAAAATAACGCAACACACAGCCATTAATGCGTAAACTGCTAGCAACAAAAGTGAGCACACCCCTAAGTGATAATGTCCAAATGGGACCCAAAGTGTCAATATTTTATGTGACCACCATTATTTTCCAGTGCTGCCGCAACCCTCATGGACATAAGAGTTCACCAGAGCTTCACAGGTTGCCACTGGAGTCATCTTCCACTCCTCCATGATGACGTCAAGGAGCTAGTAGATGTTAGAAACTTGCACATCTCCTCCTTCCATTCCAGGATGCCTCACAGATGCTCAATAGGATTTAGGTCTGGAGACATGCTTGGCTAGTTCATCGCTTTACTCTCAGCTTCTTTAGCAAAACAGTGGTTGTTTGGAGGTGTGTTGAAGTCATTATCATATTGGAATACTTCCCTGTGGTCCAGTTTCCAAAGGGAGGGGATCATGCTCTGCTTCAGTATGTCACAGTACATGTTGGCATTCATGGTTCCCTCAATGAACTGTAGCTCCCCAATGCTGGCAGCACTCATGCAGCCCCAGACCATGACATTCCCACCACCATGCTTGACTGTAGGCAAGACACACTTGTCTTTGTACTCCTCACCTGGTTGCCCCCACACATGCTTGACACCATCTGAACCAAATAAGTTTATCTTGGTCTCATCGGACCACAGGACATGGTTCCAGAAATCCATGTCCTTAGTCTGCTTGTCTGCAGCAACCATTTGCGGGCTTTCTTATGTATCATCTTTAGAAGAGGCTCCCTTCTGGAATGACAGCCCTGCAGACCAATTTGATGCAGCATGCGAAATATGGTGTGAGCACTGTCAGGCTGACCCCACCACCCCTTCAACCTCTGCAGCAATGCTGGCAGCACTCATGCATCTATTTCCCAAAGCCTACCTCTGGAAATGATGCTCAGCATGGGCACTCAACTTCTTTGGTTGACCATAGAAAGGTCTGTTCTGAGTGGAACCTGTCCTGTTAAACCATTGTATGGTCTTGGCCATCGTGTTGCAGCTCAGTTTCAGGATCTTGGCAATCTTCTTATAGCCTAGGCCATCTTTATGTACAGCAACAATTTGTTGTTTCAAATCCTCAGAGTGTTCATTGCCATGAGGTGCCATGTTAAACTTCCAGTGACCAGTATGAGAGAGTGAGAATGATAACACCAAATTTAACACACCTGCTCCCCTTCACACCTGCGGCCTTGTCCCAGTAGCGAGTCACATGATATCAGGGAGGAAAAATGACTACTTGGGCCCCATTTGGACATTATCATTTAGAGGTACTCACCTTTGCTGCCAGGGGTTTAGATATTAATGGCTGTGTGTTGCATTATTTTGAGGGGACGGCATATTTACATATATACTCACTACTTTACATTGTAGCCAAGTGTCATTTCTTCAGTGTTGTCACATGAAAAGACATACTTAAATATTTACAAAATGTGAAGGTGTACTCACTTCTGTGACATACTGTAATACTGTTCAACCAATCAAAGGTACTATATAAGTATATTCCAAAGTGTCTCAAACCAGAAACATATTTTCTAGTAATATGAATTGAGATTCCTCTCTGAATAAATTAACCTTGGAATAATATTCATTTTGAGAGCATTTGGTATGTAGGTGCTAAGAAATAATTGAAATAAAAAAATTGAGATTCTATATTTGCTTTGCTTTTCCCATTTTTTAAAAAAATTAAAGTACAAATCTTTAAAATATTATGAATTTTGTCATCATTATACTCGCATCTTCCACTAAAATGTAATCTATCTTGACAAATTGAGCAGAGGTTATTCCATACTGTGCATGCCTTGTATATAACTTGTGGTGCTGAAGAATTACATTCATAGTTTTCAGAATCTCTGTTTGAAATTTCAGGAGCTTTCATATTTGTGAGTGAAGAAGTTGTGTCAATGTTACCTTTTGTGTTTTTGACTTGTTAGACAGTGTAGCAAAGGCATCATTCTGGTTTGAAGAAAAAAAGTTTTTTGTTTAGTACAACTTAAAAGACATGTTTATAACTTGATTATTTTCTCGAGTGTTGCACAGAGATCTCAAAGTATAAATATGCATTTCTTAAAAGCATCTTTATACTAACACAATAGAAACATACCTTATATATAATTTTTTTCTTCATAATTTCTAAAGCATTAACTTTTTATGTTCTCCCTAACTGTGTATAACTGTGCAAAAGGCAAGTGTACATAGTTTTACTGAACAACTAAATATATGTTTTTAATAGCTGCCTTTTGTTGTCCTTCTGCAATGACTCCCAACCTCATTGTTCAAAAAGAGAAAAAATGTAGCACTAGCATAAAGTTTAATTCACTCAGCATTAATGCTTGAGAATATGGCCACCCATTATAATAGCTTTTCATTTAAAGAATGAGATTACTTCAGTTTAAAAGAGGGAGGGGAGGCAGTTAAATTTAAATGAAGACAGCTCTCATTTTTGTCATCAGTTCTCCATGGACTTCATCAAAGGCGGCCAATAACATCACCACTCCAATCAATTAATAACTCTTTTCAGGGGCAACTTTGAGAAGGAAGTCATGCCAGAGCTTTCATGTAATGATGAAATCCTATATGAGCCCACCTGTAATTAGGGCTGTAATTACTTGTGACAAGTCCATGGCCACAAATAGGCAATAAATGCATAAGCTGCAACAAACCACTCCCCAGGGCATGGAGATTGAGACCAGTCAAGACTAACAAGCCTTGGAAACTCTTGCACCATCTCCAAAATTATGTTTAGTTCTTTGAAGGGCTGCTACCAGACAGCCAGGCAGTAGGAACACCTACTCCAGGCTTGTATTTGCAGCCCATTATTACGATTAGAAACTTGCATCCAGTCACCTTCAATGCATTACTCCTTGTCATTGCAAAAGTTTCATGCATAATCACAGGTGGTCCTATTCCTCCCCCACTGTCATTATGGTTCCTGTAGGACCTGGAACCTAGGCAGGCAGACTTCTAACAGGCTCTATTCCTGTCACTGCCCATCCAGACCTCACCAATAAATCCTAATTATTGCATTCAGATATTGCCATGTTGTAGATGGATATTTTATTCTGCTCAGATCTGATGCTTACCAGATTCAAACTCTGACTAGCTAGGTTCAGGGTTGGGCAGCTGTCTTATAAGAAGGGACCTGTTGTCTGCCTACAATTCAATACTATTTTGAGCCCTTATCACGTCATCCTTAGACCCACACAACCTTCCAGTTTGAGTGGTGTGCAAACAAGGATTATAACATACACAGCCAATTCACTGAACTAATATTTTCTAGGCAGTTTAGCAGTTTTCTGTCTGACTAGAAACTAGCTGTTCTGACTAGACCATGGGTGTCAAACTCAAGGATTCAGGCATGGGGTATTTCAATTTGGTCTGCAGGGGCCACCCTGCAAACAGTGAAGGACAGGCCCGCAGTGTCTCTGCCAGTGAAAATGAAGCTTGGGTGCAATGAACGTGGTCCTCCCAAGTTCTGTTTTCACTGGCAGATTGCAAGAGGCTGGCATGGCCAAAATTGAAGCTCGGGAACCTTTTTCACTGGCAGAGGATTGCAGGAGACTAAAGCAGCTGAAAACAGTGCTTGGGAACCTGTTTTCACTGGCAGAGTGCTCAGGCCACCACAGATGCCCCCAACATAAGTGATGTAGTGATGTCAAGCTGGTCACATCCACCCTGGCCATGCCCACCCTGACCCCCTAAGGTTAAACACAACCCTGATGCATCCTTCAATGAAATCAAATTTGACACCCCTGGACTAGACTGACGAAAAACTAGCTTCAAAAAGAAAAGTGCTTGTATTTTCAAACATAGAAAAAACTTACAGTTCTAAAGTGCTTCCTGGAGGCATAGAGATGACTTTCCCAATATATTTTGTTATGATCTCCATGATGATTTGTTAGTAATATTGTCTTGGTTATATTCTCTCAATTTGAAATCTTTGTTATCATAAATACATAGAGAAAAATTGACATCTACTTTTTCCGACTAGTGGATATTTGTGATTGCTTACAGATTTATTCAAGCCTGCAAGCATTTGAAAAGCACACTTTCTTCCTTGTGTTTAGTTTTTATTAATGGTTATGCTATAGTGCTAGTGGATATTTTATGCTATTAGTTTCATTTGGTTGAGTTGCCATTACCGTACATATTTTGAAGGAGATTTAAACAAAAATAAATAAAAGTTGACTGATTTGAAAAACCCATTATTTGTGATGGGTAAAAATTACTTCTAGTTGACTAGTGAATGGACCTTTATGAAAATTTATTTATTTTTTTGGCTGTTTTTTTTAATGTAAACTCATTTTCTATTTTATTGAAAATGCTGCTATCAAAAAGGTGTTGTGACGAGAAAGCCGCACAATGTTTTGGCTGATGACATTGAAAAAGACTGATTTCTAAGGTCTTCTGTGTTAGTTTGCAGCAATATGGTTTTCACTTCTATAAATATAGTATATTCAGGGGCAGGTTGCTACCAGTTTGCTGCGGTTCAGGCAAACCGATATCAAACCAGTAGCTAATTTTATGGCTGGTTCAGTGAACCAGCAAACACCATCCCTGTCAGGCCCCATCTACCATACCATGCCCTTCCCAGGAGTTCCCATGTGGCCCATTTTGGACCCCAGGTAAGTTCAGGGCCTGTGTAGAGACTAGGGGAGGGTGAAAACTGTCACCCCCTAGAGGCTTCGGAGCTTGGGAGGCTGTTTTTGCCCTCCTGGAGGCTCAAGGAAAGTCTCCAGAATCTAGGGAAGGTGAAAATGCCCCCTGCCCTGGTTCTGGAAGCCAACTAAGCCAAGCCCACGATGGCCATGCCCACCCAGCAACCAGTCAGAGAACCAGTTGCTAAACCTTTTGAAGCCCAACCCTGAGTATATTCATTTGCAACTGGATAATCCAAAGCAGCTTATATAGTCTAAATCTAAGTATGGCATCCTGTGACACTTTCTGCATGGTGTTGTTCATATTCATGGTGAAAAACATGAGTAACTTAGATTTCTGCCTTTCATGTTTCCAGGAAATGATGCAAAATAGAACTTTCTAAATCTTTAGTACCATTAGACAGAAATTATATAGATGTAGGTGGAGCTCAAGTATTTCACTGTTCCAAAAAGGATGAAAGTTTTGTTCCATTGTCTTCTCTCTGCAGTGCCTGATGTCACTTCTTGCTAAACTCCATGCAAATTAACTAGTATGTTCATTAATAGGGATCACTGACTAAACTCAGTCCAGATCCCTGGAAATGCTCAAAAATGTAAATTTCACATTAAGTTGATCTAGACTGGAATGTAAATATCATATTAAGTTGATTTTCTAACTAGAATCAACTGTTAGAAACAGTACAGGAGTCATCAGCAAATTCTCAGGAACCTCAAGGTTTTCAGAAATATAAACTATGATATTTTTAAGGGAGGGAGGGGAACATCTGTAGCATATTTTTGTTTGTTTGTGATGCCTGAGGATGTGGACAAAATGCTTATACTGTAGTTTCTGGCCTACCACATGTTCTCTTGACCTCTGCCTCTCTTGGCTTATTTAGTTGAGTGGTAGGGGATCAATAGATATGAATGCTTCTTTCTGTGATAGAATGGTATTATCAGTTTTAATAACTATTTGCTTACTCTTTCCAAAGAAAGCTTTCCTGATTCTAGAGGTTTATGCCAATTACCTCCAAGTTCAAATAAATATTTGGTGAGAAAGTTGCCTGAATGCAATTATTGTGATTCTTTTCAATCTTAGTTTAACTTAGTCTTTTGCATGATTTTGCATGTCCTGCAAATTATGAAGTCCTGGAAGATTATATTCTGCTTCAATGGTGTTGATCTTATTTGCACGGGTTGATGGGTGGGGGTTGGATGGGGGCTCTTAGAAAGTAATACTGGATAACTCTTAGCTTTACCCTGAAGTCTGTGGCTATGACTCTTTTGTCCCCTTAGCTTTATTGTAAATGTAAAGCCAATATGGGCTAGAATTAGGTATTTGGAGACTGGCTGATATTAATATGATGGGGTTTATCCTTTTCTACTTCAGATATGAATTAGGGGAGGTTGTAGCTGTTTTCTTTCTGGGGGAGGCTGAACATCCTTTGGATGCCATGATTGGGAGGAGATTGTCACCCTATTAACTGGAGCAGAACCCTGACAAAGCAGAGGTTTTGTGAGTAGGTGATTTCTGAATAGGGAATTGAGAAGTTTGGAGTTGCATTTGAAGTGATAATTGTAGATTATACACAGATACTCTGTGGCTAAGAGTGTCTTTTTTATAAGGTGGGGGTTAAGGTTAGTCAGTCTTCTGGCAATGTCCTAGTTAAGTCTATGCAGTTCTCTTGGCAACTCTTTTAGGAGTGGTTTGTCATTTCCTTCTTCCTAGACAACAAGGCCTAAGACATCAAGCTGGCTTTGTATCTAAGACAGTCTCCCAGTTCCTAGACTGCTGCCTTTAACCACTATACCAAACTAATTCTAGTAGGATCTATTCTAGTTTTATTTTGCTTTATCAACTGTGTCTCTTTTTTTATAGCAACACCCTAACTCTACTGTTGTTGTATACTATACTGTAATGAACTTGATTCTTGACCTTAGTCTGAAAGCTGCAGCTGAAGTGCCATATAGTCGAACTTGTGGTCATACATATTACACTATTTCTTAAAGCAACTGTATTGTTTTAAGTAAGCTTTGGTTAGATTTAAGCTTCAGCTTTTGATATCTAAGGCTCCAAATAATTTGGAACCAGGGTACTTGAAAGGCTGCCTTTGCTATCATAGATGTGTCTCACTGGGATCAAAAGAGGTACATGCCAGTGGTGGGATTCAAATTATTTTACTATCGGTTCTCTGGGCGTGGCTTGGTAGGCGTGGGCATGGCAGGGAAATGATACTGTAAAATCTCGTCAGAGGTGGCATTTGCTGGTTCTCCGAACTACTCAAAATTTCCACTACCGGTTCTCCAGAACTGGTCAGAACCTGCTGAATACCTCTGGTACATGCCATGGTTAATACATGGGTCCACTTTGTATTAGTATCTGCACTGTTGACTATTTTTCTCTAAAGCTTTTATACATTTTAATGTCTATTAAAGGTCTATATCTTTATATATCTATATTGTAGCTATTTCAATATTTTAACCCAAATTCTTCCCTTCATGAATGTTATTTATTTATTTATTTATTTATTTATTTATTTATTTATTTATTTGTCAATTGCTTACAAGATAATAGCTTTAAGTAAAACATAGTTATGAATATATGGATACATATAAGAAAAATAAAATATAAAAGAAACAATAGGATAGGGACGGTAGGCACTTTGCCTCCATTTTATTTTGTTCTTTCTTACATTCATTTATTGTTTTTATTCTTGTATTTTAATAAGTTTTAATTGTAAACTGCTTCAAGGTGCAACTGTATGAGATGTAGAATAGAAATAGTAAATAAATTACACATCAATAAAAAAATGAAGGACAGCCATTCTGTCAGTCTCCTCCCCCAAACCAGTGACTGAGCTGATGGAGAGGAAATTAAAGACTTGAAGACTAAGTGGCTGGAACACATTTTATGACACTTAAAACTCCATGCAGACCTTTGATTTGGCCACGTAGAAAAATGCTAATTTCTGTGCTGTTGAATTTTAGGTTTTAGATGAGAGGTTTAATAATGTATGAAAGATATAACAGTAACAACTAGATAGTAAAATATATATTAATTTTTAATCTGTATGTTTTTTGTTCATCTACTTGGCTTTTAATTATTATTTTATTAGGTATTCCTTTTCCTTAAGGAGAATAGTTCACTAGTTCAACCAAAATATGCCAAGCTACCTGATTTCTCTAGGTTACTATTGCTGAACTGTTGGAAACTGGCTTAAGTTGGTGAACAGACAAATGTAGGCACCCACTAGGTGTGGAGAAAACAATGCGGTTGTCATCTTTATCTTCTTTCAAGCTATAGACTCTGCTGATTATGTTTAAAAGATGAATGCTACCTTTAGCAAAATGCAATGTGATTTTTAAAAGCTCCAGCAGTCATGTCTGTGAAAAGATTACGGTTGCAATCATAAGTGAATACTGATGTGAGTATACAAAGAACAACTTTTTTTGTGATTTCGAGATCAGGAATAAAAGCTTGGTGATGAAAAGAAGGTTGGTTTTATAATGGATAATGGGAGTTCACATTTAATGCTTGGCTGCAGTGTCGTTTCCAATCACAAAGCAATTTGCTTTAAATGTATGGGTTTGCTGCTTTCCTTTTCTTTCTTTCTATTTTTTTAAACTATTCCAGAAAGCTTTCCATCATCAAGGCTGTTTTTAGCTCAGGTAAATAAGAGTGAAAGGTAAACTGTAAGCAAAATTATGAGTAAGTTTCATGTGGGCAGATAGATTGAAGAATGAATATGAAGTTGATTCCTCCTCTTTACCCTATCTGTAATTAAAGTTGTGGTACAGATTCTAAATGGGCATCTAAAAAGGTTTCACAGGTTACTGTATTTTCCTGTTGTAGCTTATCTGCAAAATACTATAGATAATATTTAAAAGTTACAATTTAAGTTAAAATTGTATAGGTTTATCTCATAATGAAACACTTGAAGAAAGTCTGTCAAAAAAGTAACACATTCTCGCAGTTAGAGAATAATATATAAATAGAAATGATGGATATTAATTATAGTTTAAAAGTGTTGCTTGAGAAACAAAATGTTTAAATGCTATTAAAACATATAATTTGGGTAAAGAAGATTCCATAGATTTCTTTTGAAAATATTTCACCTAGTAGGTCACCATCATCATCATCATCTTCATTTAACGACCGCATAATCCCTTGTGTGGTGGAGTCTGGGCAACTGAATGGAGCTAGCAGAGTGTTTTAATGGCCGGATGCCCTTCCTGTCACCAATGCAGAGTTTTGTTCAGCAGATAAATTCTCTGTGTGCCCAGAGAGAAAAATATCTGCCTCTACCTAGGATCGAACTCACAGCCTCCTGATTGTGAGGCAAATTTTACCTAGTAGGTGCTAGGGGGGGAAAAAGTCTTCACTGGCTTCTTGAAAGCTGCTCCCTATTGCAGTTGAACAGATGGATCAGGAGACTGATTGCTACAGAAAACAGTTTCCTAAATTCTTCTACAGAAACTTTATGTTGCATTGAGGAAGTTTTTGCTATCTAGATAACGTAAGATTAATTGCATTCATCTAGCACATGCAATAGTCAGGTAAAAGTTGTAGTCCAACTTTTAGAGAACCCAACTTCCACATTCTGTTTTATATTTATAATATATTCTTGGATTTAATTCACTACTCCATATTTTTAATATAGGGTTAATACTTTTTTTCCAGAATTTTGTGACAGAAGGATTAAAAAATGTTAAAAAGCTATATATATTTGATTAATCAATATCAGGATATCTTGGCAAGTTATGTTTTAAATATTAATAATAATTTAACAAGAAATGTTTTGAATTTCAACCATAGTAATTAAATATTTAGCCTAAATCTCCTGCAACTTTGACTATTTGGGATGATACATGTAGGAATTATATTTTAAAAAAAAATGCTGCTGGGAAAAACAATATTGTACTGAAGCTAAAATGCATTTAAAATGCTTGGCCTTATACTTCATTATTTGGTTGTCAGAATAGTCTTTGCATTTTTTGTCACACTAGATCTTGTAATTCTTTTCTCTGTCTAGAGGGAAAAAGAAATGCAAAAAATATTTGGCAAATCTTTGACATGATTCTCTTAAATCATCTTAATCAATGTCTTTACTATGAACCCTTCTTATCACTGAGTGACTTTCTAAACTTTTAATTTGTGTATAAATTATAAATTAAATTATATAAAATATAAATTATAAAATATGTATAAATCCAGTTGAAGCTTTTAAAATCCCTTCCACAGTACAGTGAGAAATTAATCTGATATTGGAGTCAGTATTTTTTAATCCCTAATTCACTTATTATAAAATTTTATTTTGCCAAGATGACCAAGAATAGTAAATCACATTGATAACAAAATATAATGAGATCATGCTATTGAAAATACTTCAAGTTTCTTCCTGGGATTACTTGGCAAATAAAAACAAATCAGATTTTATCAGTGGCTTTCACATCTTAAATATAAACTCAAAAGAGGAAGGAAAAATAAGGGAAGAGGAAAAATTGTAATCATAATAAACACAAATAATGGAGAAAGTCAAAGGAAATTTGTCTCTTAGCAGAATTCACAATCTTCATTTCTTGTCATTCCCACCTCTGCAAGAGCCACATAGAATAGTATTGCAAAAGAAAAAGAGCCTCCTGGAACTGATCTACCAGCAGGACTGAAGCTTTAGACTCCCCACATTTTTTTCACCAGCTGTAGCCAAAAATAAAAATAGCTTGCTTCAATAAGCCACTTTTGAAACCAAAATACAACAGAGTTTAGTTAGTTTAGTTTAGTTTAGTTTAGTTTAGTTTAGTTTAGTTTAGTTTAGTTTAGTTTAGTTTAGTTTAGTTTAGTTTAGTTTATTGAACTTATATACCGCCCTATTTCCCTGACAGGACTCAGGGCGGTGCACAGCCGAATTAAAATACAAAAACAATACAGAATTAAAAACAATTAAAAACAAAATATAAAGGCTGAAAAGCTAAAAAATATAAAGGGCTTAAAAGCTAAAACCAAGTAAGACCGAATTAAAAACCCCTAACAGAGACTTCCAAACTGGACAAATTGGATCATATCTCCCATCTTCCCAGCCAGTTATTATGAGGAGAGGTGGCCAAGTTGAGGTAAAAAGAATTCTGGGGATAATAACTGGAATTTATTTTCCCGTCAATAGGAAATTTATTATTTATTATCAGCCAGTAATTGCTATGGAACTGTTCTGCTTTAAACCTGTAAAGGTTAGCATGGAGTCACTGGAAGTTGGTATAAAGTTGATAAATTATTATTATACATTTACTCCTCTTTTATCTTGGACTTTTTTTATTATAACCCCCCTATTTTATTCTGTTTAATTTGTTGTCCAAAATAGAACTTTGGGTGTTCTATGGGGATACAGTACAGCTAAATTGCAGCATAATTGCACATACACAAACACACATACAAACACACACACACAATCCTCCTCTAATCTGGCAATTTTATATTTTGGCTTGCTCTTTTTTATAGCAGGTCCTTTTATTTCAATACAAAGACTCATCTCATCATTTGAAATGTACACACCAATGCTCTATTGATTCATAATAAAATAAAAAGAAAATGAGGCACAGGGTGAAATAATATAGGATACAAAAGACACAGAGAGATGGTTAGAATCAAGCATCTGCAGTTGTCTAGAACAGTGGTTCCCAGCCTTTCCGATAAAGTGGACTGGCGGGGGTCGTGGCAACGGAGAGGATGGTGGGGAGAGGTTTTGGCTCTGTGCAAATGGAGTTTTGCACATGCACTCGTTTGTTCACCCGCCATTTGCGTGGCTCAGTTCCCAGTGGGTCACGGGCTAATTCTGGGCCATGGTTTGAGGGTTGGGGACCCTTTGTCTAGAAATACAGTCATTTAAAACGATGATGGCAACTAATTATTTCCCTAAAATTGGGTGAGGCATCTCTAGATGGAATTAAGTTTTTAAGCAAAGAGTACACTTTCATGCACACTATTCTGATATTGAAAAGTGCATCACTTTTCAATTTCTGAATAGGTAAAACTAGTGTGATATTTTAGACTGACTGCAGTAATTTCCTTTTATTTAATTTATTCCGTTTGGATGCTGTCCATCTCCAACAGATTTTTGACATCCCCTGCTTCCATTCTCACAAATACTGATATATAGTGACGCTCAACTGCTGCTGTTGATCATGAGCCTGGATTTTTTGTGTGGTATCCAGGGGGACAAATGGTCTTGGTGAGAGCTTTCTTGGAAGCTTCCAGGCTTCATGTCCTACTTGATTTAATTTTGTTTAGATTATTTTAATTAACAAGAATAAATTGGAAATGGGCATGATGAACAGCAAAATGCCTGTATCATCTCTCTCCAAGAATATGTCTAGCTCTTTCCTAAGCCCTCAGACATTTTAGACAATGGAAACAGCCCAATGCTTTGTTTGGAAATATGCCCATCTTCATTCCCTATAAGACAAAAAATAAACTATGTAGTAAAAACATCTTGGCAGACTAGAAAAACCTTACCAGTTTGCAGAGACATTCATATGGGGAATGTGCCATTTTAACTTTTTTTTTAAAAAAAGGTTAAAATTGTAGCAATAACCATATGATTATCAGTTTTTACTTTTGTGATATAGGTATGAAAAATAGCAGGGTTTCAGTTATGCAAGGGCAAAAATCCCTGGAGTTTATTTTCTGGTACATTTATTCCTTCATTTTATTTCTATGTCATTTAATCAATGTATCTTACAATAACGAACAATAAAATATGCTTAATTTTTTTACAAGTTACATTTTTTACAAATTGCTTTAACAGCACCTACAAATCAGAAAGTTTAATTATCTTTTTAAAGTTTATTTTCAATGCAGTGAATATAATATAAAAGAAAATGCATATAACTCTAATTAGATTTTATAGGAACATGGATCTTGGTAGTAAACAATCATTGTGACTTTTTGCACATAATAAGTTTAAAGCAGTTTCTCCCCTTTTTGCTTTATTGTAATATTGGTATTTTATCAACTTTTCCATTAGTTTTCTACTAACATTTGGTACAATATGTAAATATTCATATTATTCTTGTTTTCCAAGTTCTTGCCACTAGCTGCCTGGTTGCAATCAACAACAATAACAACAGCCACTATCAGTTATTTATTCTTTAAAGTACCATTACCATATTCTTAGTAATGTTAGTTTGGATATAATATAAAATCCCGCATTGTGATTTATTTTAATTATAGTTTTAATCCTGAACAATTGAACAAATTGAAAAGTCCATCAAACTGAAAATAAACTGATAGCTCACAAAGTTACAGTATTTTCTGCCTCAAGATTGCAATCCATTCCACAAAACAGGGGCTACCAGAGTGAAAGCCTGTTTGAAAGAACATGAAGGCTCCCTTCCTAATTGATTTGGTAGAACAACCAGCTGAAGGGGACAGGACCCTCTTAGGAGACATTCCAATTTGGAATCTGTTCAGGAGAGGAAATGTCTGAGGAAATGACCCTTAGGTCTATATTTGATGTTTCCCAAGGCAGACAATCTGTCAAAATTCTTGTAACATAGGTGATCAACAATAAAATGTCTATTGGAAGATGGATTTGTCTTTTTTATGTTTTTGTCTGTATATGTCTGTCTTAAAAAATAAAAAAATAACTATAAAAAAACAATAAAAAGTCTAGTTAGACCTAGTCATTTAGGTTCTGGTTGCTTTGGCCTGACAATTTGACTATACCAGATGACCAGGTTTTACTTGGAGCAATCCTGTTCTCATAGAAAGCCCTTTTGTGGGAGTGTGATATTATTCTCTTGGAAATGTAAATGGATTGCTAGTGAGTAGCCTATGGGTTTGAGCAGCATTATACATTTTTCCTCAATACACTTCCCACATTTAATACTCTGGGTATTAAATGGGTACATTCTGGGTTAATACTCTTCATATACTCTGGGTGCACTCTGGGTTAATACTCTTCATACCCTCTCAGAAGAGGGGGAGAGGATAAAACAAGAAGGTCTATTTCTAGATAGATAAATAATACAAAGACCTACTCTCATTGAGGCATTTGCATTGTCTTTTTTTTTAAGTTATAAGATTGTACATAAATTAGAATGAAGGAAAGAAACCAGGTTGGCAATTCCACAAAAAATCAACATCTGAGAAAAGAACAAAAAGAAAACTGAATGTAAAATAACATTATGTAACCCCCTCTCCATACTGGGGCCAACATACCTTTCAGGAGCTCAACAGTAGTCTAGTTTAATCTAGCGAACAAATTTTCCAGCTCAGCTAATCACCCATTTTTTCCTTTTTCCCCCTCTCCCACCAGACTTTTCCCCATAATTATCACTATTTCTTGCAACTACAAGATAACAAATCTAAGAATCAATTCTGAATAGATGTTGTAAGGGAGGAACCAAATAAAAATGTTCGGAATTACCTCCTTCAGTAGCACATAGCTAAAATATAAAACTTCCTTCCACAAGATGTATTGATGGCTATCCAACAAATTACAGTAGTAATTACAGAGTAGAAATTATTCTATATATTCCCTGCAATTCAGAGATAATACCCTTTACCTGCATTGCGCATGTGTGCACCTCCCAGCTGATTTTCGCTTGTTTGAGCCGGATTTCGCGCTCCTAGGGGCTCAAGGAAAGCCTCTGCAGCCTTTGCATGCTGAAAAATGGGCCCATTTCGGCACTTCCAGTTTCGGCACTTCTGGTATTTCTGGAAGGCCCATTTTTCGGCCTCCAAAGGCTGCAGAGGGCGCAAAAGGCCTCAAATGGACCAAAAATCAGCTGGGAGGCACACGCATGCACAGTGCAGGTAAGTTTGGCTGGGGCTCACATGCCCGCACAAATGGCTCTGCGTGCCACCTGTGGCACACGTGACATAGGTTCGCCATCACGGGTATAGGCCCAATGGGAATAGAATGTTGGACTGTATGGGTTGTTAGCCTCCTCCAGCATATAGTAGATCTTATACAAAGTAGCCCTTTTTGAAAATGATTGAAAAACAATTGTGACATCATTTTCAGAAGCTTATCCTGCATTTTCCTAAAAGGAATATAAAGCTTGGTTTTAATATCTAGAAAAAAATACAGGAGATTTTGTTGGCCAATTACAGCAGTTATGCTTGGGATGTCTTTGGCATATCGAGCTAATTGTATTACATTACACTCTTGCAGCTTGTTCATAAAATGAGTTAGGAATGTGAGTCTCTAAATGAAAAAATGCAAATGTGTGCCCTTGGGATCCATTTTGATATCCCACTGAGATTAGGAAATATGTAGGCAGTTTAATTTGGCAAAAGTTTTAATTTAATTTTGCTTGTTGATCCTGGTGTTCCAATTCTGGGTTGTACTATGTTCCATAGCTGTTCCCTCCCCACTACCAGAACCTTTCTAGGTCTCTGTGACTCCAGAAGAGTTAAGCTAGTTGTATCTGGAATAAGTATGACCTTTCGGTTTCATTTATTAAAAGCAGATTAAGTTTGCTGTCAGATGCACTTGGTTTGTGAGCTCTGAACAAAGTTGTTAGAATTGTTTATAAAAAGCACCATATAAAGACATGAGTACACAGAAATGCTCACTTTACCTAAATGGGCAAAGATTTAACAACTGTTTCTTTTGCACAATGAAAATGAGTCTTTAGGGATTACCTGACATATTTTAGCCATTTCTACATAAAATGTATACTGAATGTGATGTTTTCTGCCAATATATTGCTAATTAAGGAACCTATCTGGCTAATTCAGGGCTTAAGGTGAACAACTATTGAAGTAAAGTGGCTAAATGTAAGGAACCTGGACAGGCTAGGATGAAGAAATAGATGAATTTGTGCTGGCCTTCTATCTTTTGTCTACAAAGATGTCATATGAAATTCTATTCCCTTAATCCGGATTTTCAGTACAGTATTTGAAATAAATTACACTGAAACATTCATAAGGGATTTCTCTTGTCCTAATGCTAAGTGTAAAAATCACATTTATGTACAAAAAGAAGTTCTATAAATAAGTTGTTTTACAAAAAGGGTCTCAGTAACTGCCAAATTTAGCTTCTCCCTCCAGTTCTTTACTTTGTGTAATGGAACAGTCAGATCAATCTCATTCACTATGAATAATGGAAAGTCTTCCTGTATTTCATGCTTGTAAAAATTGACAATTTCAAAGCTGTGGAAAGAAAATAGATAATTATGGTTTGAGATGTGGGTATGTTACCTCTAGAAATCCTTTATAATCTCTTGAGAATAACTGGTCAGTGGAGAATTTGTAGCAGTTTCATCTATGTACAGTTTGTATCATGGATATGTTAGAGTAAATATACACTTGGTATACATTTCCTAAAATGCATTACCTCACATTATCCATATTAACAGAAACTGAATTCAATTTAGTAACTTAGTTTTTATGAAGGAAATCCAGGAATGAAATTCAATGAAATCACTCATTGTGGAAATCTTGGATGGTATATAATTTGTCTTGTTTTATGAATTAATTTCTGTATATATGTATGTATATACATACATACATACATACATACACACAAGTATCTTTGGGATAGGTAAGTAGCTTTTGTGATTTTGAATTTTTAATAATGGTATTTGGGTATTCCTGAGAGACATTTTAAATTCAAAATGAGAAGTTCCAGTTTGATATTTCATGACATATTAAAATCTGTAAAACAGCAAGTCTATCCGGATACCCAAGATAGCAAGATAATTCTTGACCTGGAAATATAGGTATTACCAAAGGAGGAGAATGTGATTTAGGATACTACCCTAAACATTTGCATTTTAACTGTTTTGTTCACAATGCTTCTTAAGCCATAAACTGAGGGTGAGAGATCATGAATCAACCTTCTAACCATTTAGATCAGTAAAGGAGATGATCCAGTAATATCACTGGAGGTATTTAAGAGTGAGAAAGTTGCTGGATTTCTCAGGGAGGCAAACCTCATCCACCTCTGCCTTTAAACTTCTAACAATCTTAGAATGGGGAAATGAATGGATGATGGAGATTTGGAGATTTCAAAATTGTAGCACTCTCAAAAGCCACAGCAGATGAACAGTAATGCAATTAGGTGAAGTTAGTTTTTTCCTCATATTTTGGAAGCCCATGTTTCTTTGTTTAAAATATAATATCAAGGTTATTGTAGGGCTTATATTATAGTTGCTATCCATTTCCTATGTAAGGGTAATGAGAAATTATACATTGTTGTTAATTTTGGGACTATTCATGGCTCACCCTGTCCTTGCATGTGCCAATACAAATCCAAATGATATTTTGTACAATCATTTCTGAATTTCTCAGTAATATCACATTATCATAATGCAGGTGAAAGTCTCCTGAACTTCACCTCTTAGACTTGGAATAACTATTGTCACTCTGAATGTACACCAATCAGCATACATTAAAATGAAATTTCATTGCATACAGTCTCAAAGGGTCACCACCTCCAATATACACTACATAAATACATGACTAAATAAATAAATAACAAAATTATACATATACCCACATATATTATATGACACAAAGAAATATCACAGTCTAATTCAGATGTATATGTGAACATGGTGAGAAAAATGAATTTTGCAAGTTTACCCAATGGATGGAATAGGGAACAAAGCTGTTACAGAATCTTCCGATTCTATAGCTCTATCTGAATGTAAACCTTTGATCATGGTTTTCCTTTTAGCTCTTCACCATGTACAACCACCAAGATAAAGTAACTCAGAAGAAGTTCAGGATAATAAGCAAACTCTTGAAATCTACTAACTTTCTTATTCATTCTAAGAAAAAAGCTGAAATCATTCTCATCTTCTATAAGAGAAAAATAACTGAAGAGTAATAAATAAAAGCTCCTTGATATTTGCTCATTATCCTGAACTTTTGATGTGTCTGTGGAGATTCTCAGTCATACAGCTCATGGTTGTCCCAAAGGTGCTTTTTCAAAAGATATTTTGAAGATATTTTGCTTCTCATCCAAGAAGCTTTTTGAATTCAGAACTGAAAAAGCACTTTTGGGACATTGGAGGGTTTGGTGGCTGGAAATTTGGAGGGATTCAGGGAACAGATTGTGGTGGCCTTGAGGTAGAGCTCTTGTCTCACAATCAGGAGGCTGTTAGTTTGATCCTAGGTAGAGGCTAATATTTGGAATAGACTCTCTTGCTCAAGCAGGGGGTTGGACTAGATGACCTCCAAGGTCTCTTCCAACTCTGTTGTTGTATGTCCTCAAATTTCTAGCTGTTGATATTGCTGAGAAATTTTACGCATTATATGTCTATATCTCCTCACTCATTTTTTTAAAAATGTAAATATTTTTTAATGAGTATAACTGCTTAACAGTAGTATTAAAGGCATTGCTATTCAGAAATTAGAAAAGGAAGAATGATCTTTTATTTCTTTTTGCTTGGAAGGTAGGTGACCTGTCATCTTGTAAGCATCTTTCTATTAACCTCCACAAGGTTTCTTAGCATAAGAGACACTGCTTATGGCTTGAAGAAAAACTGCAGTCATTCTGATCTGGGAAAATTGGCAAACATTGTTTCCTTTGCTGGATAAGAGAGGCATGGTTTGACTTTTAAAGAAACTGTTATGGTGCAGATCTTCTTGGAGTGAATGATTCATATCTGTAGGTGTGGACTGGTTCTGGAAAATGTAGAAACCTGGCTCTGAAGTGGCTGATCTTCTGAGATGAGGTGTTTTATAATATTCTTGAAAGCAGAAGTAGCTTGTTTTCATTTTTATTAAAATACCCCTGCAGCAAGTTTCTTGAGAATTAATGTTGGTGTATACACTACAGGTAAGAATGGAGTCATAGCCACTTATTTACATTCAGTCTGGTGATGTTCTGTGAGATTAACTATATTCTCTAAAGCAAAATCTATATATCCAGTCATAGAAGTTTTGACCTGAACAGTATAAAACAGGTATACACAATCTTTTGGTGGCCAGGTGCTGTACATAACATTTCTGTGGGGGAAGAAAGTGAGCAGAGTACTGATGAGAAATAAATAAGATTGCATTCTGCTTGTAGAGAAAGCTTAAGATTTTTTCCCCCTTAAATCCTGCCTGGGAAGGAAAGTAGAGATGCTTTTCATTTGTTTGTTTGGACAGCTTACATTGCAGTTCTCATGTGTCTCCTTAAGCACTGCCAAAGAACACAGAATACAGAGGTCACTCATCCCTGGCATAAATGAACACAGACAAAGCCTTAGACAGCCAACACCATTTCTGGTCCATCTGGCTCCCTAAAGCCTCTTTTAAGGATCTTAAACAAGAGTGAAATAAGCAAGAAAAGAGATGTAGAATAGTGTGCCAATAGTTCTAATACAAAATTTCCAGATATCCTTAGTCTTCTTGGATTCTGTTTATAGTATAAAATGAGATGCTACTTCTTTAATAAATAAAATAAATTAACCTGTTGGAAGATTCCTAAATTAACCCTAAATTGACAGAGATTATCTCTTAGCTTCTACCCATATTATATCCTCCCTATCTTATCATTAACATGATAACATCAATACAATAACAATTATATTCGGCTGTTGTAAAGATTTTTGAGAAAACGTGTCTAAAGTGCACTATCACAGACCAATGGTGTGCCATTGACTATTTTGGCAAGAACTACAGTAAAATCTGCAAGAAAATGACAGTTGATTCAGAGAGCTTACATATTGCTCAATCAGCTCTGCCCAATCATTAGATTATGCTGAATAAAATCTGTAAGAGGTGAATGATATTCAGTGTATGCATTTTGAGGACCTTTCATAATGCAAGGCACATGGAAAATATTCTGTATCTAAAGATAGATTTTTTTCCATACTGATGGAGTAGTGTCCTTAATCATATCAATTAATGCATGGTTTTTTCTTTTCCATTAAGTGATTTTACTCAGTCAAGTACTGGTGTATAAACACATTTACCAATTAGTCCTGAATCCATCAACTGCAGGGTGAATGCCTCTTCTCTGAAAATTAACAACCCCAATATCTGGCATCTATTGTAATGTTTACTTCAGACGTGGTATTCAGTAGGTTCTGACCAGTTCTGGAGAACTGGTAACTGAAATTTTGAGTAGTTCAGAGAACCGGCAAATACTACCCCTCACTGGAGATTTTACAGTATCCTTCCCCCACCATGCCCACCAAGCCATGCCCACAGAACCAGTATTAAAAAAATTGAATCCCACCACTGGTTTACTTCCTAGTCTACTTGAAATAAGAGAAAGTGAAAGACAGTGAGAGAAGCAACACAGAGAGAGGGAGAGAGGGAGGGAGAAAGAGAAAAAAAGAGAGAGAGAGAGACCTACAACACCTACAAACTTGACCACAAAACAGTGCATTTAGTGGGTACTTTTCTGTGTTTTCTTTTTGCAGTGAAAACACAACATGCAAACCGTTTTTCATAATAACAGCTTTTCATAGGTTTGTTTTGGGTTATTTTTATTTCCTTCTGTAAAACTCAGTATTCATGATGATAGATTGCCTTTCTTTTTTTAAAAAAAAACATGTCTTTAAGGAAAACATTTGTAGTTATTCATATCAGCCAGAAACTATTAGGAAGGGAAGATATGCATTTGGAACTCATGATTTCTCCCAAATGACATTTGTGCACTATTGCTATCAGTAAAAAAGAGAAAGAAAATATGACTTTGTCCACAATGGGAATCTCTCCCACATGAGAAATTGCCTGAAGATTTATGTAAATAAAACAATTTTAGGATCGAAAAATGTTTGTCCTAACCCTTTTCCCAAGCCCATCTATGAAAGCCTATGTTATTATTCAAAGGGGGGAAAAGGCTTTTGGAATACATTATATAATTACAGTGTGAAGCCAAATACATTACAAAGACTGAAATAGTGAGGGATGTGATAAAGTCATTCTTTTGCACCCATGAAGTTATTAGCATGATAAAAACTGAAAATTCTGTTGCCAAACTAGGAATCAAATTAAAGGATATCACCATAGAAATTAATCCACAGAAATTAATTGGACAAATTTAGTAAGTGACTTCCTTTCAAATGGAATTTTCTAAATAACTTCCACCACTTTGCATTCCATTTTGTGCAGCCTAGAAAGCTATAAATGGAAACCAATTGACTGATTAGTGTGCTACAGATGTCACCTCAGCAATAAAAGGTCTAATATTTACTTTGATTAATGTTGATCATAGTTCAGTTTTAATACAAGCACTTCATCCATCTCTGTGATACACCAACTGCATTCCATTAACATAATTTGGTCGTTAATGCTTAACTTATAATTAACATTGCCTCATCTTTCCACACAGATATTCTGTGGCTTTTTAAGGGAGTAATTCCGTGTTTTGACTGTGTAAACAATTAATGTAGACTGTAATGTACATTTACGCACAAATAGCATAAGTAGGTTGCAGCAGAATTAATGTGTAGATACTAATTATCACCAAGCAATAAAAAATTGATTGGAACTTAGAATCATCTGAGAAAATACTGATGTACAATATATTCTCTGCACACTGATAATACAATGATCATGTTTATATGTGTATTGTTGGTAATGAAAGGACTGAGAAGTGATGGTGAACCTTTTGGACTTGGAATATCAAACATTTTGAAAATGCCTAACTTGATTCTGCTGATGTGTCACCTTTTTTCTTATTTATTTATTTTTAAACAGTCCAATACAATCATGTGCCTTAGGATTTGTCATACATCCTTTACCTTCAGGTGTTCTGTTTTTTAACCAATCCCTAGAATGCTGTGAATGTGCTTGGAGTAAAACTGATCTTTGGATGCAGTTGTGGCATATTGACCAAAATGTGCCAGACTGACTTATACTCTTTATGCTACCAAAGAATGTTTTGTGAGGCACTAGTGTAACGAACCTGGGCATTACTACAGAAAAACTTAATGTTTGCTGGCTTCCAAACCCTTAATCTCATGGAAAAGGAAAACTATTAATAGATTGTCAACATTGAGCAAAACTGAAGAGGCATTGGTCAAAACTGAGGAGGCAATCTTATAGGTCTATTGATGCCTCAGGGTCAAAACATGAAGTGTTTGATTGTTTGTTTATCTTATCATCTGGACTTCTGCTTCTTTATTCTCTGACAGGTTTGCTTGAGGAAGGAATGTGACAGGAGAAGCAATGAGAACCAGGAAGGAAAATGATTCTGTGATAATAATATATAGAACCCAATGCAGTATCTCTTTTGCAGATACATAAGAAAGGAGAGCAGGCACCTGTAATAGTTTTCAGAACCATAATTAATATAGAAACATGGACCTTCTTATATAATGTGATGTGTTCTCATTGAAAGGCTAATATATAAATTGGTCCTTGATATTGATATCAAAAGAGATGCCAAAGATGCCAATTGTGTTATGCAAAAATCTTTGCACATAATGAATGCATAAATATTTGATACTATGGCCAAGCAGAATGTTGGACTGATGTCCCAAAAGTAATATAATAGTTGTAGTTACTGTAATATCTGTTTCTGCAGCAAGAACAGTTTAAAATGTTTAAGGTAAATTAAAGTCTGATAATTTAGTGTTGCAGAGTGACAGCATGGTGAGGAAGTTTAACCATAGACACGGCAGGGAAACCTTGAGAGAGAGAATATGAGCAGTCTAAGACAAAGAAATAACTGAATTAATGTGGGTCAGATTGAGAAGATGACAATGAGAACTGAAAATCAAGGCAAGATAACAGCTGTATGTACATGACACATACAAAGGACTGATGACAGGAAATGACTCATTCCATTCATGGTCACCGGGGATTTTTTTCCACATTTGGTTTGTTTATCAGGTTCTGCTCCTACACAGCTTTCTTTCATTTCAATAGGGGTTCTATAGGAGCACTGCATGATCAATGAAGGTTGTTTAGCAGAACTGTTTAGGAAAATGTATTCAGAATCTCACAGAAAAGCATGATACTTTTTTTTTTTTGGCACGGAAATCACCAAGTTCATAATTCTAAAAAAATCAAGTAAATGTATTTCAGCAGTTCATGAATCATCTTACAAAGGACTTCACAATTTAATAAATTAAAAATCCATACTGGATGAATATTTGTTATCTAGAAAAGACAATGCTGCCTTCTTAGTACTTAGCTTGTTAGTGTAGATTTAGTATTGGCCATTATATTCTCTAGGTTCTCCTGATATTCTTTTTGTTCATGCTTCACTCTAGGTAGCTCCTTAAGGTTGTATTATTGAAGGAATGTATTTTGCAAATTTTTACCAGGCTCCAGTTAGATAAACTCAAGAATAAAACTTTTATTTGTCTTGAGCTTACAAAACTTTTTTTTTTTACTCTGGGAAAATGTTCTCACACTACACTTTCACATGTTTGGAGGCTGAGGGTGGGGGAGGGGGTTGAATGATGAACATTAGTTTTTAACTGTATCCTGATAAAATAGAGTGGTTATGGATAGGGTGGAGAAGAAATGTGATGAATAAAAATCAATCAACTCGTAAGTCAAGGACTGCCTATAAATCTCCATTTAAAACTATCTGGTTTTGAGGGCAGAAAATAGTAGCTTAAATAGAAGGTGACTAGTTGGCTACAAAACAGGTATGTAATGCTCTGTCTTTATAAACTTGCCCAGGCTTAGTAATAAGTTCTCCATCTTTTGTTACTTAGGATGAAGGTGGATTTAGATGCAATATTCAATGTGAATATGTGGTTATGTTCAAAATGGGTATGTGGAGGTCAAATTCTGCTTCTCTTAATATCTTAAGGTTCTGCTCTTCCCTGATTTACGGTGTCATTTCTTCCGCCTTGCCAACAACAGCCAATCACATGGCTTGGAGGCAGAGAAAGATATATTTTAATGTCATTACAAGATTATGTTATGTTAAATCTGGAAAAAGGGGTAAAGGTGAATCTGCTTAAATTCAATTTTTATTCTGTTAAGCAGTTTTGGTTTTTTCTCTCCCATTCCATGTTTTTGGAATTAAACCATTGAATGTCTAAATAAATTGTGCATCTGCTTCATATTGCCAGTAGGAGTCCTAAAAAGGCTGTGTGTTATGTTGTTCTTGCTGAGATTGCAATTTTAGAAAACTTAACTATCTCTTCTTATGAATTTAATAAACTATAAAGCAGGAATATTGATTCGCACTGTTGATACCTTTAGATCTAAATCCACATGTCAAGCCACAATATTTTTATTGAACCTTATTAGTGTGCCTGCATATGCAGCAATCTGACTTGTTTACCTGTGTATAATTTTCAATATCCTCTTTCTCCACAAAAAACTTCTTTGCCATCTATAGACTCCAATTGTAATGAGTGGAATGAAGAGAGTTGAACCTCAAGGAATGGGTCTTTAAATGTACAAACAGAATGTGGCTAAATGAATGTGTTGTGGGTGTGCATGTGCAGAAAAGGCTTTAATTAATCCTATTCAGTTCCTTTTCCTCTTACATTATAGTAGATTACATTGGACTAAATTCTTCAGATTTCTTATACGGTAATAATTAGAACCATCTCAATGCCAAAGTCTCTATCTCTAGTCAGGTAGGTCTCATTATTCTTACAATAATAATATACATACAGTATTTTCTAGTTTTAACATTTGTTTTCTTATTCATTGTTATAAATATGTAGTATATTTAATTAAATGCCATTCCCTTTCTGTCTAAATAACACATTCATGTTGTAAATCATACTTATAGTCGGCCTTGAGTTTTGCTTGGTAGGCTGAGCAGATACCTCTGTGGGGTGTCACGGGGAAGGAAGCAGAGAGAGTCCCAAATAAGGAGTGTGTGTGTGTGTGTGTGTGTGTGTGTGTGTGTGTGTGTCACAAAGAGATTGGGAGGCTGTGCACTAGTTGGCAGAGGTGGGTGTTGTGGTAAATGTGACCAAAAAGGGTGTAGGGTCCATATGAGCATATGAAGGCCAACAAGGAGAGTGATGGAGCAGGTGGATATTGTTTAAGAGCAGGAAGGCTCAGGAAAGAATGTTTTTGTATGTGGTGGCCAGAGAAAGAGGGTTCAGTGTGTGTGTGAGAGCACAGGAAGGCCCAGAAAGGAGTGCATTTGTTTATCTGTGTGGAACACAGGAAAGTCAGGGAAGGAGGTGAGATTTTCCCTGTTCATTCTCCATTGATTTAGTTGAGGGAACTTGATAAGGAGCATTGGAAATGACAGCAGTGTGCAGCATTGAAGTGACCACAGCTTTGCCATATATGCATCATGGATCCTGGCTTTTGGACATTTTTGTAACTTAGCTCTTTTGAGATACATTGGTTCAAAAATTGTTGCCCCTTTTCACCGTATTGAAGGTTACAAACAAACAGCAAAGAGATTTTTAGTAGTACATAGATTGCTTCATGGAGAAAACCCTATTCCTCCCAAGTGAAGAGTTAAGGCTTATGTTTATTCTGTTTGCAGTGTAAATGTTTAAATATTTATTTCCCACTCAGATAAAATCGGCATATACACAGAACTTTTAAGCTCTAGTATATAAATGTTCAGATTAGAGAATTGAAGTTTCATTTTATATTCTATTACGATTTCAGATTCCTCTGCTGGTTCCTGATAGATACACAATTTTGTTAGTAAATACTTTGCACATATAATTGGGATCATTGTTTATTTTACAATTCAGCCATTATGTTTACTGTGTATAGCTATAATATTTATTCAGATGAACAGAATAAACATTTTCAATAAGATATTACTTAATGGAGAATATATAGGTACTTCTCAACTTACAACAGTTCACTTAATTATCATTTGAAGTTACTGACAAAAGTGACTCGTGATTGCTTTTCATACTTACAATCATTGCAGTATCCCCATTTCATGTGATCAAATCCAGATGCTTAGCAACTGACTCATATTTATGATGATTGCAGTGTCCCAGGGTCATGTGATCTCCTTTTGTGACCAAGCAGTCAATGGGGAAGACATATTAACTTAACAACTTAACAACTGCAGTGATTCACTCAACAACTGTGGCAAGAAAGGTCATAAAATGGGGCAATATTCACTTAACAACTGTCTTGCTTAGCAACAAAAAATTGGCTCAGTTGTAGTTGTAAGTCAATAACTACCTGCATTAAGGCTAGGTTCACAGAATTCTAAACTGTGGCATATATTTTATTAGCTTAACTTGATATCTATGTACAGTCTTCTTTATTCTGGGATAATTGATTGATTGGATTAAAATGGCTTCTTAAGAACTGTTAGTGCCCATGACCCATCTAGTAATGGCAAACAACTTCCTTTGCTTTACGTTTGGGGTTTTCTTTGTAAAGCCTTCTCCTTGGGGGCACCCTCCCTCTGGAATAAGCTGCCCCCAGAGATGAGGACCATCCCTGACCTGTTGGCCTTCTGGCGCGCGTTGAAAACATACTTATTTTATCAAGCCGGTCTGGCCTAGGGTTTTATAGGATTAATTTGGTTTTAATGGATTTTAATCTTTTATATCCTTGATTGAATTTTATATGGAGCCACTATATTTAATCTTTTTAATTGTTTTTTGAATATTGTATTCATATCATTTTTTAACTTTGGCTGTACACCGCTCCGAGTCCCAGAAGGGAGAGGGGCGGTATAGAAAACTAACAAATGAAATGAAATGTTTTGGCAAAATGTAACCAAATTTGTTATTTGAGTCAAGACTAAATAGAATAGAATTCTTTATTGGCCAAGTGTGATTGGACACACAAGGAATTTGTCTTGGTGCATATGCTCTCAGTGTGCATAAAAGAAAAGATACATTTGTCAAGAATCAAGAATCATAAGGTACAACACTTAATAATAGTCATAGGGTAAAATAAGCAATCAAATCATACTAGAAAACAGTCAATATAAATCGTAAGGATACAAGCGACAAAGTTACAATTATACAGTCACAAGTGGGAGGGGAAGGGATGATAAAGAATGATGAGAAGATTAATAGTGGTAGTTGTGCAGATTTTGTAAATAGTTGGACAGTGTTGAGGGAATTAATTGTTTAGCAGAATGATGGCGTTCGGGAAATAACTGTCCTTGTGTCTAGTTGTTCTGGTATGCAGTGCTCTATAGCGTCGTTTTGAGGGTAGGATTTGAAACAGTTTATGTCCGGGATGTGAGGGGTCTGTAAATATTTTCACAGCCCTCTTTTTGACTCGTGCAGTATACAGGTCCTCAATGGAAGGCAGGTTGGTAGTCATTGTTTTTTTCTGCAATCCTAATTATCCTCTGAAGTCTGTGTCTGTCCTGTTGGGTTGCAGAACCAAACCAGACAGTTATAGAAGTGCAGATTACAGACTCAGTAATTCCTCTATAGAACTGTATCAGCAGCTTCTTGGGCAGTTTGAGTTTTCTGAGTTGGCACAGAAAGAACATTCTTTGTTGTGCTTTTTTTAATGGTATTTTTGATGTTAGGTGTCCATTTTAGGTCTTGTGATGTGATAGAACCTAGAAATTTAAAGGTCTCTACTGTTGATACTGTGTTGTCTACCGTGTTTCTCACAAAATAAGGCAGGGCCTTATTGTTTTTGGAGCCCCGAATAAACGGCTAGACCGTCTTTTCGGGGGTGAATTACTTTTTCTCCCCCCCCATCAGTGGGTGGGCGGAAGCGGTATGGATGTCGACTTTGGCAGGGTATTTTAAATTGTAAGGCCTTCGGTGCCTGCCACTGCTGCTTCTTCTGCTGCTCTTGCTTTTCCTTCGCTTACCTCCACAGTTCCCACCAGAACTGGCTCAAGAACAGCAGCAGCGCTGGCGGGAACGTGGAAGACACACAGGAGGCTTCCACACACACCCGAGCAGCAGCAGAAACGCTTCCACGTTCCTGCCGGCGCTGCTGCTGTTCTCGTGCTGGCAGGAACTGTGGAAGCCATGGAGGCAGTTCCCCCACCTGAGAAGCAGCAGAAATGCTTCTACACTTTCTGCTGGCGCAAGAACAGCGGCAGCGCCGCACAGGGCACTGTTAAAAGCAAGTTTCCTCCCCCGCCCTCTCCCCCAGCATGTTTTAATCCCTGCCCTCCCCCCCAGCATGTTTTAACCCCCGGCCTCTCCCCCCCAGCATGTTTTAAACTAGGCCTAAATATGGGGGGAGGGGCTTAATTTCATTTCATGCCTAGAAGACATGCTGGGTCTTCCTATTGGTGGAGGCCATATTGTTGGAGAAACATGGTAGTATTGTAAGAGGTGGTAGTATGGGAGGGTTTCTCCTAAAGTCTGCCACCATTTCTATGGTTTTGAATGTGTTCAGTTCCAGATTGTTCTGGTTACACCACGAGGCAAATTGTACAACCTACCATCTATATGCAGATTCATTGTTGTCTCTAATGAGACCAATCATTGTTGTATCATCTGCAAACTTCAGTATTTTAATAGATGGCTCGTTTGAGATGCAGTCATTGGTATATAGGGAGAAGTGGAGAAAGCACACAGCCTTGGGGAGGGCGGGGGGGCTATGCTAACTGTACAGGTATCAGATGTGATTCTGCCTAGCTTCACCTGCTGCTTCTTGTCTGTTAGGAAGCTTATGATCCACTTATAGGTGTGTTCAGGCATTGCTAGCTGATTTAGTTTACTTAGAAGAGTGTTTGGAATGATGGTATTGAATGCTGAACTGAAGTCTACAAAGAGGATCCTTGTGTAGGTATTTGGAGATTCAATGTGCTGTAGGATGTAGTGCAGAGCCATATTAACAGCATCATCTGTCGATCTATTTGCTCAGTATGCAAACTGTATGGGATCTAACAGCGGATCCATGATGGTTTTCAGGTGGGACAGCACAAGCCTTTCAAAGGTTTTTATAACTACAGATATTAGAGCAACTGGTCTGTAGTCAGTCAGTTCCTTGGTGGAGGGCGTTTTTTGGCACTGGGAGGATGATAATAGAGTGTTTGAAGCAAGAAGGAACATAGCACATCTCTATTGATGTGATTTATTGAAGATTCAGGTGAAGATGGGGGCCAATTGGTCAGCACAGACTTTTAAACAAGGAGTTATCTTGTCTGGCCCTGATGCTTTTCCTGGCTTTTGTCTGTGAAATAGATTTTGCACTTCTTTTTCTGTGATCACCAGAGGTTGTGAACCCAATGGCTTGGGGTCAGTTGTAAGAGGCTTCGCTGTTGTTGGTGTGTTTGAAATGGGGATTGTAGAGATAGGTGGCTGTAGTTTCCTTACAAACCTGCAGTAGAACACATTCAGGTCATCTGCTAGTTGTTGATTTCCTTCTGCCTGGGAAGGAGGTTTGCTGCAGCCAGTGATGTTTTTAAGAGTTTTCCACATGTTTGCTGCTTCATTTGTTGAGAACTGATTCCTTAATTTTTCAGAGTAGCTTCTTTTTGTTGCTCTGATTTCTCTTGTTAATATGTTTCGGGCCTGATTGTATAGCATTCTGTGACCTTTTCTGTAGGCTTCCTCTTTGGAACAATGTTCCTCTTTGGAATGTTGCTTAAGTTTAGCTGTGAACCAAGGTTTATTGTTACTATATATTCAATAAACCTGGATTTACATCTAAACATAAGCAGCTGTGTCGTTCCAAAGAGGAAGCCTACAGAAAAGGTCATAGAATGCTATACAATCAGGCAAATTTGATTAAATTCTACATCTTTATCAATAAACTTTGATGAAGACTTTTAAGAAACATTCATATAAAACATCTACATATATTTCAGTGTGGGCATCTTGCTAACGTGTATTTAAATAATTATTGTATTCATTTTCATTAACCAATATCTTCAAATGCAGTTCAGTTCTGACCGGCTCAGAGTTGACTCAGCCTTCCATCCTACTGAGGTCGGTAAAATGAGGACCCAGATTGTTGGGGACAATATGCTAACTCTGTAAACTGCTTAGAGAGGCCTGTAAAGCACTATGAATATATAAGTTTAAGTGCTATTGCTATTACAACTGTTAAGGATTTCCAGCGAGCAGCAAACTACTTTGTGTTGGCTCGGAGTTGCCATTCTAATATAGCTGGAAGGCTTGTATTAGAGAAACCACTCAAACTATTCTACAGTAGATATGTTTGAAATAACATTTTATTTTTATTTGTTTGTTTATTTAATTTGTATAGTTGTCCATCTCAAATAAGTGGCTCATTTCATGGGTAGGGAGTGAAAAAAGAAATCCAAGTATTTATTTTTTGTAAACTTGTTGTATTTTTGTACACTTCATTAACTAAATAGCCACCTAGAGTTATTGGAGGTAGTATACAAATCAATAAATAAGTTTTTTAAAGAAATAAATTTCCCCACATTGTCATTATAGTAATATGAGTTTATCAATAGTAATCTTTAAAAAATGAATTTGCTTGAGTGAATTATTAATAGTGGAAATATAACTAACTTATTCCCTGTGCTGTTCCATTTTATGTGCCTTTGTCTTTTATAACTATAACATAATGCAATAAATCAGATGGCAGATGCAATATTAATGATAATATATGTTTTCTGAATTTTGGCTTGCCTTCACAACTACTGCTTGAATGTTGTATTTTGAAAAGATTCCTGTGTTTGCATATTTGATAATGATATATAGTCAGGGATGGGATCCGACCGGCATGACTATCGGTTCTGTTGCTGTGCATCATGTGCGCATGCGTGCGCTAGAGTCCCACAAGTGCAATTTATGACCTGCTGAGCTGCCCGGACAGCTGAGCAGCACTGCGTGCAAGTGCGCAGCGGTTGGAAAAGCCCTTTTTTCCTGCTTTTTCAACCTCAGCTGTGTCGCGCAAAGCAGCTGTGGTTGAAAACATAGGAAATAAAGGTCAGGTAAGAACCCGGGTGGGTGGATGGGCCAAAACAGCAGCAAACATAGAACCATATGTGTGCTCTCTGTTTGCTGCTCTTCAGAGCAACCGGTTCTACAGAAGTGGACAGAACCACTAGAATCCCACCTCTGTATGTATTTCTCCCCAATTTTTTGTTTTATAGTAATTCAATAGCTTAAACCAGTGTTTCCCAAAGTGGCGGTACTGCCCCCGGGGGGGGTGGGATGCCTTAGGGGGCGCTAAGAGGCAAGGGGGCTGGCAGGGGGTTGCTAAGAGGTGGCAGGGGATGTTTGAGGTGCCGGCCCTGTAGGTTCACTCATTGACTGTAGCACCACTGCGGAGCCGGCGCCTCCAATGCGGAAGTGGTGGCATGTTATGTGCCACTGCAGATGCGTTCGATGCACCGCCTCCCTGCCGCCTCTTAGCGCCCCTCTGTTGGCCCCCTTGGGGACGCTAAGGGGTGGCAGGCGGGTGTTTGAGGCACCAGCTCCAGAGTGGTGCTACAGTCAATGGGTGAGCCTGCAGGGCTGGCTGGCACCTCGAATGCCCCCCTGCCGCCTCTTAGCATCCCCAAGGGGTCCAGCAGAGGGGCGTTAAGAGACAGCAGGGGGGCGGCACATCTAACATGGCCGCGGAGGCCATAACATGCCACCACTTCCACATTGGAGGCTCCGGCTCCGGAGCGGTGCTAGTCAACGGGTGAGCCTGCAGAGCCGGCCGGCACCTCGAATGCCCCCTTGCAACCTCATAGTGTCTCCAAGGGGTCCAGCAGAGGGGTGCTAAGAGGCGGCAGGGGGACGGCGCATCAAACGTGGCCGCACATAATGTTGCCACCGCTTCCGCATTGGAGGCGCATGCTCCGGAGCGGTGCTAGTCAAGGGGTGAGCCTGCAGGGCTGGTCGGCACCTTGAATGCCCCCCTGCCCCTTCTTAGCACCCCTCAACTGGCCCCCTTGGGGGCACTAAGAGGCGGCAGAGGGGCGTTTGAGGTGCCGGCTCACTCATTGACTGTAGTAATGCTCCGGAACTGGTGCCTCGAATGCGGCAGCATGTTGGGAAAAGCCGCCGCCACCACTTTCCCAAAGTGCCAACGCTGTCACATTCTGTCTGTTGTCCGTCCATCCATCCATCCATCCATCCAAAAGGTCTATCTGTTTGCCTGCCTGCCTGCCTATCCCCCCCACCTCTCTCTCTCCATCCATCCATCCATCCATCCATGTTCGAAGCACCGGCTCCGCAGGCACATTGGGAAAGTAGAGCAAAGCCAGTCTGAGAGGGAGGGAGGGAGGGAAGGAGGGAGGGAGGAAGAGAGAGAAAGAGAGAGAGAGACCTGATGCATCAGATTGAATGGGGCCTAGTTTAGACTGAGGCCCTTTTCCACAGTAAAACATCTTTGCCAGCACATTGAAACCTTTTTGGCTTCTGTTAAAGGTTTTGTGGATGAAACATGGTCAAGACTACCAGGAAGTTCCTACATTTTGTTGAGGCTTTAAACAGGATCCATTGGACCAGTTCTCCACCCTAAAAATTAATTTTCCCCAATGTATTACAGTGCCAATTCTGAAGGCAAAACCAAAATGTACTGGTAAATTACAAGGAGAACACACACACACATACACACACACACACTCCCTCTTAACCCTGCTGGAGCAGGTGATTGGACTAGAATAGATATCTCATTATCCTTCTCCCCCCTCTCTCCCTCCTTCTTTATTTCTTTTTATTTCTGTCGCTTCCTTCCACCCCCTTCTTTGTCCCTTTTTCTTTCTTTCCCTTTTCTCTTTCTTTTCTTTCCCTCTCTCTCTCTCTCTTTCTTTTCTCTCTCTCTTTCCCTTTCTCAGGATCACCCCTTTAGATCTGGGGTTGCCAAACCTTTGGACCTCAGGGACCACCAAACTCATAATTTTAAATCCTGGTGACCACTAATATGAATTTTGACTGACGGTGCCTTTCTGGCATTGGTGGGAGAGAGAGAGAGATCTGATCCAACCTCTTTCTGTCCCTCTCTCACACACACAGGCAGGGATGGGATTTAGACTCCTGATTTGAAGCTGTCAAAACTCCAAAAACAGGTCAAGTAGTTCTGGGGAGGCCAGGCATAAATTATAACACTTGCTAAACAACTGGCCATTAAGTGAGGACCACTTGTATTTGGTTTGCCAGTCACCTGGCCACGCCACCCAGTCACATGACCAGCAAGCCACACCCACCCAGTCACATGACCAGCAAGCCACACCTTCAAATTAGGGCCACGCCCACAGAAATTTGAATCCCACCCCTGGGTGAGGGACACCAAGGATGAGTTTGTAGCACCAAGGGGGTGGTGGACTGAAAAAGTTTGGCAACCACTGGCTTAAACCATAGAACAGTAGATCCTAAGAATATATGACTGTTTTGCTTTTCTTTAGTTTCTGCTTTCTTAAGGCAAATTGTATATATAATTGTATATGAAAGTCCTATACTTACTTATTAGAAGTTGAGCTCCATCAAATATAGAAGTAATTACTTTAGAGTAATTTCACAAAATACAAACATTATGCCCTAGTAAGATATGGGGTCTATGACAATTCACCGCGGCCAACTCACCATGGCCAGCTTGCCATGGCCAACTTGACACAGCTGATGCCATGAAACCGATTACAAAATAAAACTCATAGGACTTGGAATGCGTCAACTTGCCTTGGCCAACTTGCCACAGACAACATGCCACAGACAACTTGCTGCTCATCGTGGGACAACTCACCATGTCTAACTTGATGAGTTGGCCCATTCCAGGTCCTAGGAGTTTTATTTTGTAATAGGTTTCCTGACATCAGGACATCTTGACTATCCAGAGTATGCATGGGTAAAATTACTTCACAGTGTTTTACTTGGTATTGATATGCATCACCTTAAATAATTGTTTGATTAACCGTTGTTTGTTGAAGTAAATTGGATATATGCCAAAATCAGTCTTTCAGATGAGAAAAATGATCATGGCTTGTTTGTTCAATTCCTGCCTCCCATTATACCTGTGTCAATTAGTTATCAGCTTAAGCAAGCATAAAAATAAGCTAGGAATAATGTTGATGACCATTTCTAACATAGAACAAAAAGTTTTTAAATTTTTAAACTAAGGTTCATCAAACTTTTTTCTTAAAGTCTTTGTTTCATCTACCTTGCTATCCAACTTTCATTATCTCAAACCTGTAGTCCACTGCAACATGCAAAATCCATTTTTGTTCTTTCATAAATTCATTCTGTTGTGTTATTAAATTAATGTGCTTTAAAAAAAATAAAATTTCCTTTGGTTATTTCCCCATTTTACCATAACTATTCTATTCTTATTCTATTCCTATTCCTATTCCTATTCCTATTCCTATTCCTATTCCTATTCTATTCTATTCTATTCTATTCTATTCTATTCTATTCTATTCTATTCTATTCTATTCTATTCTATTCTACTCTTCTCTACTCTCTCTCTCTCTCTCTCTCTCTCTCTCTCCCTCTCTGTATTACTGAGAGTAACAGTAGAAAATTTGGAGATGAATAATTGCATTTTAATCCAAATATTAACCTGGGAGATTCAGAACAAGACACTTTTCTTCAGATTTCTAAAAGACAGAATGCTTCAAGTATTGTCCATGCCACAGGTAGCCTTTGCTTAATGTCCACTCATTCAGCATTGAAGTTACAATGACACTGAATGAGGGGTGTTTACAATGGATCCTTGTAGATGAAATCATTGCACTCTTCCCATGGTCATGTTATCATGATTCAGGTGCTTGGCAACTGGCTCACAATTATAACATTGCAGTATCCCACAGTCTCATAATTGTCTTTGCTACATTCAGTGCCACCTTCTAACAAGCAATATCAATGGAGATGCCTGTAGGAGATAAACAATTGTGATCACATGACCTGGGATACTGTGTCTGTGTGGGAATTGCCTAAAAATAGCAACTGAGATTGCTGTTATAAATGACATATGATATCACACCTTACAACAATCTCTTAGAAACAGAGTTCAGGTCTCTATATATAGTAGGGGGGGAAAGCACTGATTAAGTATTTCATTGTACTCTTAATTAGTCGTCCTGCTAGTGATGTATAGCAAGCAAATTACAAGTTTATAAAATTTGTCTGCCTGGAAGTAAAGCATATCTATCTATCTATCTATCTATCTATCTATCTATCTATCTATCTATCTATCTATCTATCTATCTATCTATCTATCTATCTATCTATCTATCTATCTATCTATCTATCTATCCATCCATCCATCCATCCATCCATCCATCCATCCATCCATCCATCCATCCATCTATCTATCTATCTATCTATCTATCTATCTATCTATCTACCATATATAGCTGCCCATCTTTTACCTAATTCCAGGCAGCTCCCAAAATCATTTAAAAATTATGAAAATAGAAGTTGCTTGCCTGCCATTTTTACTCACTTTCCCAAAACTTACATTTAACACTGAGCTATCCAAGTATGCTCCTTTATTGCTCTTTTACAAACATGTGAAATTTGAGTCTGCCATTTTGTTTTATGTTAATCATAATTGATAATTGTTTCGCATAATCATAATGTCTACTTAAAAGTCTTTCAATTTTTAATGTCAAACTCTAAACTAAACTACATTTTAAGAGTAGCATACTAATCTTGAATGAAAAGATTTTTAAGTATTATTTTAATCATGTATGTTGCATCATGGGATGTGTTTATAAACAGAATTATACAAACTCAAAATGTTTGTATTGAATTTTATTGTATTACCTGCTGGGTATTGCAAACATGCCTAATTTCTCTTGCAGCATTACCTATGCTTTCAGCCATTTTTTTTTTTCAAAAATGGTTTCCTGGTTCCAGGGATTATTGTGCTAAACTCATTATACATTAGATAGGCTCTGATGTATATTATTCTAAAGTTTTACCCTGTGAAGATAGGAGTTCCTGCTAATGTGGTTATTTTGTTGAACATACAAATCAGAGATAGCTAAACTAGTTTCTTAAAATATGGTCCACAGATATCTGAGAGTCATAAGAACTTCTCAGGGATTAATGGAAACAAAACTATTAGCCAGTTATTTAAGATATTTGCAAAAATTTAAAACAGTGTCACTACTCTCATTAGTTGTCTTGTTAAAAATATGAGTTTTTCATGAAAAAAGAAATTTATATTAATATCTAAGAGATTAATATTGTTGTGTTTACACAATTCAATAAATATTCTATGAATGTATTAATTTTAATTTTTAATATGGACAATATCAATAAATATAACCCATAGAAATAAAAGCTATTTTGGCATCCTTCATAATTTTTAAAATGGGAAGTTGCTTCTGGGAACAAAAAGTTTAAGAAATACTGAACTAAACCAAAGAATGAAAAAAAAAACATCTATCTTAGCTCTAATCTATTTAACTTCAGCTTGTAATGATTCTAGCCCCATTATTTGGAGATTCTTTAACTCTCCTGTAAATGTGCAAAGTAAAGACTGTGTTATTGATCATGCACCTTTTAGTCTGTCACCTTCATGCTGACAAAATCTTTCAAATAGCGAGCCACAAACAACTTCCTCTGATTGGACTCTAAGGATGTACTCTAAAGACACAAAAATTCTGCAATGGAAGTTTCTGGCACTTTTCAGTATGGAGACATCATTCTTTGAATCATATTTTAAACTCAAGTGTTAACATATGTTTAAAAAGTTTCTCATTGAAAAAAATAGTTTTCAATTTAAACCTTCCAGCACTATCTGCATCTTTATGTTGTTGACCTTCATTCTCTCTTTGCATTTTCCTTATTACTCTCACCAACAATACTGTTCTACTACTAAAATCCTTATTAATTTACTTCGCAGTATAAAATCTGTGGGCCTTCAAGTTTCTTTTCCTGTGTTATCCCGAGTGACAGTGAGAGAATGCCCTTCCTTTCCTCTTAACAACCCATGTAACCAAAGCAATACACTTTCTTTTCTTCTTCCTCCCTAAACAATTTGCTTTAATTTTCCTTAACTATTTATAATAAAAGGAGATAGCAGAAATGACTCAGTTAACATGGTGTGCTGGTGTGTAGACATATAGTGCTGCTGTACAGGACCGTTAATAATTTTTGTAAATTTGTCCTGGGACTCTTCAGGTGTTCAGTGATGGATTGAGCTGGTTCTTGAAATCAGGAAGCCTAGTAGCATAGCTATCACTTCCCTGTGTTTTGCAACTAATAACAATAATAATAATAACAACTAGACAATAGATGTCATAGATACATATAGTTTCAGTATTCTTCACAAGGGTGATTTACAAGGTTTTTAACAAGTTAACATTTCAGGTGGATTTTGTTAATACAAGGTTTTATTAGTTCACTTGTAGGCATGAAATACTCCAATTTAGCATTCCAAAAAAGTGATTTTTCTCAAACATTTTAATGTCTTTCATATTCATGTAACCTGCCCTACTGTATAATTATTCTTTAGGATTTCAAGGAAGTTTTAAGCAACTGTGTGATGACAAGCGAACAATGACTTTCAGACTCAAGTTCAGTATCTTTGAAAAGCTATACATTAACACACATTTAGAGAAAACAGATCAAAAATAGTTCTTGCTAAAATGGAAGTGGCAAGTCAGCTGCATATTAGTTGTAAGCTTTCTGCAAGAGCAACAACTTGAAGATTAGCATAGGACAGTTCTGGTTTCAAATTTGTACCTAGTAAGGAAAAAAATGATTTGAATAGTGTGTATTAATTTTAGTTATTTATTAAATAATTATAGTTGCCCAACTCACAACAGCAAAACTTCTGGTAGCATATAGCAATAAAAAAGACACACAAATTAAAACCCTATGTTCTCCTCATGCAGCAGTGACTAACACAATCAAACAAGCCACGTGTTCTGCTCTGTATCAACCTGGGGTCCCCACTTTTCTTTCGCTCCCTGCTCCAGTTTTTATCTCAGGTTGATAACATTCTGTGCCCTCTGAGCATGTTCAGTCCTGATTAGTTGACTCCCCTCCCCATTTCTTTTTCTCCATTGATATCTAAGAGTAACTTTTAGTTCTGTTTGTGATGATATTTCCAAATTATTTCTCACTATCAACAAAAATTGATGTATCCATACATTATAGTTATATCTATAATCTTTTATATAACTTGTTTTCAGCCATGCAATGTTTTCCCATACTTTCATTCAATATTCTATGCTTCAGTTGTTACCCAGGTATTACAGAATTATTATGTATGGTTATTATTTGAAGCTTTTCTTCACCTTTCTCAGGGTTTTTCATATTTCTGCAAATCTTGGAATTCCTATAGATCAGGGGTGTCAAACTGGTGGCTTGTGGGCTGGATGAATCATGTGCAGGCCATGCCCACTTTGGCTCCGCATACATCACAGTACGTTACATGACGAGATCAAATTTGACACCCATGCTATAGATCTATTGATCCACATTCTTAATTTTGGTAATGTGGTTTATCTATATTCATAGTTGGATGAATAAATTTCAATTTTAGAGTTAGAATATAAAAGTGTATCTTACTTCAGGTACCTTTCATTTTCTTGTGAGTTTCACAATCAGGAATCCAAATGTATAAGTTGAGAGAGTCACAATAATACCTTTTGAAGATGACAAAGCATTCAAAAAATCTTGCCTCTAAGTTCTAACTCTTTGAAGCTAGTGTTGGGGAGCTGTGAGATCATGTTTTTATGTTCCCTCTTCCAATTATTTTCAGTGTTGAGAGCTGCAAGAAATTATGCTATGGATATGGCAATCTCACCAAATACTTTAAAAATATAAGGAATTTTTGTTATTTTGTTTTATTGTACTACGTAAACATTTTGGAAATGTATATAAGCCTTTTTGAATCTTAACAGACACATTTTCTCCTTAAATCTATAGGGTGCCCACGCATATCATAAGCAGACATTGTTTATACTTGTGTTGTTAATATTTATTAGCACGTCAGCTCCCGCAGTGCCTGGATGAAGCGAGTTATCTTGACCCCCTCCAATCGGGTTTCAGGCCCGGGCACAGCACGGAGACGGCTTTGGTCGCGTTGGTTGATGATCTCTGGAGGGCTCGGGACAGGGGTTGTTCCTCTGTCCTGGTCCTATTAGATCTCTCAGCGGCTTTTGATACTGTCGACCACAGTATCCTATTGCGGCGGTTGGAGGGGTTAGGAGTGGGGGGCACCGTGTTACGGTGGTTCACCTCCTTCCTCTCCGACCGTTCGCAATGTGTGTTGACAGGGGGGCAGAGGTCGGCCCCGAGGCCCCTACTATGTGGGGTTCCTCAGGGGTCGGTGCTCTCGCCCCTGCTGTTCAACATTTATGTGAAGCCGCTGGGTGAGATCATCCGTGGCTTCGGGGTGGAGTTCCATCAGTACGCTGATGATACTCAGCTGTACATCTCCACCCCGGGCCACCCCAACGAAGCTGTCGAAGTGATGTCCCGGTGCCTGGAGGCCGTGCGGAGTTGGATGGGTCGTAACAGGCTCCGGCTCAACCCGACTAAAACCGAGTGGCTGTGGTTTCCTGCGCCCAGATACAGCCAGCTGGTTCCTTCGCTGGCCGTGGGGGGAGAGGTTTTGACCCCCGTGGAAAGGGCGCGCAATCTGGGTGTCCTCCTGGATGTGCGGCTGTCTTTAGAAGAGCATATTGCAGCCGTCGCCAGGGGGGCTTTTTATCAGATACGTCTGATTTACCAGTTGCGGCCCTTTCTGGATCTGGGCGCACTTCGCACAGTCACGTCCGCCCTCGTCATTTCCCGCCTGGATTATTGCAATGCTCTCTACATGGGGCTCCCCTTGAAGAGTCTCCGGAGGTTACAGCTGGTCCAGAATGCAGCCGCGCGAGTGCTTGTGGGTGCCCCTCGGAGCTCCCACGTTACTCCGCTGCTTCGCAGGCTGCACTGGCTTCCTGTGGCCTACCGGATTCGATTCAAGGTGGTACTGATGGTATTTAAAGCGCTCCATGGCTCGGGACCTGGGTACTTACGGGACCGCCTGCTGCCATCGTCAACCTCCCGCCGCCCAGTACGCTCCCACAGGGTTGCCCTGCTTGGGGTACCGCCGCCTGACCGTTGTCGGCTGACGGCCCCGAGAGTTCGGGCTTTCTCTGTGGGGGCTCCCTCCCTATGGAATGATCTTCCCCCGGAGATACGGTCTATGACGGATATCCTGACCTTCCGGCGCGCGGTGAAAACTTTATTTTTTAATCAGGCCAGCCTGGCCCAGTAACTGTGTTTTAGGTTTTTAATTAAATTTTAATTGGGGTTTTTAGTTTTTAACTTTTAAATTGAATCTGAATTAGACAGCCGGATTAAACTATTTAATTTATTTTTAACTATATTTATTGTATATCTCGTATGTTTTAGTAGGCTGTACACCGCCCCGAGTCCCTTTTTTGGGAGAGGGGGCGGTATAGAAGTTTAAACAAATAAATAAATAAATAAATAAATAAATTTATGTGACTATATTTTGTTTCTTTATTTATCGTATTGAATTCTGAGAACTGTTTCTCAAATATTTGAGCTAATTCACATACACTGTAAAAGCAAAAATTCAGTTTACCACCAATTTCTAAACCTGGGTATGAAATCAAGATTTGCCTGTAGACTATTGTACCTACATTAATTCTACTTTTTTAAAAATGTGACTATAATATCCCTATTATACTTTAAAACAGGTTCATTAATAGTGGCATTAATGGAATGCTATCCTTTTTTGTCTATAGTAAATATAAGAAAGCTATGGTATATATTTATTTAAGCATTGCACAGTACCATTTTCAGAAAATAAATTTACTTTCTCATAGTTCCATCAGATGGGCACTAGTTGCAGAAACCATTTGTTTGAGGCAGATAATTATATTAAATCTATAATTAGTGTAACTTTTCCTATTTTTTAAATGAATGATTCTCCACCTACATTTCCTGAAAGTTTTTCATTCTGCAGTTATGTAATCTAATCTTTTCTGTCTTTTTTTCCTCCTGCCAAAATGTGGAAAAATCAGTCCTTCAGTTTTAGATTAATAATCCAAGTGCCAGCACTTAAGTAATACAGCAATAGCTTATTTCAACACCTTTAGATATGAAAAGATACTTATTGTTACTGGATCCAGATCTTTAGGCATTCTGTTATATAAATGAAATGCTGATCTGTATTGATTCTTGCTTTGCTTGTCAGTGTCTTTTCAGAATCTGTTTCTGCATGCATTTTTTAATCAATTATTTAAAAAGTGTATTCAAATTCACACTTCATCAGTCCACTCTTGTTTTGTATTTTGGGTAACTTTGGCTAGTCCTGGATTCTCCAGTCAGGGATCTCTAAAATGCAAGAGGAATTCCATAGAAAAACTCTAGTTAAAATTAGGTAAACAGCTGGCACATCAGCTGAATGTTTTATTTAATGCAGAAAAAAATTATATCAAATATTTTCAGATCAAGTCTGTGATTTGCTAAAGAACATTTGATACTGAAATGTATTTGCAATATACATACATATATATATGCAGGTCTTAGCATGTTCGGGTCTTTTCCCATGTAAGATTGAGAGTATCTTGAGGTCCCACTTGCCATCGTCAGGCTGGTGCTTTTGCCTTTGTGCTTGTGTGAGCAAAGCGTGATCGGAGCTGCCGTATATATATATATATATATATATATATGTGTGTGTGTGTGTGTGTGTGTGTGTGTGTGTGTATGTATATGTATATTTATATGTATACACACACACACACATACGAGTGTAGTGTAGCAATCTTGCTTTTAGATTCAAGATTAGTCTGCAATTAATCTGCAATTAGTGCAAGTTTGAATCCCACCAGGCTCAAGGTTGACTCAGCCTTCCATCCTCTTGGGGTAGGTAAATTGAGGACCCAAAAATTGTTGGGGGCAATAAGCTGACTTTGTAAAAATGCCACTTGGGGGGGCCAAAAAGCCCTAGTAATAAGCAGGCATATACAATGGAATGAAGGCTATTGCCGAGCACCTAGCATGGTGCTCCATAGACTGTAAGCCGCCCTGAGTCTCCGGAGAAGGACGGCATATAAATGTAATTAAAAAAAAAAAGATTGGACTCAATGTCTTGTGTTTCACTGTATAATTCTCTGTAATGGTTCCAGCTTTCCTGGCCTTTTACGTTTTACTTGAATTCCATGGGAAAGAATGATGTAGAGGTAGTCTGGGAGAATTTGAAAAGATGGAAAAATTTCTAACTGAAACCAACAACACAAGTAAGCATAAGGGTACCAAGAGAAAATTGAAATATGTTTTCAAGGATTCTGAGAATATAGTGAGAAACCAGAACCCTCTGTCACAGTAAAAGAAATATTTTGAAACTTATGAATGTGTTTCAACATAGTATTCTTTTTAATCCCATTTCATTTCAGCAGAGATTCTATGTTCCATAAACATTTTGCACATGGAACAGCAACGATTGTTTGTCAGTTCCTTATTTTGCCCTGTGCAGAAGGGTGTTTTTTTTTTTTTTACCAAACTGCATTACCAAACTGTTGTTCCTGATGCCCTTGCATTGTTCTCTCTTCAAGAGCTCAACAGCTATAGCTGCTTATTACAATCCCCTGGTTTGCCTTGGCAGATGTTTAGAAATCTCTGCCTTGTGAAATGTGACCATCCATCCTGTCCCATCCTGACATTTTTTAAATTTGTCTGCCTTGGAGGGAAGAAAGGAATCCATTAAGGCACATAATCCAAACAATACTTCTGCAGGATTAGATTATTTTTCTTTCTTTGTACAAACTGTGTAAGTCACAGATGAGCAATACTTGAAAAAGAGAAACATGATAGCAGCTTAAAGCAGAGAATGCAAAGAAAGGAGCACAAAAATCTGCATTGCATGATTTGATCCTGCCAAAGAGCTATTATCATTCACAATCTATTACCACCCATTGCTTTTGTAGATCATACATTTGTAAGGATAGGCACCATTCCTGTAGTGCAGGAACCTGGTGATATGATCAATGCCCATCACTGTAAGAGTTTCCCTGTATAGACTTTGCTGAAGATTCTGTCTTGTCAAGACATTTCTTTTCATTTTTAAGAAACACCTGCACAATATCCTTCCTTGTGTATTAAGAAAGTCCTTGTGGAAGTAGAAGATCAGTGATTAAAATCAACTTTATAAAAGCAGTAAGACAATCCAACTTGAGAAGTTAAAGTCTAGGTAACTGTGTTTAAATTAGTTATGTCTAGGTAACTGTGTTTAAATTAGTTATGATTATGTTGTCATTTTGATTTATTGGTGCATTTAGGCTCCCGTGTTCCCCAAAGGGCTAGAATAACACCTATTTTGAAGTTACTGAATGGTTTATAATAAACTTCAATTAAGAATGTTCATTATCACCTTTAAAGCCTTTATGGTGGAGCACCAGGATATATCAGGCAAGGTCTTGCCAGAATCAAATCTATCTAGCAGCTCTAATGGGGTACATGGGACATAGGCAAGGTAACAAACCCTCACAGTAGGCCTCCCATTTGATGGAATACTTTTTCCCCAGAGTCCCAATCTCACTGAGAATTTAACAACAAATCAAAACAGTTTTGTTCCAGCTTGTGTGTTGGTCCTTAGACAGATTTAGTGGCCACCTATTAAAATGTGTACTCATTATTTATTGATGCTATTATTTTAATTATCTGTAAGTTGACTTACCTGGTTGTAGCCCTGTTAGCCCTGCTAGGTTTAATCAGATTACAAATATTTTAATATATTCTGAATTTTAAACTGCACAGAATCATTTACTGAAAAGGATGGCCATAGAAAAGAAAGGAAAGGAAAGGAAAGGAAAGGAAAGGAAAGGAAAGGAAAGGAAAGGAAAGGAAAGGAAAGGAAAGGAAAGGAATAAATAAAACAACTGTCTTTCTCAGGGAGCTCTCCAATGTTCTACTCTGACTACAAACAGTGGGATGTTTGTCAGTTCTCCACATGCTATATTTTGTCCTTTCTGCCTTGGATTTTCCTAAATTTTATGTTTTGTCCCATTGGCTCTTTTACTACAATGTTTATACAGTATATATTACATTTTCATTCCATTTGATAGTTCTAAGGGTATAATGGAAGAATATATTGATATCATGACAAAATAAGAAATGCACATCATTATATAAGCTCCATCTTTCTGTGACATTACATACAAGTATTAGAAGAGCAAAGCTGCAGTGTAACATTGCAACACTGCGAAGTATATATTTTTCCCCTTCCTTTGTTGGAAGCAAATGAAGCTTTTTGGTAATGTTGCATATATTGTGGTTGTGTGGGATATTACTTTCTTAGGTCAGTACAGGCAACTGACATTAGTATTTGATATATCTGATATTCTATGGACCTTTAGTACTTTACATATTGATATGTGACTTTATATATATAAACATTCTCTGGTTCTCAAAGTATCTTTGTCATTTTAAAATCTTGGAATATAGGAGAGAGAGCCTTCCTTTCCCAATAATGTTGCACTTTAATTCTTGCAAATTGCTTGCCAATTTAATACTGGCAACATCTAAACAGTAAGTAATTGCTTATGATAATGAGTGCAAACTAATTTACTGGGATATGTTAGTATTCACAATGCATTTAAACTCTTCCAAAGTACAGCATTCTGTTTTAATTGCAGCTTTTGAGGGATGGCGCTATTGCTGCAAACCCTATCTTAAAAAATCCTTCAAAAAGATACCTTATGACTACTTATAGTTATCAGCATAAGAAGTGACTCCATGTGGTATGAGATGTCTTCATCTTCTCAGAGTGGAGCAGCAGCACTTAACAATTGTAGCAATCACAAACAAGGCTTAAATAATTCAGGATAATTACTGATGGATGTCTTAGAGATAAACATTTATGCCATGATAGACTACTATTGTTCCCATATGGACTGTAAAGATTAATTTAAACATTTTCTAAAAGCTAAGCTATGCAGTTATTTATAGATTTCCAAGGTTTTTTTTTTCTTTAGTGGCCTTCATTCTGGAAGAGATAAGGTTTCCACTGCATCACTCCACCAACTATATGTTGTTATGGTTCTGTTTTGTCTTATTAAAACATAGAAGGATAAAAAGTTATTTGACATAGCATTTCTTACAGCAATGATTTCAGAATAATTCAGCACAGAAGTATTTTGCCTTGGTCCACAATCCCATCTGCTTCCTTTTGAACCATGTTTCTACAGGAACAGAATTCCCTTTACATTGCCATAATTTACCACCAACCAGAGGTAGTATTCAATAGGTTCTGACCAGTTCTGGAGAACCGGTAGCGGAAATTTTGAGTAGTTCGGGAACTGGCAAATACCACCGCTGACTGTAGATTTTACAGTATCCTTTCCCTGCCAGGCCCACCAAGCCATGCCCACAGAACTGTAGTAAAAAAATTAAATCCCACCACTGCCACCAACATTTTCCTATTCAATCCATTGGAGGGAAGACATTGAGATACCGTCAACTCCCATGTTAACAAATGATTGCAGATTGTGATAAGATAGTCTTTGTTCAAGGAGAGACCAGTAAACGTTCACATAAGCACAGCCTTATGAGTTGTGATGGAGTGAGAACTGGCAAATGGATTCATATGTTGTGCTAAGTTACAAATCAAGATCTGCGACATACAAGACCAAAATTAAAAAATCATTTAATGCAATCTGTAAAGAAAATTATAAAGTATTAATTATATAATGTGCCATTTTGAGATTCCAAGAAAAGATCCATAATCTTGATGTATATTTCCTTCCCACAGTAATAGTGTCTTACTGATACTCATTAAGCTTCCTTGCAAATCTTGCATTTGTTTTTCTTCACAAAAACAATCCATTTTTTCTTTTGATCTCATTTTAAGCAATATTGGATTCATAGATTAAAAATTCTCCTTTGCATGTGAATTGCACACAGTAACCACTCCCAGCATGAAATATGACAATTTCATATCAGTTGGACATGACATGACATGACATAACATGAGCATCTGCCTATAACAAAGCAGTTATTCATTCATATTTTTTCTCCTTGCAGATATCTGTCCAATAAATTTGAAACATTGGCATGTTAAAATATTGGTAGTGGGACAGTCAATTCAGTCTCATTTGTTATGAGAACTTGGGCAGGAATAGAAAGTTGGGGTTGTTGACAAGCTTTGAAAGACCCCAAAGAAATATAAATCCTAAAATTTTCAGCTAGCTGCTATGAAAAAATAGTACAAATTATAATCCTCCATAATATAAAATAGCAAAAGCATTCAGCTTTTGTGGTGATGATCACATCACAAGTAGTCCTTATTTAGTGACTGCAGTTGGTTTCAGTGAAATGGTTGCTAAGTGACACAGTTGCTAAAGAAATCACATGATGAGAAAGAGAGAACAATGTTGCAAAGATCACCAAATTTTCCACCAATTATAACCCTCCCTTTTTTGCTGCATGAAACTTACCAGACCATTGTCAATTTCACATTGAAGGGTTTTTTTCTTCTCCTAAATGTATGCATTGTTTGGAAAATGAATTATTACCATCATACTTGCAAACAGTTGTTGTCCAAGGCAGTAACTATATAAGGACTACCTCTACTTTAAATCCATGCTTGTCAATAAAGAAGGTTATATATATTATTTTTAGTACTGGTGTGAAAAGAAAGACAAACCTATTTTTGAGGAACTGCCAGACTCCCTGAGTTGAACTAACAGAAATTAGCTCAATGCTTAACATGCACAGTTAGGTAGGAATATTTTTGCATACTAGAATCAACCCACTTTAAGCAAATTTTTGTTCTCTATCACTATAGAGTTCACGTAATAGGCACCCTTTCTTATATCCACTTCAGTTTAAAACTGGCACTTCTGTTTCCTATCTTCCTAATTCAGCAGACACCTTGCTCACATTGCTAGCGATTGTTGACACAAATCAACATTTCTTCAGTGAGAAATTCATCTCTTCACTAAGAACTCCTAGAGAAGCAAAGCAGATGACCCCAAATATATAGTCAACTGAGAGCCATAGAACATTATAGCCTCCTGCTAATACACATATAGGAGGCATTTATTTTCAAATCGTTGTATGATATATTTATTCATATTTTTTATTTATAGATGCATCTTAAGCATACACCCAAAGTATGTAATGTATGAAGTGGCATGTCTTGCAAGATCAAGTATATACTTAGTCTGTTTATCTGTTTTGCTTGAGCCTAATACATCCATTATGATCACTGTGTGATAGATCTAACATTGTTTGTTTTCATACTGTGTACATGTGAGAAAACATTTAAAACACATCAAGCTGATGGATAAAATGTAGAGTATATATCAATCTTGCTGACGATAAACAACAATAATGGCAGTTGCAACAACAGTATGCCTATTTCAGCTACCATTATTATGGGCTTCAGTGAGTACATGAACTCTTACTCAATAATTACTAGAAATATAAAAACAAATAGTTCAAAGCAAAATACACTTATTTGTCACTTTTGATCTCCTTCCTTGGACTCTGGCTTTAGACTCTGGCAGTTAACTTGTCACTCATAAAGAATGGGATAAATCTTTTCCAAAGCTGAATGATAGCAATTACCATAATGACACAGTATGTCACTTTCTTTTTGCATGTGCCAAGCTTAATATGTGGAGAGGGTATTCAGGAAAGTGGGGAAGAAAAGAAATCAATGATCTGCTATAACATAAATGGAGGAAATGAAAAGAAAGTTAGCTCTGTCTTTTGTATCTCCATTTTAACAGGTCCATTGTCTTCAGTTCCCGAATACCCCTTGGTTCTTTTTTCTGGCTGTTGGTTTTACAAGCCCATTTTAGAATTGTGTGCATTTTGTTCTTACAGGCAAAATTTAGGCAGTGTTGAGTTTCAGAAATCTAGCTGGAGTTTCTTTGTGACAAAATCAGTAATTATGGAGAGATGTTTTATTTCTGATACAACTTTTACCTGCTTTTACCAGGCCACCTGCTTTTACCAGGCCATCCTTCCTATCTATTTTGGGTAGACTTTTTAAGAGTATCTTCTCAGGATTTCATTACCAAGTGCTTTTTAGCACACTTCTGAACTCTAATAGGACTACTGTGATTCTAATAAAGACACAAAGTGTTCCAACATGGGAGAGGGATTCTAATATGGGAAAATACATATAGAGATAATCCTCGTGTCAGCCCTGGAGCCATCTTTAATGGGAGTCTTCAGGGCAATGGCTGGGCAAGCTGTGGGAATGGGAAGGGAGAGGTAGAGATAGTGTGAGGTGTGTAATCTTAACAACATTCTTTCCCTAGGGAGTCAAGGATATCTTGTCAGTACCTGGGGAGGCGTGCCTGAAAGTTAACTGAAGTTGGGACAGTGACCAGATTGGACCATATGACACCTATGTGCATGGAGGGGAAGGAACTTTGATTTTCCTTTGGGGCGGGGAAAACACAGGGCTTTCAGATTTGGGTTTTCCCCAGATGTGCCAATATGACATCTCTAATAAATTTGTACTTTGAGAAAGATGCCTGCCTTGGAGTGTTAATTCTATTGGGGGTGTTACTTGGAACCCTGACTCCTCAACTTACAAAAGTTCATTTAATGATTATTCAAAGTTACAAGGACATTGAAAAAAATGACTTATGACCATTTTTCACACTTACAACTGTTGCAGCTTCCCCATGGTTATGTGATCAAAATTCAGAAGCTTGGCAATTCATATTTAAAATGGTTGCAGTGTCTCGGGATGTCATGTGATCACCTTTTGCAACCTTTTGACAAGCAAAGTCAATGGGAGAGTGAGATTCACTTAACAACCAGGTTATTAATTTAACAACTGTAGTGATTCACTTAACAACTGTGGCAAGAAAGGTCATAAAATGGGGCAAAACTCACTTAACAACTGTCTCACTTAGCAACCAACAATGTGTGGCTCAATTGTGGTGGTAAATTGTGGGCTACCTGTATATCTACTATCTTTTGAGAGAAGGAGGAGTAACAGGGATCAAAACAAGGATGTAGCGAATGAACTGTGATCAATTAAACAATTGTTTCTGAATCTTGGCACTGTGTGTGAACTTCAATTCCCAGAATTCTTAAGCCAATATATTCAGTCTGGAGGGAAGGAAGAAATGGATAGGTGGATGTACGAATGATCAAAATAATGATATCAAAGGGAATATGTAATACAAATCTTTCTTTTTCCTTCTGCTCCTAGGATTGATTTGGTTTATCTCAACTACTATTGTAAATACAAGATCTGAGAAAAAATTCAGTGTTGGATTTTTTATTAGCAAAAATGAAATAGGAAGATTGATATATTTCTTGAAAGGGATTAGAACAATGAAATATTCAGATCTATGGTTTTTGCTTTTTAAATTTTGGAGATTGCTTTGTTAAGTCTGTTTTAGGACTCTATGTTTATTTTTATTATTGTTGTTGTTTTATTGTTTCTTACTGTGTCTATCTTTTGTTGTGTCCAAACCCTACTCAAATAAAGCAACCAAATAATGTTGACAATTAACATAATTTTACTATTATGCAATAAATAAACAGTATATACTGAACTCCCAACTGACCAGCAAGCATTGGCAATTTGGGCCAACCACAAGGAAATCATAGAAAAAAGCAGACATAGTTTTAGTTAGACCATGACAATGGGATATCTTTGATAAATCCATCTCTGTGATCTTCTCCTTATGTATCCCTTCCTACTGGGTCAGCATGTCAGCTATACTATTTTTGATACATGGCCAGTGAATATAAATATTTTAATTTACTGAGCCACAGGTTCTTGATTGATTCTTCTCCATATCACTACTTAAAGCCACTTTGGTTTTCTATAAAGGGAATTTAAGCAGTTCATAGTGGGTCATGCAGGGAAACATCTTATTTGCTATTCAGTGCAGCTCACATGTGCATTGGAGATAAACCTTTTATCATAACACTTTCTGTTGGGCTGCAGTAGTGATACTGTATGATATTAAGTCCTTGGAAATTGTCCGCTCATGGGATGGTAAAAATGTTGGAAATATATGAACTGCATGTGCCCTATATAGCATATTCTAAAAATCTTTGCAATATGGGCAGGGGGTTGGACTGGAGATGACCTATAAGGTCCCTTCCAACTCTGTTAATCTGTTAAAAGATCATGTTGATGGAAAAGTCAATGCAGAATTCCTTAATGCTTGAAAGCTTAAAAACTTTCTCCAAAAGTACATTGAAAACCCATTCATGAAAGAGAAGTAAAAACTAAATAAAAATATCTCTTTGGCAACATCTTTCAGAAAAGGCTTTAATATCATTCAATCACACTCTCTGTTGCTAGTTTGTGTCTCAATGTGCTTTTTTTCTTTTCTTTTCCTATTCATCATTCTGGTTTATTAATCATGGATTCTTAGGGACGACAAGGACACTTTAGTGTCATGAATTTAAAGGCTTCATTTCTTCAGTTATTACTTTACAAATCAAATGGATTGTGAACAATTGAGCTTGGTAGTACCAGGGCACTTATTTAGGATTGGTGATATAATTTTACCTGACAGCAATTAAAAGAATTCAGTGATTTCTCGTGACAGCAAATGGAGCGGGAAGGGAAGTGACACTTCAAGGGTGTGCTTTGTGCTTATTATGCAGTTAACCCTTCTAGAAGAATGGGCTTTGCCTTCTCAAAGAACTTCATATCACACTGTAATCCTAACTTTAAAAAATATATTTGATTGCAAGGCTGTCATTCTAGCAGTACTAATATTTATTTGCTTAACTAACTGGAAATAAATGCACTGAGGTCTCTTACTGTTCTTTAAAGCTTTTATTTATTTATTTATTTATTTATTTATTTATTTATTTATTTATTAATTAATTCGATTTATATACCGCCCCCTTCTCCCCAAAGGGACTCGGGGCGGTGAACAGCCAATAAAAATACATATACAGAACACATATACAACACACAACATGATAATATTAAAATTTAAAAATTGAATATAGTGTGGCTCTAATTAAAATATAAAAGAGAGTTAAAAAAAATTAAAACCAGGTTAAAATTTAAAAGACCCCTAGGCCAGTCCGGCCTGCCAAAATAGGTGAGTTTTAAGTAACCGACGGAAGGCCATGAGATCAGGGGCGGCCCTTACCTCCGGGGGTAATTCATCCCAGAGAGGGGGTGCTCCCAATGAGAAGGCCCGCGCCCTCGGGGTCGCCAGCCGTCCAGCCGGCGGCACCCTGAGGAGACCGACTCTATGAGAGCGTACCGGTCGGTGTGAAGCCGATGGTGGCAGGAGGCGGTCTCGCAAATATCCCGGTCCCGAGCCATGGAGCGCTTTAAAGATAGTGACCAAGACTTTGAAGCGCACCCGGAGGGCCACCGGGAGCCAATGCAGCACGTGCAGAAGTGGCATATTTTTTCTCTTATTTTCTCACCTCCCTGGTGCTTATTTTTCTTGCATCAGATGGAAAAAGTATAATATTTTATTAAGTAAAATGTTCAATTCAGAATTCACTAAGAAGGCAATACAGGTGAAAAATGGACAGAAAGCCAGCCTGGCTTCTCTACTCTTTCTCTATCTTCCTTAAGAAGAAACTGTTCTGTTTAAATAGATGGTCTCGCCTTCTTATGTTTACTAAATATTCTGAACTTCTATGCATGTATATTCAGAATGCAGTTATATTTAATTCACTGTGGCTTACTCCCTGGAAATATTGTACTTATACAAGTTCAATTTTAATTTAGTCTAAACTTTAACATTTAAAGTATAACAACACATATTGATTATACCCAGAAAGGTGAAACAATAGTTCTCCAGGGATTGCTGAACTATAGGCTCCCAGTGGCCTTCATCATTGGTCAAAACAACAAAACTTTTGGAAGCTGTAATTTGGCAACCTCTGGAAAGTCAAAGTCTTGCCTCTGGTTCCATTTGGGAGGAAAAACATTAGGAAGCATCTCTACTTATGTCACTATCCCCCCTCCCTCAAAGGTCTGGACACATTCACTTTCATTCATGAACTTAATCTTTATATATCATCCATGTTATCAATTTATCATGCAATAGTAGAAGCAGAGTTTTTATAACAGGGTTACAGAATTATTTCCCTTTTGCTCTAAGTTATTTCTCTTCCAACTTTTCATCTAGAAAAGGTTCTTGAAGCATTTTTTGCGAGTACTTTTCCAATTGGATTGTTTAAAAGCAACCCATTTTACATTTTAAAGCACATTTTTGTAATCTCTGTATTTCTAACGTTCTGCTTGCAAAGTCCACAACATATGCAGTTAAGGTAACTCCATTCCAGTTACAAGAAAAGGCTGGTAATTGGTGATTTCCACTACTTACAGTATAAAAAACGAAGATGTTGTCTCTTGGCCCATTGAACACAACATTGCTACAAATAAACAGGGAATAAAAAGTGGTGGTGGAGAATGAAGAGATATAGTTGACTGAACAGTGAAGAAGAGTATTTCATACAACAGTGAAGAACAGTATTTCAAGCTGCTCTAGATTTTGTTTTTTGTTTTTCTGTTTTAGTCTTCTCTTATAGTTACAGTACTTATTTCTTTTTCAGAATTCAAGATGCTTTAAATTTATACAGGGTGCTCCGACTGGGCATCTCCGGGTGGGAAGGCGGGGGTGGATATCGGCGAGGTCAACTGGGTTGAGTTCGATCCTGTTACCATAGAGGACGTGGACAGAATACTGAGGGGACTGAATGCTACCACCTGTTTGTTGGACCCGTGTCCCTCCTGGCTGGTCTTGGCCACCCGAGAGGTGACTCGAGGCTGGCTCCAGGGCATTATAAATGCTTCCTTGAAAGAGGGGTTTCTACCCGCCTCCTTGAAGGAGGCAGTGGTACGACCTCTCCTCAAGAAACCGTCCCTGGATCCAGCACTGTTATCAAATTACCGTCCTGTCTCCAACCTTCGCTTTGTTGCGAAGGTTGTAGAGACTGTGGTGGCACGTCAGTTCCCGCAGTACCTGGATGAAACGAGTTATCTCGACCCCCTCCAATCGGGCTTCAGACCCGGGCACAGCACAGAGACAGCATTGGTCGCGTTGATGGATGATCTCTGGAGGGCACGAGACAGAGGTTGTTCCTCTGTCCTGGTGCTGTTAGATCTGTCAGCGGCTTTTGATACTGTCGACCACAGTATCTTATTGCAGCGATTGGAGGGGCTGGGGATTGGAGGCACCGTCCTACGATGGTTCTCCTCCTTCCTCTCCGACCGTTCGCAATTTGTGTTGACAGGGGGACAGAGATCGACCCCAAGGCCCCTGCTTTATGGGGTGCCTCAGGGATCGGTACTCTCGCCCCTATTGTTCAACATTTATGTGAAGCTGCTAGGTGAGATCATCCGTGGCTTTGGGGTGGAATTCCATCAATACGCTGATGATACTCAGCTATACATCTCCACCCCAGACCACCCCAACGAAGCCGTCGAAGTGATGACCCGATGTCTGGAGGCCGTGCGGGATTGGATGGGTCATAACAGGCTTCGTCTCAACCCGACCAAAACTGAGTGGCTGTGGTTTCCTGCTCCCAGATACAGTCAGCTTGTTCCCTCGCTGACCATAGGGGGAGAGGTACTGACCCCTGTGGAAAGAGCGTGCAATTTGGGTGTCCTCCTGGATGTACGGCTGTCTTTGGAAGAACATATTGCAGCCGTCGCCAGGGGGGCTTTTTATAAGATTCGTTTGATCTACTAGTTGCGGCCCTTTCTGGATCTGGACGCACTTCGCACAGTCACTTCCGCCCTCGTTATCTCCCGCTTGGACTACTGCAACGCTCTCTACATGGGGGTCCCCTTGAAGAGTCTCCGGAGGTTACAGTTAGTCCAGAATGCAGCCGCACGGATGATTATGGGCGCCCCCAAGGACACCCACATAACACCACTTCTCCGCAAACTGCACTGGCTTCCTGTGGCCTTCCGGATTCGATTCAAGGTGGTACTATTAGTATTTAAAGTGCTCCATGGCTCGGGACCTGGCTACTTACGGGACCGCCTTCTGCCACAAACAACCTCCCGCCGCCCAGTACGCTCCCACAGGGTCGCCCTGCTTGGGATACCGCCACCTGATCATTGTCGGCTGGCGACCCCAAGATTACGTGTTTTCTCTGTGGGAGCCCCCTCCCTTTGGAACTATCTCCCCCCGGAGATACGAGACACATCGGACATCCTAACCTTCCGGCGTGCAGTCAAGACCTTACTTTTTAAGCAGGCCGGCCTAGCCAATTAAAGGTTTTCTGAGATTTTTAAATTTTAGATTCAAATAAGACTTTTAATTCTATTTGATGGGACTCAATCATTTACTTACTTACTTATTTTACTCATTTATCCTATTTTCATCTATCTATATTCAATTCTGAGTTAATTACTGTTACTGTTGACTGTATCTTTATATGTTTAGACTGTACACCGCCCCGAGTCCCTTTTGGGAGAGGGAGCGGTATAAAAATACGATAAATAAATAAATTAATTAATTAATTAATAATTGTAACTAACAAGAATACAGGTAGTCCTCAATTTATGACCATAATTGAGCCTAAAATTTCTGTTGTTAAGTGAGACATTTGTTAAGTGAGTTTTGCCCCCATTTTATGACCTTTCTTGCCACAATTGTTAAGTGAATCACTGCAATTGATAAGTTAGTAACCTGGTTGTTAGGTGAATCTTGCTTTCCTATTGACTTTGCTTGTCAGAAGTTCCAAAAAGTGATCACATGACCTTGGGACACAACAACAGTCATAAATATGAACCAGTTACCAAGCATCTGAATTATGATCACATAACCATGGGGATACTGCAAAGGATGCTGTGAAAAACAGTTATAAGTCACTTTATTCAGTACTGTTGTAATTTTTAACGGTCAGTAAATGAACTATTGTAAGTCGAAGACTACCTGTATAAATGTTAACTCCATTCTACAGCTAATGATTGGATCCTAAACAAAAGATAAATTTATGAACTGACTCCTCTGAAAAGCAATGGGCAGGCCCTTTAACATATACTCCCCTATAATGTTTGTGAAGGCCCAGCTATCATTCACTTCAGACAGGAGTTGCTTTAGTTGCATCTATTTTTTTTAAAGTGCATTGTTTAAAAAAAGAATTTTGTGACTCAAACATAGATTGATCATTTAAATACTTTGCAGTATAAATAAAGGAAATAATGGAAATGTAGATATAAATATAAATGTAGATCAAAATACTATAACATTAATAAAAATATAACACATCCTGACATAAGTGGAAAATGTGTCTTGCTAATCTGAGTTTGCTGTTCTCAAGCTAAATATTAGAGGATAATTTCAAGGCTGCTCATTTCTCTTTTCATGCTTCTAGCATGAAACTGGATCTAAACCGGAAAACTTTCAGGTACAGGACTAACATTTATAAAGTTGGAAAAGAGAACTGCTTATCAACTTTCAGTTTTTCCTTTGTTTTGCTAGAAAAGATGGAAAGGTTTATTAGAGTTGGTTGGCTTGCAAAATATTCTATTTTTGCCCAGGTATTTCTGTGTTCTTTATAGCAGGACTCCTGAGCTATTTCGAGCAGGCTTTTAAGAGATGGCAAGTTATTTGTTTGCAATCAAACTTGGTAAAATCCAGACTGGACTCCTGACTCTTTTTAAAATAGATTGTTCCTTTGGCTATGCTAACCAGCCCACAGTTAAATTCCCTGAGCTTTTGGTACATTTAATAAATCATAAGAAAAGGACTGCTAGGAAGTAAAGAGGTTTTTTTTTTTTTTGGTCTCCTACCTGTAAGGCTCAATTGTAAGTCTCTTAATTTCTAAGGCAAGTATGAAATTAGCCACTTGTTAATACAATGTTTAAATTTTATCTGTGAAAATTACATATTTTCTACAAACTCATGTATGATTTAATGGTTTGAATGAAGTATATTTCCACCATTGAAGTTTTTCTCTTCTTTGAGAAAGTTAACCAACAATCAATGAGGAGGTTGTAGATTTTTTAGAGGTTTTAGATTTATTTATAGATACTTGATTTTCCACATGATGCTTTGGCAAGAGAAAATCCTTCTTACCTATAATACAAGAACAAATGGAGCAGCATTTTTTATTTTGGCTGCTGTGTGGCATTTTTACAAAAGCCAGATTTTCCAGCATGTAATTTTTAATGATCCGTGTAAGATCTACCTTTCATAGTTTCTCATTCCTTACCCCCTTATCCCTGACTAGGTTCTTAGGACTGTTTTCACACATACCAGCTGGTCTGCATTAATCATCTTTATTGAAGCCTTGCTCTTTATTCGTCTTTGAGGGCTGCTAAACAAGTAAATAGGAGAAAAAAATAGTATAGAGCTAATATTTTGCATATTAGCTCTATACTTCTGGAGTAAGATTATCTTATAGAGACTATGCAAACTTTAAAAAAAACATGAAATCTTTGCGATTCAAGGAGTATCTTATCTAATTTACCTTATTTTCTACTGTAGTTACAATGTTGTTATTGTAAAGTGGAGAAATTCACCTGCATTTTTTTTCTGTCAATTTTCATTCTCTTTGGTGAGAGAGAACATGTTACAAGGGATAAAATAATTTAGAGAAATTCTCCTGCCTCTGGCATTTTTGAACAAATTTGTTGCATGGTGAACAAAAGAGGAATGTTAGTGAAACCTTGTCTTTCAGCCCTGTGCAGTTGATTCACCTTCAGCACGGGTATCAAACTCGCCACATTGCATTGCTGTCATGTGACATATCATGACTTTTTTTTCCTTTTGTGGAGCTGGGGTGGGCGTGGCCTACATGTGATACATCCAGCCTGTAGGCCACTAGTTTTTCTATTGGGATTTTTCAGTAATGAAGCCAGTGAGAAATGGTTGGAAAATCTATTTTTCTTTTATACAAATTAAGAAAAAAAAATCTATCCAATTTCTCTATGTAGGAGAATAAGGAAAAAAAATGTGCCCAGCTCTAGATACAATAAAATTTTGGCTAAATATTTAATTGTTGGCATTTGTAGATGTTGTCATTTTCTGTTGTTTAACATTGTATGAGATATTATTCTATTTTGAGAAGCATTTTTCATTTGAAAATGGTATAGAAATGTTTTAAATAATAAATGAATGCCTGTGAGTGTTCCTTTTTCAAGAAAACCCTTTTTTATATATAGATTAGAATTTCTTGGTAAGGAACAGTAGTTGGTGTTTTGAGTGCTATAATTGTATGATTGAATTCAGTTTTACCATACTGTGAGTGTTGCTTCTTGAGTTCATTGGATATAATGTTATACTGAAAGAGAAAAGTACAAATTAAAAGATTAAGACTCCCCTTATTCCCAATTCATTGTTACTCTGTAAATTTGAAATGGATAGCAAGCCGAGTGTTTTATTAGAACAATATCTTAAGTTCTTTGTATGATTTAATCATTAATGGAGGAAGGACTGGATGACAGTAAAGAACCAATTGGCTCACAAGTAATGAATTTTACATTATTATGTTTGCTTTCTGAAATATAAACACTAAGGGGCCTGTTCTGGAATGTAACAGAAACCATTCTTTCATAATTAACATGAGAAGCTCAGAGAATAGCAGCTTTGTAGATAAGACAAAGGCTAGTTCAGTGTTCCTCAACACAGATTTATTAGCTGGTTATTTGACTGTCCCCTGGTGTTCCAGTTTTGGAGTGATGGGCATGGAGGCAGAATAACCCAGCTAAAATTAAAAGTTTCCAGGAGAAAGGAAGGGAGGTTGTTAGATTCATTCATATTGTTTTGTTTATGAAAGTTGAGTAATAGAGTGGCCTTTGATCCATGCTAGGGTGAAGAGCGTAGTTTATCTCATGTCAGCCTACACCTAACTCATTACTAGTGTTTGTGGCTGGCAACATCTGCACCAGTGTGGATAGACAGGAGGAGGAATTTGTTTTAAAACATGTATATAGTAGCCTTTAGGAAGCTTATAACTTATAAGTGCTAGGTGCTTAGAGCTCAAAGCATTGTTAGAGACCCCACACACCCACTTTATGGTCTGTATCTGTTGTTCCTTTCTGGGAGGAGGTTTCAAATGTTTCTGTAACAGTTGTTCCCTATGCCATCTGTCTGGTAAAGTCACAAGATTCATTTTTCTCACCATGTACATCTGCAGTATACATCCATACTGTGTTGTTTCTCTGTGTCATATAATATATGTGGGTTTGTGGATATATACTGTACATAATTTTGTATCTATTTATTTTGTCATGTTTATGTAGTGTATATTGGAGGTTATGCAATGAAATTTTAATGTATGTCGATTAGTGTGCATTTAAAGTGATAATAAAGTTATTCTAAGTCTAAGACTTCTCCAAATAAAATGTGGGCACTACAACACACTTGTGCAGTCTCCCCTAACTTAACCCATAGAAGCTATGTTTTTGCAACCAAATGTAATTGGAAAGAAGAGAGTGGATTCATGCTAGATAGATCATGAGTTGTGAAGACTTGGATTCTAATATCACCTGAATTCAAAATTATGTTTGCAAGTCTTGATCAGACAATCCCATTAATCAAGTCAGAACTATGAGTTAGCACTTTGTGGGACCAGCTAAACACAAGGGTGGGTGGTGGTGGAAGGGGGCTAATTAAGGAAGTTATTGTGAACTGTAGCTCACAGATGCATATACCTTTTAATAAGATTTTTAAAAAGATACTACCGTATTCCATGATTTTAGGCTCCTAAGTGGTTTGAAAGAGACAGCTTGACTGTCAAGTGACTTACCTGAATTGATTTTGCAATGAGGTCCATAATGGAAGCAAGAAACTTATAGTTTACTTGTTATGACACTTTGGAAAAAGAGCTCCTGGCATTCGACAGAAAAGAGGGAGACTTGACAGCTTGTATTTATATCTCCAGGTTTTTTTACCCGCTGTCCTCAAGTGACTTACCAAAATCAAAAAGATTAGTGCTGGAATATGTAATAAGTAATTTCTTATTCCACAGTTGACATCCTGGCTCATAAGTAAGGACAATGTGAGGAATATTGGAGCCAATGAAATACCAGGTTTGCTTCTTTCACACAGCTAGACTAATATTTCAGAATAATTTATGTAAAACAAGATATTTAAAATTATGTATTCATAATGAACACCGACAGAACCTGAAGGTTACATCTAGAATTTTCATATTATATAACAAAAATTAGCACTAAGTGCGGCGACCCAGAGCTGGTTTCCCTTCCCCACCGTCAACCTTACCTTCCAACCCACGGGGCTTGCACTGCTCTGCACACCATGGCTGCCCAATATCAAGAATAGAATAGAATGGAATAGAATAGAATAGAATTCCTTATTGGCCAAGTGTGATTGAAGACACAAGGAATTTGTCTTGGTGCAAATGCTTTCAATATACATAAAAGAAAAGATACATTCATCAAGAGTCAAGAATCATAATAGTCTTAGGGTACAATAAGCAATCAAATCGTACTAGGAAACAATATAGTCAATATAGACCGTAAGGATACAATCTCTGTAATTTTGATATTGCACAGAAACAAATTCATTGCATGTAATATAAACAAGCTTTTATATACTCAGGCGATGAGTGGCTGGGAGGGGAGGGGTGAGGGGTAGGGCCAGCCAGTGGTGGGATTGGCCAGTTTACTGAACTGCAGAATGAATTAGCTATTGGTTCAGCTGAACCAGTGTGAACCAGATGAATCCACCACTGAGACTGCAGGCTAACTCTACCCATAACCAGGAGTTTGATTCTGACCAGCTCAAGGTTGACTCAGCTTTCCATCCTTCTGAGGTCAGTAAAATGAGGATTGTTGAGTGCAATATGCTGACATTTGTAAACTGCTCACAGAGTACTGTAAAGAACTATGGAATTGTATACAAGTCTAAATGCTGTGCTATTGTTATGGCTCTTACAGTTGCATGGTTTCCATTTAAAAACAAGTAAGACGAGAACTGATTGTGAGGAACATGGGTTTGAGCAGCTTGTTATGCTGAAGCGTGGTGTGCAGCTGCTTGTTATTTTTCTTTAATTACCAATATGGGCTAATTAAATCTCATAGCTGTGCTGCTGTATTTGGGTGTATGGATATAAGGGTGATTTCATCCCAGTCACAGCAAGGAATAAACCTCCTTTTCCTCATTGCCTGTGGTCCCATTAGCAGTTGAATTGCACAGCACTAATGAAGATATAGTTGTATGCTGTGCTTTTTGCATAATGTGCGGTTTGTCCCTTAGGCAGGATCCTGCTTTGTTTCTGCTTCCTTTTTTTTGTGGCTAGTGTTCTGTGGTAAATCACTGAGAAAAATGAGTCAGTTACTATTCTCCCAAACTCTTAGCTAAACATTTAACTTCTTTTTTTACCTCTCAACTCTTTCCCTGAGGGAAGACAGGAAAGGAGGTAGCTCAGCTGTTGTCTCAATTACATCAGATATTTCTGTAATTAATTATAAACATTTACATTATTCTGGGGGAACCCCTCTGGATTTGCATTTCCTTTATACTTAGTTCAAACTATGTTCTGATTTATTTACTTGTTCAGGAAAAAAGGACTTTTTTGGTCCTTAACAGACTAATTTTTTTTGGGTAGAAGCAGGGAATAGGGTTTATATATTTGAATACAACTAAATGACCCTAACTAGTGGTCATTTTAAATCTGCTTTAAACATATAGAAAAATTTACAATGTATGATTATATGATTGGATATATTAAATGGAATGAGAAATTACCTGACAGCAAAGCTATCTTGTTTCTTTAACTGCATCATTTTATTTTTTTTTACAAAGGACTTGAATGTGAATTATTTACAGTATATATGTATCCCTTTTACATAGGAATATAGAACAATGTCATATCACATTTCACTGGCAGCAAAGTTAGATATTGTACTTCCACTGTCTTCAGAGGAAGGCAAATACTACTGTCAAGTAAAATCTTTTTGTGGCTTTTTTTTTGTTGTTGTTGATCAAAAATTCACATAAAGGGGACTAAAAAGATGTGTCCTCCTAAAAATAGTGTACAAATAGCAATATAGTTTTCAATGAAAGAACTTGTATGGAGGGATTTGCATTCTTAAATTTTTTATCAAGGACATTTACATATCAAACAATTTAAAAGGTAATTGTATTAAAATTGCTTCTTGAGTAATTTGCATCATTAAAAATAAAGCACAGAAAACTTCTAAATGGTATGGTAAACATGAAGATATTGTGAGCATATGTTGCTATGAATTTTTTTGAGAGTTTTAAAAATTAAGTAGGAAATACAAAAGCAAACTGGTTACTTCAGTACTGTTAGAGATAATAAAACATTTTTAAAAAGCTATTTGGCATCCATACTGACTGAAGCTATTCATTTAATTTTAGAATCTTTGGGTAAATTCACACCTTTATTTTCCAGTGATAAGACCTGTTTATTATGTGTGCATCAGGGAATTAGTTCTGAAATTCTGATAATACAAGGTTATAAGTAGAATTACTCCTTACCCCATCATGTATCTGAATGTTGATTTGAAAAATCTGAACGTGCAAAATGATCAGAAAAAATCAAATGATCTCAGACTCTCCAGACTTAAGGAATATTAGTGCCAATTGAACAGACTGCAGTAATGTAAGAGATTGTTAAAAAAAAACCTAGTAATCAAATTGACTATGAGGGGTGATAAATTATGATCAATAATTCAGACAGCACACCATGGATTACAAGTGTGATAGCATTTGGAATGCCTGCACAAGTCCTAATTCCAGCATTGTGTGCTAAATTTTGGAACTGGATTATACACATATGCTCTTGAAAATCTTTAATGCATTTTCTTGTTTTGAGGGATTCTGATAAGGCCAAATTCAGATTGTGTGGAGACTGGTGAATACTCTTGGCTGATGAACAGTCAAATGATCTTACAGATGCCATTATATCTAGACATCTAGATACAAATAGACATTTGTGAGTCTGGAGATATTGGGGCAAGAGATGTACATAACCTCTTGCATCACACTATTACTCTTTGCCTAAATAGGACTAACATCAAAGTTTTTTAAAAGTAACACATTATCTCTCAGTTATTCAGGGAATGCTCCCAGGTCATTGAATATAGGATTGCAGCCTGTATATAAAGAAATCTGTATAGAAAATCAGGCAAAAATTGGATGGGGGTTCTGAGAGGATTAGAATTATATTTTTAAAGGGATTGAAAAGATGCTAGCATAAAAAAAAATCAAATGCATTAACATACATAGCTCTTTTTCCTTTTTAGAACTGAACCACTAATTAATTTGTTTTCTTTCTTACAGCGGGAACAACATACATATTTAGCAAAGGTGGTGGACAGATTACATATACCTGGCCTCCCAATGATCGGCCCAGCACCCGAGCAGATAGACTGGCCATAGGGTTTAGCACAGTTCAAAAAGAAGCCATCTTGGTGCGCGTGGATAGCTCGACTGGGCTTGGTGATTATTTAGAGCTGCACATCGTAAGTACCGTCAGCAAAATGTAATGCTACTATTTGTCTGAAAGCTTCGATTTTAGCTTTTGCAATGGCTATTACAGCATTGTCCATTTCTGAAATTGATCTTCTACCATTGAATAATATTTTTTCCAAAGCAATTCAATGATTTATAAATTTCAGTCTCAATTTTGAAAGGGATGTTGGCATTAAGAGACTAACCCTGTTGATTAATAGCAAAATACAAGAGTTTAAAACATTTTGAATGAGCTGACTTCAGGATAATTTTTAAAGGCTGCAGATTGGGTTATGAACTGTTTTCATAAAATAAGATTCTCTTTGACCTATTGCAATTATCTGTGAGATATGAAACTATATATTAAATTGTGAATATGGTACATAATTATGATTCTGACATCCTGGGAACAATACAATCATTTTCATTATTTTGTGTGTTAAGTGCACATTAAAAATCTCACAATTGTACCATATGACACCAAATCTAACATGGAAACAATAGGGGTAACTTTTGAATTATTATTTTGTGTTGTTTTTTAATTAATAACACAAAGGTCAAAGAAATATGACAAAGAAAAAAGCCTATGGTATAAAAAAAATCATTCCAGCAGTAAAAAAAAAAATCAATTTTACATATACTCATACAATGTATAACAACAACAACAACAACGATGATAATGATAATCAAATACATATATGTTTCTCTTATATAATTAATATATTTTAACATATTGTATTTTGTGTAAATGAGTCCCATATTTCATTATACTTGTTTATACAAAGTCTATGTCTATAAACAGTCAGCTCATAGGTGGAAAGTGCAATCAGGTAACAATATGAGATAATTTAAATATTGTAGAGCGAGCCAGTTTGATATAGTGGTTAAAGCAGGAAGAAGGAAGAAGGAAGTGGCAAAACACTTCTGAAAAGCCTTGCAAAGAGAAGTGCAGGAGTCTAGTCTCTGAGAATTTAACACAATTAAATGGGGGGGGGGGGGGAAAGCAAACTTCTAGTGTATTGTTGAGGTTTCTATGCAAGTGTAATGTGTTCTGTGGAATCCAGGTGCCATAATTAGAAATCCTAGCCCTTATGTTCCCTGAATATTCCCAGAAGACTGTGATGTGATTGAAAGACTTCTCTATTTTCCATATTATGTCTAAAAAGGAATGTGGAGAAGTTCATGTCCTGAATGTTGTGGTTTTTGGAATATCTGGAGCATAAAGAGTTAAAACCAATTTCATTTTAAATTGAATTGGAATTTGTAGGGTCCAAAGTGGATGCATAGACTAGGAGTAATGCAAAAATTTGAGTATCCAAACTATCCATTGTTAGAGCTGTCCACTTCATTGGTCTCAACTATAGTAATACAGTATATTGTAGCTCAGTGGTATGAATGTCAGTAAAAAATTATTAGTATTAGCAAATTTGTAAAAGAATCTGTCAGATGAATTGTAATGGTCCTATTTGGGTAGATATTTGTTAATCCTGACAAGAGCTGAGTGATCCTATCATTACTGTGAGGTGATAAATTCTGAGTAGAAAACAGCTGGTACCCTGAAAGGTCTAGTAGGGTAATTTCAAGTTGCCTTAGAGCAAACAAGTAGCAATCAGCATGGAAAGTGTCTGGATTTTTATGGCATAATAAATAAATGATCAGTTAAACTTAAGTATGGCAACTGAACATTTTAGCAGTTTAGATTAATCTCAACTTTGTTAATATATTAAGTTTGAGTCAGATTTAACAGCAATCTTGTTACTTCACTGAAGAAGAAATAACTCCTCTGACAAGAAATTAGTTATTAATCTATTAGCAATATACACTCAGGGGTGGGATTCAGACCAGTTCGTGTAAACTGGTAGTTCCAGCATGAGTTGGCCCCACCCATCCACTCCTGCACTAGTCTGTCATACAGTATATTTCTTGCGTTTGAAGCCCAGTTGATAGGCACGGCAGAGCGGATTGCCGTGCCTCAGCTGTTTTACTCATCGGGGCTGAAGATAAGGTAATTTTTAGAGATGTTCTCTAATGTACCATGCATGCGCTCACCCAACCAGTTGTTACACCGGTTGAATCCCACCACTGTATACATTGTCACCTTGGAAAATGTTTTGTGATGATTATTTCTAAATCAGCTCATCCCATCTACCTAAGTTATGTATGATCTATTCTTTTATTTTCCAAATGTTTCCCTGTTAGTACTTTATCTTATTTACTCATTTATTTTCAATATTGTAATTCTGTCAGTATTGGCATTGCATTATATTTGTTCAGCAACCTTAAGGAACAGTAACTCTTCCCTTAAATCATTTTTATGCTACCTTTTAGGAACAGATTTTACAAGCGTTTTGTTTTTGTTTTAAAAAAAAACCTAATGTGATGCAGTTTTTAAAGCCAAGTCAACAAAAGACTTGTGCAATATTACTATACACTTAGTAATAATGACAGCAAAACAAAAAGAATGCAAACACTAAAAACAAAATATTCTAACAGCAAGGCAAAGAATTATCCTTAAGATGTTTCTAGATTTCTTGGCCACTATCTTGAATCATGAAAGCTATTGGAACCATATTGGAAATATGTCTTTATTATAGTTTGTCGCAGTCAGCCAGATGTTCAGACTGTATTTGGCATTTTTATCCACCTATCGAGTCTCCCAAAGACCTGAGACAGCCAATGTTGTTGTTATTATATAGATTGGATTTGGTGTTCTCCACCTATCAAATACTTTCCAAGGATCTGGAATAGGCAGATGTCCTTTTTTAATAATATAAAAGATAATGTTGTAGGATGTAAGCTGTTTCAAATAAAGCTGCCTTTAAGAATTGTCTGATAGTGATTTTGTCAGTGCTGATAGTGTTCCAGATGTTTTGGAATTGCACCCAAGCCACCTGTTGGTACTACCTTTGCTTTCTTTTTGCCACAATCATTCTATTTCCAAGCCTTTATATTTTATGATTTTCTCCAGCTCTTTCTCTTCTCTTCTGCTGTCTCAAGGTACTGCAACATCCAAATCCAGACTTTTTTTGTCTTTCTTATCCATAATTGTTAAGTCTAGAGTGTTGTGTGGCAGGTGTTTGTCTGTTTGAATTCTAAAGTCCAAGAGCACTTTAGCTTCTTTATTTTCTATTACTTTTTTCTATTTTGTGGTCCCACCACTTCTCTTCCTGCAGGCAATTAGTACTTCTTGTAGATATTCCACTGCACTGTTGTTGATACTATGTCACTGTTGTTTGTGGTTAGTTTGTGCAGTTTTTTTGTAGCAACTCAGTAGTGGTTCATTGTTCCTGTTGTTTCTTCTCCTTCTCTTTTTCCTTCTTTTCCTTCTCTCCTTTCCCTTCATGTTCTATTAGATGTTGTGCCAAAGTCCAAATACAGACATGACATACTCCCTGTTACAAATAACAAACTGGTAGAAATTTGCTTTTGGATTCTGACTTGACCATTTGCATTAGCCATGAATGTAAAGACCCTTCCCAGATTAATTGTCACTAAGAATGGGGAATTGAAACACTCTGTTCTTTAAGGCACTGCCAAGTGTTTGGAAGGGATAGACTGTATCTTAGAATTATATAACTTTAAAAAAATATTTAAAGAAATTTTTCAGCAGAATTAAAATCAGTGCAAATTTTGAACGAAAGAATGAAAACTAACAAGAATGTGAAGAAGAAATATAGGAATAGAAACAGAAAAGAAAAAAGAAAAATTCTAAAAAAAAGTGGTTTCTGATCATCTAGATCAGGGGTCGCCAACCTTTTGGACCTCAGGGACCACCAAACTCATAATTTTAAATCCCAGGGACCACTAACTGGTTCTAATTTGTGGGTGTGGCTTGATGGACATGTGACTGGCTGGGCTTGGCTTGTATGTAAATGTTATAAATATTTATATAAATATTGAATTTTTTATTTAAAAAAAAGAAACTTTTACCCAAAATCAGGCAAAGCAGGCAAACAGATGGAGTTGCTCACAGAATCACAGATTCATTCTATCTGCCATTGGTTAGCTCAGTCTGTCACATAAAATTTGGTTGCAAACAAACTCATAAAATTTGCTAGCAAGCAAACTCACAAAATTAACTCACAACACATGTATGTAAATATTGATTTTTTTATAATAAAAAAAGAGCAACTTTTACCCAAAATCAGGTAAGATAATCTATGAAGATAATTACTCCTTGAATAATCAGTATTGATTATCTATTTCTGTTCACTTGGAAATACTCATTCATTCAGTTTGTATAGCCACAGTTTGCAAATATGGTCCATAAAGCATATGGCATACTGAGGTGTGTAGGAATTACTTCTGATCTGAAATGTATTAAGAAATCTCTGAGTTGCTCATTATTCATGAAGTACATAATTCATGTTGTTTATTGGATATATAAATAGATGGATCCCAGGGTCCAAAGTCTTGTCTATCCAAAAGACATGGATCTTATATTTTGCTAAACAAAAATGTCTTTGAGTAGCTATTTGCCATGTAGAGTAGCTTATAAGGCTCATTGAATGCTTTACAGTTTTTGTAAAACTTCATCTATGTTCTTCCACAGCTGAGAAGATTAATTAGGTAGGTAGGAAAAACATACAGAACAGCAAGTTCTGCTGGTTACTAATAGTGATGCTGGGCTAAAGATCTTTTGCCCGTCATCACTAATAGCCAGATCTTTCTTGGGGGAAACTTTAAATCCACTCTACAAATTATCATGATGTAGCAGTCCTGAGTAGATTTTTTTTTTTTTTGAAGAAAAGCTTTAATCAGCCCTTAAGAAGAAAAAAGATTGGTCATTCTTTTAGTGTCTTGTTTACATTAAATTCTACCTTCATGAGGATCATACACCTCCCTCCCTCCGAAACAGAGGATATGCTAGAATAAAACTAATTTAACGTGCCTATTTAATAATCAATTTAATAAAAATTGGTTTCTGTTTTGTAAGACTGTTTGCATGTCTTATCAATTGTTGCATTTTGAACATTTCTGCTTTGCAGGTTATTTTTGTTTAATTTTCACATACACACACACACCAAAAAAAGCTGTGGCAGAGATTAAAATACTCTAAGATGCCACAGTGAGCAATGGATAGAATGCAGGAATGAAAGCTTTTCTATGAGCTTAAAAAGAAAGTAATTGGCCTTGTCTAAAGGAAGGATGCCTTTCAGCTTCCCCATTGCTACATATAAGTCTGGTTTGCAAATGGGCGGTGTCTTTGTTTGCTTTTTGCCAGACTATAAATTGGATCCTCAGCATTGCTCCCTATAGATCTTAGAACATCATTCATTTTCACAACTTGCTTCTAGTCAAATGATGGGAAGGGGTTGTTGTAGACAAATGGCTTGAAGACGTATTAAAAGAACTTGAAAGACACTGGATTGATTATTTTTGCAAAAATAAAAATTCCTCTCATACATTCAGACAATGATACTTTTGGGAATTTTGTCCTCTTGGGGACAGCTATATCTACTATCATTTTGTGATTGGTTGATTTCATCAAGTATGAAAAATTCTAGTTTACTCTGATGTCTCTCAGCCAACTCATTGTAGATTTGTATTTTGTGCACACCAGGGCAGAGTGCCTTTGGTAATGAAGCATGGTCAAAAATTTTTACCCTTCTTCATTCACTTATAGGTGTCTCTCACTGCCCCTTAACATGTATAGGCTACATGTTGCATAAGAATGTTTTAGGTTAAAAATAGATCCTCAGCATTACTGCTTTGTCCCATGTAACACCCTTAAAATGTTTGAAAAACATTTTTTTAAAAAAGAAAGATACCTTTGACTAACATTAAAATACTGACAATTATATTGGCACATCTGTACAGTTTTTGTAGCAACATTACAGAAATAGTTTATGGTTGCCTTTTTCTGGGATTTTTTTCCACTAACCAGGCTAGCCTGCAGCCCTAGAAATTCCTAATGGTCACTTCAACAATCGCTAAAGAGGTCCAATCCTTCTTAGCTTTTCTCAAAATCAGCTGAGGTCAGTTAAATGCTGCCATCTGCTGTGTTGTTTACATTTGTATCTGTATCTATTTATATGGCTGTTAAAAACATAACAGAATGATAATACAGGAATCAACTAGAATCTGATAAGAGGGATGGTGTGATGTGTAGGTGGTTCTTGAATGTGATGGGTTGATGTTCAAGCTTTTCCGGATGGGGTTTGAAATGAATATACCTTAGAGAAGCAAATATGAAGCTTGAAAATACTTTTTGATCCAACTGTTGTCACATTTGGGCTAACTGATATCAGAGATTCAAAATATTTTTAATCATTTTAAGCAGGTCCTTATATTACAACCTTTTCTAAGTGAAAAGATGTCAGTGATTCCTGCTTTGAGAATCCTTCCTGTTTCAATGTGTGATGTAAATTCATTTATCAGTTGTGTTTAGGTAAACATCTAATTTTCAAGTATCTTCAGACTTTTAGACACTATGGGATAGTCTTTATGCTTGCTTCATTTTAATCTTTTAATGCTAATATTTTTCTATGTTTTTACTACATTTATTTAATTCATGCAATTTATAGACCACTTGGCTCTTAATGAATTGGGCAGCCTGAAGTTAAAAAGTAAGAAAAAACACCCCCAAAATCACAAGTGACCTGGTCAACTTCTCCCCCTAATCCAATAGAGTAAACTATGTAATAAGTAATAATTTATAGCAGAATTCTTCTATATTTAATTAGCAAATTTATATGCCATTCATCTTGCAGTGCATGGCAGCATTTCTTGATATACTGTACTGAAATTCTTGTTTGAATGAAGGTGAAATCATTGGTTTAGATAGATAAATGCAAATTCTTTTACAATAAGCATGTTCTTTGGCATTTCTAGTCCTCAGATATAAATCTGTTGAGGATGTGTACTTGATGATTGGATGGATGGACAGATGGACAGCTATAATTGCATGTATATATGTATGTGTACATACCATAAATATATGCATTTTTGTTACTAGACAGAGGTATTCACAAGAAACTGGGGGGGGGTCAAAATAAAGAAATAATGTTAATAAGTAGTATATAAACCTGTTAGTGCTTGTTCAAGGACAAGATGGGAATGGAAACATTCAAGGGCAGTGACTGTTTGTCGGTGCTCTGAAGCATCACAAAGTTTAAAATCCCCAATATTACACTTTTGTCAACTCTGGAAGAAGGACTGTGCAGCATTAGTGACTGAACAGAACTTGACTTCCTCATTCCTTCTGAGTTAATCATAGAAATAGAATCAAATTTTTGGGCATATGTAAGGGATTGGGTGGCTTCTGCAATATGTATCTTTCTTTTTATTCTTTAATGTGCAAGAAAGAAAAAGAAAATAAAACAAATATTTAAAAAATAAATAAATACAAACATGCTAAAAACAAAATAGAAAATAGCAAAAGCATATTATGTAACATACAGGAAAAGTAAACATAACCAATTTGAAAATGCATTGTCAAACTTTGATCCTATTGATAATCCTGATCACCCTTTTCATTACACTTTTTATTACACTAGGGTGTCAAACTTGTGGTGTCATGTTGCCGTCACATGATGTTTTGTTATTTTTTTTCATTCACGGAGTTGGCCTGTGTGTGACACCTCCAGCCTGAGGGTCACCAGTTTGACACTCCTGCACTAGAAGAAAGCCAATTAATAGGCAGAGTATGACCCACCTTTCCAAGAAAATTTCTTGTACTGCCTCCCGCTCAGAAATCTATAATTTTGCCTATAATGATACATTTTAATGTACATCTTTAAAATGTGTTGATTTCCCCCGCAAATTTACAGTTATTAACTCAAATGGGCCACTACTGAAGAAAGACAAGCTTATAATATGTTATTTAATTTCAAGCATAACAATGGTCTACCTACCCTTGTTTCTTGATGCAAGTAGTATATGATTTTAGAAAGAGAGAAGTAATAATATAAATGCAATACTATAAATGGAATTAATTTTAAAAATTGTCACTTTTTGGGTAGAGTACAAGAAGCATATCTACTTGATTCCATTCTGAACTACCAGGGCAAGCAGAAAAGATAACTTTTCCTTTAGATAGGTTACAGGGAATGCAAGATAATGAAGTTTCCAGGTAGGCAGCTTATATATGACCAATGAGCATACTTGATATTGGGAGGTGGCGGATTTGGAGATGATATAGAAAAAACTATCACACGTTTAAGTAGAACCGAGGTTTTGGTGGTGGTACTAGAATATGAATTCTTTCTTTCAGCTGTATGCAGTTTGTTTTAGGCTTTATACTGTATACAACCCTCCCCCTCCCCCCCAAAAAAAAAGGTATCTGGGGCTGTGCAATCAGAGAGTTCTTAAGATACCACAAAAATAAGTTATTAATCTGGATTTGTAAACTGAACTGCTCTGCTCACTTCTGCTCAAACTAAATTTCAATCTCAATTTTTTAAAATAATTTGATTCCATTCCAGAAAGATCCCTGGCTACATTTCTGTTAAATTCTCACATGGATTATATGCATATGACTATCAGCATAATAAAAAGGAATGGAAGAAACTCTCCCTTTCTCCAAAAAAGGCATCAGTTTAGCTCAAAGTGTGGTTTAAATTGCAAACATTTTGTGCACATCTGTATAAGTCTCTGTTCATCTGGGGATAACTCTTGTTCAGAATAGTGTCAGGGGAATGTGCAGTTGCTAAGTACTGCTATATTTGCTCTCCCTGGACTAGTTCTTTTAGAGCATTCTGTGTGCTATTTTCCAATGTCTAATTGCTTAGATATGGGAAAATAAATAAACATACAGTAGAAAGCTATCACATATATACTTTTGAGTCTAAAACAATGGCTGTGCAGTTTGGTAATGACAGATTTTGCAACAGGCTTCATGAAAACCTCTGAAAAGAGTTATGTGTGTCATATGGGAAAAGCAACAAGTTTTAAAACAATAAAAATGATAGATATTAAGGAATTTAATACAGTACATTCAGTTTGTGTGCTTATATCTGCTTTCCCCAACTTAGCACCATTGTCTTGGCCAGTATGGCTGGAAATTGCAGAAATTGAAGGTCGTCAGTGCAGGAAAGGATTTTTATATTTTCTATATTATGTTCAAAAGAACACATGGAAAAAGAACATTGGAAAACAAGATTTAGAAGGCCAAAAGATGATGAAAATAAAATAGTTATTTTATTAATCACATTGCACTTTATGAATTATGATACTGACAGTTGGGGTGTAAGAGAATAGGATTTTAACATTGTTGTGCTTTTTTATAATCAGGTTTAGGATTCTTTTTCAAGTGACATTTAAAATTTATGGTATCATATTTACTAAGTGAAATGGGTAGGCAGAAAAGTATTTTTTTTATTACCAATAATATAATTAGCACTCTGATTTTTGTAATTGGCAAGCTCAGAATTGCTTGCTGTTTGATATAGAGTCTTTTAAATGTATTTTAAAAAAACCTTGATTTAAATTCTATTGAAACAATGAAAAAATTCTAACTGCATTGCATTGAGTCACTTAATGCTATTTCACTTCCCCTGTTCACATAGTTCTAATGCTATCTAAAAATTCAATGAGGGGGGAGGGGTGTCTAATAATAAAAAGTTCCTTCATTAACATAATCTCCCAACTAGAAAATTGACAAATCTGAGGTGATTTGAAAATCATCCTATTTATACCAAAGCTTTCTATTTAATAGATTCTCTACCCCCTGGTCACAGTGAGAAATGTTCATGCACATTAAGTGCCATCTTTGGATTGAAAAAAATGTAAGGTAACAATTGCTTGAAATAGTAAGCATAAAGCATATTTTTCTTTAAAATAGTAGTACTATGCTATTTATTTATTTCTTTTATTGGGCTTATATGCTGCTCCAATCACTATATGGATTTGTAGCTTATAATTTAAGATAGTTTAAAATACCTGAAGGTTTCCTTCTGCAAGAATAAAACAAAAGAAATGAAGTTTCCATTAGAAACCATGCTTTGCTGTTTCTGATACAAGCCTGCACTAACTGTTTGACAGGTTGCTGCAGAAGGATACTCTTAACTTTGCTGATAATTACAGCAGAAACATCTTCAATGTATACACATGTATTTCTTGGTGACTTTAGAAAGTCAATAGCCCTGCTGAGCCTTTGGGAGGAAGTAGCCTATTCAATATTTTGAAACTTGCGGTGTTGGCCCCAAAAGGAGTTCTGGTTATAAAATATGGACACTGCAAAAAAAATAATAATAATGATGTGCTGTTCCAAGATGTAGTAGCCCAAATTTACAGGACTATGATTATCAGAAGACATCTGCAAGCAGGAGCTGAGAGATCAGTGGCTGAGGTGGAGTTCAGCCACCTTCCTTTTCTCTTACCTTGATTTAACTTAGCAGCTGGCTGCTGCATGCCATTTCAAATTTAATATTTCCTGCAATGTCCTGGACAATGCTACATCATAAAGTTGAGAAAATAGGGAGACATCCATGCCACATACACCATCTGTTTCTGAAAATGGAAGTTATACCACACAGCTAGTTTCAGGGGATCATTCATTACCTTCAAACGCAGGCTAATATGTGTTGCTTGAATGGAGTTATGTATTGGAATTAACATGTTAATTAGCTGGCTATTTCTTGTTTTTTTTATAAGGTCCAATCATTATTGCCATTGCTTATTATTCAAGTGTGCCACGCTGCTTATGCTAATTTTAAAATTATTCCTGCTTTTTTTTTGCTTTAATAACTATTTATGACTCTTAGAAAAATACACTTAATTAATACCTAGGCACAGTGCTGCAATTAGATGTTAATCAGATTTGATTTCTAGGGTAATGCACCAGCAATCTCCTAATCTCCTGAGTTACGACTTGATGAAAACTTGATTATCCTAGTTATGAAGTTCATGATTCTGAAAGATTCCCCTGTCCCTCCAAGCTCAGCTCAGGGCCCTTTCCAGTTTATATTTCGCTTCACTTCTTACTTTCAGTAGGGATAAATTACTTCAAAGTGAGATGTGATCATGGCAGAAAGAAAGTTAAGCACAAACTTAAAATAAAGGACTGCAGTAACTGGCACATATTGACCTGAGTGAATAATCTCTAAATTCAGCAAAGACTGTTTTTATTATTATTAAACTAAGGATGGCAGTCTAACCAATTATATTCCCTCCATTTTCATTATAATGGAAAGAGAGGATCAGGGCAAGTTGCTTATGACTTTTAACCAGGGGTGGGATTCAATTTTTTTAACAACCGGTTCTGTGGGCGTGGCTTAGTTGGTGGGCGTGGCCAACTCAATATCATTTACATCGAGACACTCATCTCCTCGCCTGGCCTCTTATGATTGTGGGGATGCTGCAACAGTTGTAAGTGTGAAAAATAGTCATAAGTCACTTTTTTCAGTGCCATTGTAACTTTGAATGGTCACTCCACACAAGCAACGTACCAGCAAATGAGGGAGAAAAAACTCCAGAGAAGTTCTTGAGACAGGAAATCTAGTCCTGTCAAGAATGTAATTAAGGTTAATGGAGAGGCAGTTTCTGTAAGCAACACCAGAATGTTTCCTTCCTGCCTTCCATACAGGACTAGGCCAGTAATTTCTTCCAACAACCGGTTCTCCAAACTGCTTAGAATGTTAACAACTGGTTCTAGCGAATAGGTGCAAACTGGTAGAATCCCACCCCTGCTTTTAACCTAGAAACACTGTAGATTTCTGGCTAAGGTGTCATTTGGGGAGTGCAAAGGAAGCTTTTTCAGCTCTGGGTTGAAAAGGAGCACAGTTTTAAAATAAATATCTGCTGCTATGGGTGGCATTCAAGCTTTTTCCATGGAGGAGTATACTAGATCATCATTGTTTTAGACTAATTAGGTTCTAGTGGGCTAGGCACCTCTTCATGCCCACTCCCTACTTTCTATCACTGTTTCAGGGATAACTAAACTTAGGGCCAATTTAACCTGTAAGCATAACTAAAATGGTAAGCCAATTTATATGAAACTTTCACCTTGTTTTCTTTCATTATAGATATATAAATATCTTACTAAAATTAAGCAATCAGACTGTTTAGTTTTATCTTACCATTTGTTTTTTATGTACAAGGAATGTGCAGTCTACCCCTAAGGATGCATTGAAAGATGGAATAGTGTCTCTTAAAATGTATATCGTATTATTTAGGATCTTTCCATGTTTCCTTAAGCATCAGATATTCCCCACAGTTAAGCAAAATCCATTTAATCTGACAGACTG